>CM038679.1:100440599-100882994 GCA_021605205.1 Aegilops longissima | reverse complement strand
GCGAGGACCAACTTTAGTCAGGATAAGTATACTAGATGTTCCCCTTCAAAATGGCCAATTGTTGGCGCCCTTCCCTCTCAATATTTGGGGAGAGGCCCAGGGCCTCCGCCTATAAATAGGACCAGCCACCCATAGGGTAGAGCATCGGCATCTAGAGAGAGAGAAAGAGAGGTGACTGAACTCCCCTAGCAGTTCATCGCACCAGCCAAGAACAGACCATCGCGAGGCTGTTCTTCCTTGTACTGTTCATCATCAACCCCAGAGGAAATCCACCACACCACAAACTAGAGTAGGGTATTACACCACAATGGTGGCCTGAAAAAGTATAAACCTCGTGTCCCTTGTGTTGTTCTTTGTGTAGTTTAGGTCCTTGCGAGGCGACGAGACAGAGGCAGGTTGGAGGTGCGATCTCCGTGCACCCCAGAGTTCGAAACTAGAGGGTCTGCCGGAACCTGAACTCCGACAGCAGCCTTTTTATTCTCCTTCATGGAGTCGGGCATCAGGGCACGCACATCTTTCAGTTCCTCGCCCAGCTGGGTGTGTGAATCCTGGAGTTTGTTTTTCTCCTCTCCGACTCCGGTAAGAACACGCTCGCCTGCAGATTTTAGTCTTTTCGCCTCTTTCTCGCCTGCTTGAGCGGCTTTCAGTTTCTCCTCCAGTTGATCAGACGATCTTGTTGTGAGATAAGCAACAGTATTAGCACATCTAGTATATAATTATTACCAGAGGACGCCTTCTTGGACTTTTCCAATTCAGCGGTAACAGCAGTTAGCTATGTCTGACACTTTTCTTGCTCTTGGGCTAGCAGGTCGTTCTTCTCCGTAAGAACCTGGTTATACAACGATCCTTAAATCATTTGTACCAACTGCTTCAAGTCTCGGGCCATTGCATATGGTTATCATATTCGGACATAGTGATCTTACCCGCACATCTTTTAAATGTTGATTCGTAGCTCTGGCGGTTTCCATCTCGAGCAGCTCGGATGTATGCATCAGCCGAATCAAGGCATTAAACGCCTCTTACGAAAAGCTGGGGTCTCAGAGAACAGCCCTTCACCGCCGATGATTCATGGCGCCTCCGCTCCGAAAGTTGGTGATGATACATCATCTGAATCCTCCGCTGGAGGATTAATCTGGTGTCACCCCTGCACCAGCCTCGCCTTTTACGGGCAGGATCTGGATCCCGGTGGGGAGTATGACCGCCGACCCGTTATATAGTCCGGCTACACTCTTTTTCGACAATCGGACAAACATAACAATTGGATGCGACTGCTAAAGAACATATTTGCAAATCCATACCTCTTCGATGAAGGCCCAGCCATATCTCCGTTTGCCTTCCTCTTCGAAGGCTTGCCCGGCGTGGGGGCCGCTCTCTTTGGAGATGCCCCTGGGGCAGCATGGCACGCCGAACGCCTCCCCTTTTGAGCACATGACGGTGCGGTGGGTGAGGCAGAATGAGAGAACTCTTTCGCATGAGATGTCTCTTGATTACTTACGTGTGAAGCAGGGAGAAGACCGGGACAATCGGCAATGATGGCCACTTCTGTGCCGTCATAGCTCGCCTGGTAAAACACCCCGTCCTCGAGCGCCATGAATATATCTGGATCCTCTTCGAATCTGGGGTCAAGGTCCTGATTGTGGCCCTCGGGCGGCGGGGCGGGGCTGTGAAGCCCTTCAGAAATCTTTCGCCAGTGTTGTTATATATGGACGGATTAATATTAGTTGAGAGTAGCTCACGGAGTGGATTGAGTAGAGTAGAGTAGAGGAGTTGGGACTTACCCAACTAGGAGGACTGTAAATGGAAAATCCATCTCTGCGCTTAATACGTAGAAATTCCTCTTCCTCCCCTTTGAACAGTTCGACCAATATTTTTGCCAGAGCGGCGGGGGTGTCCGAACCCTTCCGGCCGCAGCGAGAGGCATCATCCTCCCCATTGTAGTGCCACATGGGAAGCCCTCTGTATTGGAGTGGCTGAACCCCCCATACTATGGAAGTCGCCATAACTTCGACTATTGATAATCCGGACAGAGCGAGCGTCCTTATCTTGCTCATGAGTTGACGAACTTCCGCACTATCTTCCTCCTCGAGGCTCCGAGGGCGCCAGCTGTGGCGTTTCTTCAAAGGAATGGTTGTGAACTCGGGAAGACCCCTCTGAACTGGGTCTCAAAGTGCGACGTCCTCAATATAGAACCATTCCGAAGGTCACTCTTCGGATGCCTTCTTTGGTGTGCTGGATAGGTATCCAGTCTCGGCGATGCGCCATATTTCGGCTCCGCCCACTTCAAATATTGATCCCTCATGGTTGCGCGGGACGAGACAGAATAGCTTTCTCCACAATTCAAAATGGGCTTCACAACCCAGGAATAGCTCGCAAAGGGCGACGTAAACCGCGATATGCAGGATGGAGGCCGGAGTGAACACTACAAAAAAGACACATCCGTGATATTTTGGGCCGAACGAAATTTTTTTCTGTCATACATATGACACTTCTATGATGATAATTGTGACAAAACCCGGTATCATCATAGATATGGTGGGCTCCTACTTCTATGACAAAAAATCATGACAGAAAATGGGCTTTTCGTCCTAGGCGGGCCGGACACGCAGCTGCATGACATTCTTTGGGCCGTCCATGACGGAAAAAACCGTGGTAGAAGCAAGGGGGAGGAAAATTTCGGGGAGTTCCCGGTTACGGTGGGAGGTTGGAGGCCGAGCGATGCGTGTTTCTCTCGTACACGTCTGACGCTGTGTGCAAGGCGTTGGCTCTAATCAACCCGAAGCGAGGCATTGGGCTCTAAATGAGCCCGAGCAATTGCTTTGCAGCTACGCTTCATCGAACCCGAAGCGACCGATTGATCATTTTAATCGAACCCGATCGAGCGATTCGCCGCTCATCGCTGCTAACTAAAGCCGATCGATTGATGAACAAAGGAGCGCTATGGGGCTTTGATGAATAAGCGATGGCGCTGGGCGTTGCCTCTGGATGAACAGGACCCTGTGGTGTGGTGGAGGACTGGATGAACAGAGACGGTGGAGGGTGCCGTGGAGGGTGGATGAACAGGACCCGTGGTGTGGAGGGCTGGATGAACAGTGACGGTGGAGGGGTGCCCGTGGAGGGGTGGTTGAACAGACCCCTTGGTGGAGGGCTGGATGAACAGTGAGACGGTGGAGGGTGGTTGAATAGTAGCGGTGGAGTAAGCGCGGTGGAGGCTGGATGAACAGGGAGCCGTGTGGAGGCTGGATGAACAGGAGCCCGTGGAGGCCGGAGGAGGTCGACGGTGGAGATGAACAAAGATCCGTGGAGTCCTGCTTTTGTGGTACGCCACACCCTCCCGATGAACAGGACCCCTGCTTTTGACCGTAGGCGCCCAACACAAGTCCGCTTTCGCCCATTTTGCGGTACGCCACACCCTCCCGATCAACAGACTCCCGTTTCACCGTAGGAGGTCTGCTTCCTCCGCTTTGTGGTACGCCGGACCCCTCCCGATGAACAGGATCCCGCTTGAACGTGGCGGTCGAACACAAGGCTGTTTCTCTCGTTGTGCGGTACGCTAGGCCTCGCTTACATCGCCTGTTCCGCCCAAGCCTCCCGATGAACACGACCACGCATTCCGCTTCTCGACCCAGCCGGTTGGCTCCACGCGTTCCGTTGCCTCCCGATGAACACGACGCATTCCGCTGCCTCCCCATGAACACGACGCATTCCGTTGCCTCCGAATCACGACGATTCCGCTGCCTCCCACGAACACGACACGCACGTTGTTTCTCTCTGTTCGACCCAGCCATGTACACGAGCCGCCGGCCGTGACGATGTACATACGTGGCGTATTTTCTTTCTTGCACCACTGCGGACGTACGCGTACATGCTACGTCGCGCGCCTCTACTACGAATGTCGCGCCTCTACATCGACTAGTATATATGTACGTACATGTTCGCGACCAGAATGACAATGCTACGACGCTCGACCAGTGGGTCCCACCGCCGGCACTTCCTTGCCTGCGAAGATGTAGTGGTGGGTCCCAACGGGGCGAATCGTTTTGGTTTTTTTTTTCCGACGCACTTCCTTGCGTGCGAAGATGTAGCTGGTGGGTCCCAGCAGTCAGGGGGGCGAATCATTTTTTTTTGCCCGGACGCACTTCCTTGCGTGCAAAGGTGTAGCTGGTGGGTCCTAGCAGTCAGGGGGGAAATGTTTTTTTCACGAAATACGGTGGCCCGTCCGGTGGGTCCCTGTTGTCAGGTGGAGGAATCATTATTTTCTACGTAATAAGGAGGCACTTCCTTGCTGCCACCATGGACCCAGCTGTCAGCCTCTCCACGTACAGTCCACGTCCGATGGAAGTCGTTCCTTGACCACGTTGACCACGCCGCGCCGAGAGCACCAGGGCTGTGGACGACGGCGAGGCCTAGGAAGGGGACGACGCGGAGCCGGTGAAGACGCGGCAATGGATGCCCACGCGGAGAGGAGTATGAGGGTTCAATCATTCGGTTGCGGTGTGAGGCTGCCGTCGCCGCAGGGCCTGGCCAGCGGTGGGAATAGTAGGGGAAGTGAGGCCTCCGCGGCAGCACAACCGGCCACGAGAGGCAGGAGCAGGCGGCACGACCGGTGCTGCTTTGGGCGGCTAGAGGAAGAAGACCAGAGGTTGAAGAAGCACTACGGCCGTTGGATGGACATCGTACGGTCACTGCAGCTAGAATCGTTTATATTGACTAAGTTGACAAAGCCCTTGGTACGTCAACTTAGTAGGCCCACAGGTCAGCTTCTAAAACGGTGCACCCCAGATGTCAGGGGGAGGAATCATTTTTGGGCGGATGAAGCTAGAATATCCAAGATTGAAGAAGAAGCACGGCATCCGTTGGATGGACATCCAACGCCAACGCTCTACTAGAACCGTTTGGTGACTATAAGTTGACAAAGCCTTGCATCTGCGTCAACTCTGTTTTTTAGGGACGCGTCAACTTAGTAAGGCCGTAAGTGTGTGGCGAGAACTTATAGCCCATTTGAGATTTGTAAGAATGTGTATCCCATTTTTGAATTCTAATGGAATTTACTACAGCCCATTTACAGTTTGTTAAAAGTACAGCCTATTTCAACCAACCGTTCAAAACAGAATTCAATAAAATTTCCCACATTTTGATTGGATCCGAAATATTTTTATCCCGAAATTTCTAGTCAGATTAAATACAATTTCAATATAAATTTATATTACGTAAAAATCCAACAAAACATTGCGCTCGCAACAATTAATGAAATTCAAATTTTCAATATCCAAAAATAATATTTTATAAAGTAATCACGTGTTTGGTGCATATTTTTATAGTTACTGCCCAGTTTTTATAATTACATCCCATTTACTATTTTTTAAAGCCCATTTTCTTGTTAAGCCTAATGCATCCCTCCTAGGAAAGATTTGCAGCCCAGCGGGGCGGAGAATAACAACTTGACCTTGCCTGGGTATTCCTAAAAAAGTATAGCTGGGTAGCCATTTTCAGCTTGAAAAAAATTAATATCTGGGCTGGATATCTGGCGTGGGCTAGACGGGCCACAGCCCGCCCAGTTAATACCTACAGCGATGTTTTTGTTGTTGTTCAGAGGAGAAAAAATAATATTTGAGCTAAATATCAAAAAACTCTGCAGTGCTCACACCTCAAAAACACAAATACTGCTCGAGCTGCTTGGTCCCAGCTGTTGGCCGCTTCTTGTGCAATTCTCTCGTTTATTGACTACTACATAGGTTGACAATGGTGTGGGATCGTGATGTCAGGAAATCAGGAGGCAGCAAAATAAATTACTCCAGCGAGCGCTTCCAACTCCGCCTCGTTGTCTCCCGTGGAAACCCCTTTCCTCCCTCTTTTTTTGCTTGGGCAAGGACCAATGCATGCAGCACGTCCATGCGGTTATTAGGCAAGAAATAAAGTTCTTTGCATGCTATGAATTATGATGGCCTGCATGGGTAGCTAATAAGGCATCCTCTTAACTGCTGTGATTAAATGTTGTGTTTAGAAGAGAGAAATATTCTTCTTTTCCACCAATCTTCTTGCACCTAGGTCGTGATGCACCTTCTAATACGACTTATTCACCTAGACGGAGGGAGTATAGTATATATATATATATATATATATATATATATATATATATATATATATATATATATATAATAAGGAGGCACTTGCGTACGTGAGGCTATGGACCTGGTGGGTCCTTATTGTCATCCTCTCCAACTAAAGTCATCTCCTCGCCCACGCGCTTCTCACTTGAAATAGTCAGCCATTACCACCACTTCGGTCTTGAAGGCGATTGCTCTGCCTTCAAATGACACAAGTGCCGTCCGTCCGTCCATCTACCGCCCACATTAATGATACGTGGTTGCTGAGGCGGCTACTCTGGCGCCACACGTCTGTCCCTCCGCCTGCCCACCATTGCTATATAAACTGCTGCGTCGGCCATAGCCGCAGTCATCCGCATCCGTTCCCTTTCTCCTATCCACACCACTATTGCCGACCATGGCTTCCTCGCGCTCCAGCGCTCTTCGGGACGGGCAGACGACGGACCACAAGGAGATGGCAGCCATTGCTGCCGACCGGCTGGCCGACAGGCAGCCGGAGGACGACGACGACCCAATGGAGAACATGGTAGTCAATGATCCGGCGCCAACCCCCTCCTCCGCGCCATCCCCGCTGGTGCATTGCACCATGACCATCAGCGAGGCTCGTGCCCAATATATGGACACGGTGAGGCAGATTCGTGAGCAGCAGTTCCGGGAGGCGCAGGCCGACGCCGCCTACAACCACCATCTCCTCCAGGGGCACCTGTAGGCGGAGGAGCAGATCACCGCGGAGCGGGCGGAGGAGGAGGCGCTGCTCGACTCGTACCACTCTGCCCGCAAGGGCCGCCTCGAGCGCTGGCGGTACCGCATGCGGGTGGCGGAGGCTGCGGCCGCCTACAAAGAGGAGGGCGAGGCGCTATTTGGCGACACCGAGGACGAGGCAGAGGACAATGCCGGCTCCGACGAGTCCCCGCTCCGCTGGCATCGACAAGGCCCTGCTCCGCCGAGGCCCCGCGGCGCCAAAAACGAGGCAGAGGACACCGCCGGCTCCACCGAGGCCCCGCCCCGCCAACAACGAGGTAGATGACATCGCCGGCTCAGCCAAGGCCCCACCCTGCCGGCAATGTGGGGGATGATTTCCACCGCTCTGCTGAGGTGCCGCCCGCCGGCAACGAGACATAGGACATCGCCGGCGGAGCCGATGCTCCGCCCCGCTGCCAACGAGGCCGCGCCACACAGAAAACGAGGAAGAGTAGAACACGGTAGGTCGCCGCCGCTCGTGTCCAAGTAAGGCCACCGCTACTACCCTCCAGTTGAAGCCAAGCTAGGCGGGTTAACCATTGATGGCCGGTTGGCTTCTTGGCGGCGACGTGGAGTCGGAGAGCTGCGCTGGAGAAGGACGCTGCTTCTACTTAACTGCTGGTGTAGTTGGCTGACTGACACGTGGGCCCAACAGGCCACATTTCAGTTACACAACTGCACCTGCAGTTTAGTCACTGAAGCTTCTGTTCGGCTCAGCGGGACACAGGTGGGTAGCTTCGGTTAATTAATTATACCTCCAGCGCACCCCTTTTTAGTTGAAGAATGTATGAAATGTAACAAAATCCGGCATGTTTATATGAAATCCAACCGTGTATGAATGAATTTATTTTGATTAGTTCAAATTCCTGTATCACTGGCATTGGATGAGCATGCAAAACAATACGTTCTAGCATTATTCCCAGGGTGATCACCTCGTTTGCAGTAGTTTCACATGTACTCCCTCCGGTTCTTTCTAGTCTGCATACAAGTTTTGTCTGCAGTCAAAGTATCTCTACTTTGACCAATCTTATACAAAAAGTATGAACTTTCACAATGTGCGAGTAAAAGGAAAGAAGGAGTACAAAGAGTTTGAGCAGCTTTTAGCATTTCTGTACATTGCAATCAAACACACAGGCCTGGCAATTCATAGAGAACATTCAAAACAATCGATGAGTATGCATCTCAGCGACTCACATGTCAGAGACAATATTTACTTCACAAATAAAGAATAAAGAAAAAATTGATCGACGCTGCTGACAGCAAAGGGCATCCCATTCGAAAATATCAAACGCATGTCTTGCTAAAAATAAATGAGCAAATGCCGGATTTCATTACATTTCATACATTCCAAAATATCAAATGCCTATGATTGTGGAATGGGCAGGGTTTGCCATCAGTTCGGACATTGACATGGCACCTCGTGCTAAATAAACCAGCTGTTCTTTTTGTGCAGTTCCACCAAAATCAACCAAATTCGCGCGTAGCTTGTATGATTTCGCCCTTATATGTTGCAACGCCTTGAACTTATCGGCACCTCCTTTCTTGTGGTGGAAATGAATGATTCGATGTATTCATGAACATTTTGTGCAGTTCCCATTGAACTCAAGCTGAGCACCCCTGTTTGCACAAATACAAAAAAGTGATTAGTATAAATCAAACTGTACTATGAATTGACAGTTTCAACAGGCACATACATGGTCCATGTAGAGCACACTTTTAGAAAAATGGAACTAACCAGAAAGAATCCTAGAACAACACTGTACTCGCGCATCACAGCAAAAAAATGGAGATTTTGTCAGTCCTTCTGAGCTGAAGTTAGTTTGGTCTTGTGGGGAGTAATGTAACCATCCTTCAACTACTCCTTCTGATGATAAGATAGACAGGGCTTCTTCATCCTGGCATAATCGAAACTAGTCACTTCACGTACTCCATATTCTTCTTCAGAGGAAGATGATCCTGTTGGGCAAAGACAAGAGGACTACTAAATGCTAGAATCACTGTTTGCTCGAAAAAAGCAAAGGAAATATTTAAAATAGCAGAGATGAAGCACTTCTCAAGGACAATACCACTTTTTCATGACAGTATCTAAACAGTAGCACAACAGCAATAGGGATGACAAAGCTCAATCATATGGATGAAATCAGTGGGCGAGTACCAACCTTTGTCAGGAGGCTTATTGTGTAGAGCATACAGATGAAGCAATTCTCCGGAATCATATGTTGCTATCTACGGTGGTGGCCATGCTTACTATATACTCCTCGATTAGTTTAATGTTTCCAACATCTTCTTGTGCAGTTCCACTAAAATATATGGTATCTTCAAAGAAGATCCCTTTTTGCACAAGTAGAGATAATTACATATTAGATTAAGAGTGGCATCAAATCAGTGGCAAAACAATTGCTCATTCCAGCCATAGCAATAAATTAAGATGCAAAACTATATCATTACTTGTGTCATCACAGTTCCAGTGCTTCATTACAGCACCGAGAGTTTATTTTTGTTTTTCTTCCACTTGTTCTTCCCCTTCATCACTTGGTTCAATAAAAGACAAGCTTCGCCTTCAATGTAAGATTTGGCATGTCAATTAGGGAGCACAAGTATAGTACTAAACTTAATTTTCTGATGAAAGTGGCAAAATACAGGCCATCAGTTGTGAAATATCCTTATCTTACCTCAATGGGATATTACGGTGCACATACAGATTGGAACTCTTGTCTCCATTTGTGCAGTTCACTAAAATCAAGCAACATTATCGTACAAGTAGCACAACATATGAATGCACACTGCAGAATCATGTGAAAGAAGGCTAGTACTGACCTCTCATGATGCGGAATTCAAACAACTCACAAGAAGAAGATCTGAACCAAATTCGCCTTAACGGATAGGAAGTAAGATCTCCTCTTGTGCAGTTCCACTAAGATAAAGCAATCAAGCAACGTTGTCGGTGTGACATTTTGGTTGAACTGCACAAAACACTCTCAAAATAAAAGTGTTTTGTGCAGTGCAGCAAAAGGTCACAATGGCAACGAGGTGAAGTAGATAACCCTGTTTACACAGAGGTGCAAAGGAAACAATTAGTGGACAATAACGGTGGATGACACATAAGCCAACAAAAAGAAGCATCTACCTTATCTAAATGGGAAAGAAAGCAAGACAGTAGCATTTCTCAAACGGTGGCATTGATTAATATTAACATATAGATTATATTAACAATAAAATTCGTTAAACATGTAATTTGCTTTTAACTGTGGCATTGCATCAATTTTCCAGCGGCATTATTAGAGGGTGTTTGTTTACAGGGACATTTTGGTGTAGGGACTAAAAAAACTCCGTGTCAGTCCCATCTAAACCAAACAGGAGGGACTTTTAGGGACTAAAAGTGGGCATTTGGGACTAAAGAAAGAAGACCCGAGGGAGTCTTTTTGGGACTTTTTCCAACAGTTGCCCCTGCCACGCATCGCACCTTATCTCTATTAGTTCATTACTAGGGGTAACATGGTCTTTTAGCATGTCATTTAATAACCTCTAGTCCATGTTTAGCCTGGAACCCAGCAGGTAGGGACTAGGGAATTTTTAACCAAACAGGTACAACAGCTAATGAGTTGCACGACGGTGGGCCTTTTGACACCATGTGCATTTACCGATGTCTTGTGGTCATGCACATCTGTTGCAACAAAGAACAAACAACGAAGGAGCATATTTGTGTTGGTCCCAGTTTTGTTATCTTTAGTCACCTTTCCCTATGTGAGCGCAGCAAATCTAGTCCTGCTCAAACTCTACAGCCTTGTCCCTTCCTTTCCTTTTTGAACTAGTACTTTCGCCCCTTCTTTCCTCTTTGAACCACGTCCTAGATTTATGCGATACAACTTTCCCCACTACTTTCCCCCATTCCTTTCCTCTTTGAACCACGTCCTAGATTAATGCTATACAACTTTCCCCCTTCATTTCCTCTTTGAACCACGTCCTAGATTCATGCTATATACAAATTTTCCCACTACTTTCCCCAACTCCTTTCCTCTTTGAACCACGTCCTAGATTCATGGTATACATGCAGCTAGAGCAATGCATGTGGAGTAAGTAAATTATACCTTAAGGTTCTTGGGGCGTGGTTCGGTGGGTGACGGGACGGCGGCGAAGAAGAAGGGGTCGGAGGCCCTCCCGCGCCGCCGCTGGGTGGAAAGTGAACAGCTGCGCCGGTAGTCCCTCGTCGACGGCGACAGTGTTAAGCCTCCTTCCCTTCCCGGCGGACAGATCCTGCCAGCTCTTTGAGCAGCAGTGAGGGGAGAGAGAGGCCAACAAAGTCTTATTTAAATCTGGAGAGGGCGAGAGAGTGTGAAGAGAGAAACTACAAGCGCTGAGGCTCCAGCGGGAGAGGGCGAGAGAGTGTGAAGATAGCAACTACAAGCGCTGAGGCTCCAGCGTGTATATATATACTGGAGAGAGAGTGTGAAGCGTGCAAACCCTGCTAACCAGCTACACAACCCTCCTGTTATGTTCAACGAGAGGGAAATAACCTTTTATACATTCCTGCATTTGTGTGACAAGCATGTCGTGTTTTTTTGTGTGTGTGGGAGTCATTGGGATTTCAATCATAATCGTGTCATGTGGATTTGGTGGTAAGACTATCCACAATGGTGCGAAATAATGCAGCCTTAGTCACCTTACCTCTCTCCACGTAGTAATGCTGGGTCCCACCAATCGAGGGTGAAACAAACAAATTAATAAGAAAAATTAAAAGCGCCAGAGTGTATCTTACCTCACACATATCGCTACTGCTCGGAACATTGTCCAATTGATCCTCTGTTCGCTCCGTGCACTATTTTAAGTGAATCCTTATTATAACATGCACATAAATTTTGGGCACTTGTATTCGACTTAAGTCAGTGTGCCACCGTATCTCGTATACTTACTACTCCCTCCGTCTAGGTGTAATAAGTCACGTTAGAAGGTGCAACGGGACCAAGGTGCGTGTGTGTGTGTGTGTGTGTGTGTGTGTGTGTGTGTGTGTGTGTGTGTGTGTGTGTGTTTAACAGCATGTGTGTGGTAGAGAGAGCGACAGATCGACCTACTCCTACAGAGAGATGTTGTGTAGTGTACGATTTTAGCCGCGAGAGTCGGTGCATCCTCTCGTTTCCGGGCGTGTCTGGTAGGGACATGCGGATAGCTGCCACGCCTTGCTCTGACCAGCTGGCCCACCCAAAGCCCCTCCATCGCCCAAGGCTTCCCGTAGAACGGTCAGCGCCACTCCAAAGAATCGGTGCCGCATTCATGCCTGGGCAGAGCGGACGCGACCTCTCACTAGCGCAAGAGTGATGGTTGCTTCGTCCGTCCAACTTATTGCTGGGTCAATGTGATTTGACGGCTCATTGGTCTTTATTACTGAGGTGGTAGGACTGCTGGATGTCCCACGCTTTCGGCGAAAGGAGGTATACTACTACTATATTGCAATTTTCTCCATTCTTATAGCGGAGGCGCAAGAGCGAGTGAAAACACGAAGGCTCAGTGATTACATGGCCCACCTCACACTATCACCGTGCGATACCTAACTCTTTACATAGTACTCCCTCCGTTCCTAAATATTACTAGATGAGACCCCGGGCGTTGGCGCGGAACAGCGATATATCTCTCTGCGCAAAATTATCGATTTCATAGAACTAAAAAAACTCTATAACTGCATGACAAATGTGGTAGCCAAACTAAATAAACTCCCATCATCATTTACATCATCCCACGTAAGGAAAAAATATCAGCCAACTCCTACTGCATAATGGGATTATATTTTTCTTTTTGACATGTTAATGGGACTTAAAATCTCACTTACATGCATGCTACTAGTGCATGCTTGCATGCAGACATGTTGATGTGATTTAAAACCCACTCATATGCATGTGCCACGGTATTTCTGCATGCTTGCATGTGGCTTAGTGCGGAGCCTCTCAACGTCTAGATCAGACGGCTATTATGGACTGATTTACTTCATCTAACGGCTACATCAATTTTGATGATGTGGCTCAAGGACGGGATAGAGAATTACTAGTAGTGGGGGCTAGCTATTACTAGTAGATAAGTCTTTGTAGAGATTCCACTACATACGGAACAAAATGAATGAATCTACACTTAAAATTCATCTATATACATCCGCATGTGGTTCATGGTGAAATCTCTACAAAGACTTATATTTAGGAACGGAGGAAGTCCTAGTATAGTACATACTGTAATTTATCAGCGAGATAAATTTGTACAATGTTATGAAGCTTCCAGCTTCTGTTACATGTATCTTGCCTCCAAGGTTTCCCGTTGCAACATTTCATCAAATACAAAGGAGACTAACATGCATGCTATCGCATCTCAATGGTTGACAGATCATATAAAATATGTACTCCCTCCGTTCCAAAATAAGTGTCTCAACTTTGTGCAAACTTTAGTACAAAGTTGTACTACTACTAAAGTTGACACTGATTTTGGAACAGAGACAGCTAAAGAAAAAAAATATCCATGCGGTCCCTAGCCCTTGAACCGTAAACCCTAACCAGGCTTTAATTTGCTGGCAACGTGGCACTTCCTAAGAAATGAAGTTTGCAACCTTTTGACCATCGGATCATTTTGTGCAGTTTCACCAAAATCGAGATGAGCATCCCTGTGGCAAAGAAATTGAAGAAGCGTGATTAGAATAATATTACTGGGACTAGTTGACAAGACATAAACTCATCACAAATACAGTACGTAGAAGCCAGTAGAGGTATGTGCGGGGCAAAGAAGTACTAGAGAAATATCCACAGGGAGTGATGTGGACAGCTGGAGCAGTGGTGCAAGCCGGCTGTAAAGGGAGTTGTACCTGAGCGACGTAGCTCAACCTTGAGGAGGGCGGCAGAAGGCGGCAACAGCCCACGTCGCGGAAGTGAGGAAGGGACGAAGGCAACCTCACCGGCTTTGTGAGAGAGAACGGCGGGGACCCCTGATCGGGACGTGCCGACAGTGGGTTTTCACCGTCGGCGATGGCCACCGCATCTACACTAAGCATCCACCCCTTCCCCAAGCGGACATGATCCGACGGGATGTTAGAGATGTGGCCACAGTCGTTTTGTGCGAGAGAGTGTGAAAAGAGCAACCCCAGCAAGCAACCGTGTAGGCTGGCCCGTCCTGACTATGTATATAGTTGAGCGGTTTCCTTTTCTCTCCATTTGAACCTATCATATTGCGTACGTGCCATGATACGTCCATTTTGCATGATGCTTTTATATCAATATTTATTGCATTATGTGTTGTTATTAAACATTATATCTCAATACTTATGGCTATTCTCTCTTATTTTACAAGGTTTACCATGAAGAGGGGGAATGCCGGAAGCTGGAATTCTGGCTGGAAAAGGAGCAAACGTTGGAAACCTATTCTGCACAACTCCAAAAGTCCTGAAACTCCAAACAACTTTTTGGATTTTACAAGAATTTATGAGCAAAAGAAATAGGCCAGGGGGCCCACACCCTGTCCAGGAGACAGGGGGCGCCCCCCTGTAGGGCGTGCCCCCTATCTCCTGGGCCCCCTAGTGGGCCTCCAGTGTCCATCTTCTGCTATATTATCACTTTTACACTGGAAAAAATTGTGGGCAAGCTTACGGGACGAAACTCCGCCGCCACGAGACGGAACCTTGGCAGAATCAATCTAGGGCTCTGGCGGAGCTGTTCTGCCGGGGACACTTCCCTCCGGGAGGGGGAAACCATCACCAACGTCATCACCAACGATCCTCTCATTGAGAGGGGGTCAATCTCCATCAACATCTTCATCAGCACCATCTCCTCTCAAAACCCTAGTTCATCTCTTGTATCCAATCTTGTATCAAAACCACAAATTGGTACCTGTGGGTTGCTAGTAGTGTTGATTACTCCTTGTAGTTGATGCTAGTTGGTTTACTTGGTGGAAGATCATATGTTCAGATCCTTTATGCATATTATTACTCCTCTGATTATGAACATGAATATGCTTTGTGAGTAGTTACGTTTGTTCCTGAGGACATGGGTGAAGTCTTGCTATTAGTAGTCATGTGAATTTGGTATTCGTTCAATATTTTGATGAGATGTATGTTGTCTTTCCTCTAGTGGTGTTATGTGAACGTCGACTACATGACACTTCACCATTATTTGGGCCTAGAGGAAGGCATAGGGAAGTAATAAGTAGATGATGGGTTGCTAGAGTGATGAAGCTTAAACCCTAGTTTATGCGTTGCCGTTAGGGGCTGATATGGACCCATATGTTTAATGTTGTGGTTAGGTTTACCTTAATACTCCTTTTTGTAGTTGCGGATGCTTGAAATAGGGGTTAATCATAAGTGGGATGCTTGTCCAAGTTAGGACAGTACCCAAGTGTCGGTCCACCCACATATCAAATTATCAAAGTACCGAACGCGAATCTTACGAACGTGATGAAAACTCGCTTGACGATAATTCCCAATGTGTCCTCGAGAGCTCCTTCTTCATTATTAGATTTTGTCTAGGCTTATCCTCTGCTACATAAAGGATTGGGCCACCTTGCTGCACTTTACTTACTTTATTTACTTTTTGCTCGTTACTATTTATCTTATCACAAAACTATCTATCACCTACTATTTCAGTGCTTGCAGAGAAAACCTTACTGAAAACCGCTTATCATTTCCTTCTGCTCCTTGTTGGGTTCGACACTCTTACTTATCAAAAGGACTAAGATAGATTGCCTATACTTGTGGGTCATCAAGACTCTTCTCTGGCGCCGTTGCCGAGGAGTGTAGCGCTTTTGGTGAGTGGAACTTGGTAAGGAAACATTTATATAGTGTGCTGAAATTTTCTGTTACTTGTCACTATGGAAACTAATCCTTTGAGGGGCTTGTTCGGGGTATCTTCACCCCAACCATAAAAGCAAAGAGATGCTCCTTAACCTACTGAACTTTATGAAAATATTTACTTTGAGATTCCTTCGGCTATGATAGAAAAACTGCTAGCTAATCGTTTTGCAGGAGACGGAACATTGCATCCCGACTTACAACTTATCTTTGTGGATGAAGTTTGTGGATTATTTAAGCTTGCAGGTATTCCCGATGATGTTGTCAAAAGGAATTTCTTCCCTTTATCTTTGAAGGGAGATGCATTGACATGGTATAGGCTATGTGATGATACGGGATCTTGGAATTATAAGCGATTGAAATTGGAATTTCACCAGAAGTTCTATCCTATGCATCTTGTTCATCGTGATTGTAATTACATATATAATTTCTGGCCTCCCGAAGGAGAAAGCATCGCTCAAGCTTGGGGGAGGCTTAAGTCAATGCTATATTCATGCCCCAATCATGAGCTCTCTCGGGAAATGATTATTCAGAATTTTTATGCTCGGCTTTCTCTTGATAATCGCAACCTGCTCGATACTTCCTGTGCCGGTTCTTATATGCTGAAGACTATTGATTTCAAATGGGACTTATTGGAAAGAATTAAACGCAACTCTGAAGATTGGGGTTCCGACGATGGTAAGGAGTCAGGTATGACACCTAAGTTCGATTGTGTTAAATCTTTTATGGATACCGATGCTTTTCGTGGATTTAGCGCTAAGTATGGACTTGACTCTGAGATAGTAGCCACTTTTTGTGAATCTTTTGCTACTCATGTTGATCTCCCTAAAGAGAAGTGGTTTATATATAATCCTCCTGTTGAAGCGAAAGTAGTTGCACCTATTACGGTCGAAGAGAAGACTATTACATATAGTGATCCTATTATTCCTACTGCTTATGTCAAAAAACCTCCTTTTCCTGTTAGGATAAAATATCATGCTAAAGCTTAGACTGTTGTTCGTAAGAGCAATATTAGAACTTATACACCTCCTGAGCAAATCAAAGTTGAACCTAATGTTGCTATTGTTAAAGATCTCTTGTCTGATAATATTGATGGGCATGTTATTTATTTCTGTGATGAAACTGCTAGAATTGCCAAACCTTGTGCTAAAGATAAACATAGACCTGTGGTAGGCATGCCTGTTATTTCTGTTAAAATAGGATATCAATGTTATCATGGCTTATGTGATATGGGTGCTAGTGCTAGTGCAATACCTATTGACTTATACAAAGAAATTAAGCACGATATTGCACCTACTGAGTTAGAAGATATTGATGTCACAATTAAACTTTCCAATAGAGATACTATTTCACCAATGGGAATTGTTAGAGATGTTGAAGTCTTGTGTGGGAAAACTAAATATCCTGTTGATTTTCTTGTTCTTAGCTCCCCACAATATAGCTTTGGTCCCATTATATTATGTAGACCCTTCTTGAAAACCGTTAATGCTAAGATAGATTGCGAAAAGGATGTTGTTACTATTGGTCTAGGTGATATGTCTCATGAGTTCAACTTTTCTAAATTTCGTAGACAACACCATGAAGAGGAATTACCTAGTAAGGATGAGATTATTGGTCTTGCTTCCATTGTTGTTCCTCCAACTAATCCGTTAGAACATTATTTGTTAGACCATGAAAACGATATGTTTATGAAGGAAAGGGAAGAAATAGATGAAGTGTTCCTTAAACAAGAACCTATGCTGAAACATAACCTTCCTGTTGAAATTCTTGGGGATCCCCCTCCACCCAAGGGTGATCCCGTGTTTGAACTCAAACCCTTCCCTGATAATCTTAAGTATGCTTATCTTGACGAAAAAGAAATATATCATGTTATTATTAGTGCTAACCTTTCAGAGAAAGAAGAAGAAAGATTATTGAAAATTCTGAAGAAGCACCAAGCTGCTATTGGATATACTCTCGATGATCTTAAGGGCATTAGTCCCACATTATGTCAACACAAAATTTTAGTGGAGAAAGATGCCAAACCAGTTAGAGACCCTCAAATACGATTAAATCCCAAAATGAAGGAAGTGGTAAGAAAGGAGATACTAAAGCTCCTTGAGGCAGGTATTATTTATCCCATTGTCGATAGTGAATGGGTAAGCCCATCCATTGTGTCCCTAAAAGGGAGGTATTACCGTTGCTCCTAATGATAAAGATGAATTGATCCCGCAAAGAATTATTACAGGTTATAGGATGGTAATTGAATTTTGTAAGTTAAATAAAGCTACTAAGAAAGATCATTATCCTTTACCTTTTATTGATCAAATGCTAGAAAGGCTATCCAAACACACAGATTTTTGCTTTCTAGATGGTTATTCCGGCTTCTCTCAAATACCTGTGTCAGCAAAGGATCAATCTAAAACTACTTTTACTTGCCCTTTTGGTACTTTTGCTTATAGACGTATGCCTTTTGGTTTATGTAATGCACCTGCTACCTTTCAAAGATGCATGATGGCTATATTCTCTGATTTTTGTGAAAAGATTTGTGAGATATTCATGGATGCCTTCTCCGTCTATGGATCCTCTTTTGATGATTGTTTAAGCAACCTTGATCGAGTTTTGCAGAGATGTGAAGACATTAGTCTCGTCCTGAATTGGGAAAAGTGTCACTTTATGGTTAATGAAGGCATTGTCTTGGGGCACAAGATCTCCGAGAGAGGTATTGAAGTTGATAAAGCCAAAGTTGATGCTATTGAAAAGATGCCATGTCCCAAGGACATAAAAGGTATAAGAAGTTTCCTTGGTCATGCCGGCTTTTATAGGAGGTTCATTAAGGACTTTTCTAAAATCTCTAGGCCTCTGACTAATTTATTGCAAAAATATATTCCTTTTGTCTTTGATGATGATTGTGTAGAAGCATCTGAAACACTTAAGAAAGCTTTGATCACTGCACCTATTGTTCAGCCACCTGATTGGAATTTACCTTTTGAAATTATGTGCGATGCTAGTGATTATGCTGTAGGTGCTGTTTTAGGGCAAAGAGTCGATAAGAAATTGAATGTTATCCAGTATGCTAGTAAGACTCTTGATGCTGCCTAGAGAAATTATGCTACTGCTGAAAAATAGTTCTTAGTAGCTGTGTTTGCATGTGATAAGTTTAGACCTTATATTGTTGATTCCAAAGTTACTATTCACACTGATCATGCTGCTATTAAATATCTTATGGAAAAGAAAGATGCTAAGCCTAGATTCATTAGATGGGTTCTCATGCTCCAAGAATTTGATTTGCATATTATTGATAGAAAGGGAGCTGAGAACCCTGTTGCAGACAACTTGTCTAGGTTAGAGAATGTTCTTGATGACCCACTGCCTATTAATGATAGTTTTCCTGATGAACAATTAGCGGTTGTCAATGCTTCGTGTACTGCTCCTTGGTATGCTGATGTCACGCCCAATATGCGACCCTATCCAAAAGGAACTCGACGGTCCCACCAAGGATAGACCCGCATATTGAAACGCTTTTGCAAGGTGGATATCATTACATCAACATTACATTATAGATGGGGATACGTACATAAGGCACGAATGCCACAAGAATACATCAACATCATATACAAGAGATCAACATCCGACTACGGATGAAACATAAACAGAAACTCAAACAATATCCACCCTGCTAGCCCAGGCTGCCAACCTGGAACCTATCCCCTGATCGAAGAAGAAGCAGAAGAAGAACTCCAAAACAAGCAAACATCGCTCTCATGTCATGATCATCGCAAACCTGTACCTGCAATTGGTGGTGTAGTAATCTGTGAGCCACGAGGACTCAGCAATCTCATAACCATGGGTATCAAGAGTAGCAAAGCTTAAGTAGGAAAAGAAGGGGTAAAGTGGTGAGGTTGCAGCAGCGGCGAAGCGTATATGGTGGCTAAAATACGCAAATGAGAGCGAGAAGAGAAACAAAGGAACGGTCGCCAACTAATAATGATCAAGAAGTGATCCTGAACTCCTACTTAGGTCAGACATAACCCAGAAACCGTGTCCTCCTCTCGATCAACCCGAAAAGAGACACTCACGATTCGCATTACGGTTGGTGTATTTTAGAAGAGTTTGCTTCAAGTTTACTACAACCGGATATTAACAAATTCCCATCGCCACATAACCGCGGCACGGCTCTCGAAAGTTTATACCTGCAGGGGTGTCCCATCTTAGCCCATGATAAGCTCTCGCGATCAACGAAGGATATTCCTTCTCCCCGGGAAGACCCGATCAGTCTCGGAATCCCGGCTACAAGACATTTCGACAGCAATAAAACAAGACCAGCAAAGCCGCCCGATGTGCCGACAAATCCCGATAGGAGCTGCACATATCTCGTTCTCGGGGCACCGGATAGGTCAGCCTACGAATAAAACCAGCCTCGAGTTGCCCGTGGTGGCCCCTTGATCTGCCCGTTTCGGACCAACACTCGAAGGAGCACTAGCCGGGGGCTAAAATAAAGATGACCCATGGGCTTGAGCCCAAGGGAAAAAGGGGTAGGTGAGGCAAATGGTAAAACCAAGGTTGGGCCTTCTTTGGAGAGTCTTATTCAAAGCGAACTGTCAAGGGGTCCCATAAATCACCCGACCGCGTTAGGGACGCAAAATCCGGGAACATAACACCGGTATGACGGAAACTAGGGCGGCAAGAGTGGAACAAAACACCAGGCATAAGGCCGAGCCTAACACCCTTTACCAAGTATATAGATGCATTAATAATATAAGAGATATTGTGATATCCCAACAAAATCCTGTACACCATGGAGCAAACTTCAACTTCACCTGCAACTAGCAACGCTATAAGAGGGGCTGAGCAAAGCGGTAACATGGCCAAACAACGGTTTGCTAGGAAGGGTGCAAAAGGTTAGAGGCTGACATGGCAATTTGGGATGGCTTGATAAACAGGTAATAGGTAGCGCAACATAGCGATAGAACGAAGCAACTAGCATAGCAATGATAGTAGTGAGATCCAGGGTAGCGGTCATCTTGCCTGAAATCCCGCAAGGAAGAAGAACGAGTCAATGAAGAAAACGAACGGATGAAGCCGAACCAAGCGTAGACGAACGAATCCTCACGATCGCAACGTAACGGGAACTATCGAGAAGAAGCACACAACATGGTAAACACAGCACACATGAACATGACAAGATGCACAACAAGCATGATGCATGACAAGACTACATGAAGCTACTCATGGCAAGAGATGATGCAAACAAGAACAACACATCAAAGCAAGTTTAAAAGAGGCCGGAAACAACATAGAATAATTCCGGTAAGTCCTCATATGCAAATTTCGAAATTGGTCCATGTCACAGCCCTAGAATTTGTTTGTCATTAGTTGCATTAAGGCATTCATGTCATCATGTTTAAATTTCTAAAGAAATTTGAAATGGGGATGTTCAAACCCTAGCATTAAAGGAATTCACTAGGTTCAACCAAAATATTTCCATAAATCAAATGACTTCCAAAAATGTTCATCATTCTTGATCTATCTTTGGAAGCAAGAACGGAGGTGATGCACATTTTCTATGACATATTTGGGCTCTGAATTAAATCATATGGTATTTTCATTTGGGCATTTAAATACTATAAAATATTTTAAATGCTCAAATAATCATAAACTTAAATGTTTGCTGTTGGATATTTTCCAAACAGTGGGCTTGAAACAAGTTTCATGATTTTTGGGATAGTATTAGTATTTTTAATAAAGCCATAAAGACTACAGAATAATAGAAAAACAAAAACAATTAAAAGAGAGAGAGAGAACCTACAGGGCCACTTACAGGCGCCACAACCGCCCAGCTCCCCCCCGTGCTGGTCCAGCGTTGCGCGGCCCAGCCCACTGGTCGCCTCCCCTGTCTTCTTCCTCCTGCCAGGAGGACAGGCAGGTGCGTGGTGAGCACGCGCGCCCGACCGCACCACCTCCTGCTTCGCCATGTCGCGCTCTCCGTCACCCAATCCCGCGCCTGGAGACGCCTCGAAGCCCCTCTCGCCTCTCCCTCACTCGCTGCACTCTCTCCCCTTCCCTGGCTCTCTCCCGAACACACCCGAGCGCCACTGTCGCCCCATTGCTCGCCGTAGCCACGGCCACAGCCCTCCTCGCTCATCCAACATGCCCTAGAGGCCCGCCGTGCCTCCCTCGTCCTCCCAAGCAGCTCACGCGACCGGAGAAGCCCAAACGCCGCCCGGCGCTTTTCCCTCCTCGGCCGGAGAGATTGGCCTCGCCGCCTCGCTCGCTCCGGCCTTCCCGAGCTCGCCGACGGCCGCCCGCAACCGCTGTGAGCTACTGCTCCTCCTCCCCTCTCCGTTCTCTCGTTTGCCGCCCACAGTGTCCGCTTGCCGTCGGCAGCCGGAACCGGCCGCCGCCCGTACTCACCGCCGACGACGCTCCGGTGACCATTTGGTCCCGGGTGCGTGTCCACCGAGTTTGCCGCCCCGCGCTGAGCCTCGCTAGCGCCTCCCCTTGCCCGCTTGCACCCTGCAGCCCCGATCCCGCGACCACCCGAACTCCGGCCACCGCCTTGGAGCTCGCCGCCGTCGACTCCGGCCACCCCCATCTCCGTTGTTTGCTCCATTGGATGCGCGTCACTCCCCGGAGCATGTAGGTGCAAGTGGATCTTCAAACCGGGCCCGTAGCGAAAGTCCGACGGCCTCCGCCGCGGATTTGGTCGCCAGCGTTTACATGCCGGTGGTGATGATGTGGCATGCTTAATTAGTGCTAATGATCCAACTAATGAACCCACACCCATTGACATATGGGCCCCACTTCCTAATTAACCCTGTTTTAGTTTTGCTTAGATCAAACTAAACCCGTAGGCCCCACTGTCGTTTTGACCCGCCACGTCACTGTTGACTGGCCCCACATGTCGATGACCCTAGCCGTCCTTTGTGAGATCGACCAGCGGGTCCCGCTGGTCAGATTTGACCTGGACAGCGCCCGTTGACTTGCTGACGTCACCGTGAGGTCATGCTGACGCATTAAAGCCTTTCTGGAATTAAAAATAAATCAGAAAGGTTTAGAAATTCCAGAATATATCCAAAACTTCTAAAATTCATAGAAATTCAACCATAACTCCAATGGAAATAAGTTATATATGAAAAATGATCAGAAAAATATGAAGAATCTGTTTATGCCATGATCATGCATGTTTGAACAAGTTAAACTCACTGAATAGGATGAATCATGATTAGGGCAATTTATGAACTAGCATTTGGAGTTGGAGTTTAACCTTGTTTGAATTCCACTTCAATTAACTTGGCTTACTGCTGCATTAGGTCAATTCAGTACCTTAACATGACATGTCATTCATGTGAATGTGCATTGGATTGATTGTGTTCTTTCTCAGTTGTCGGTGTTTGTCCCCTCTCAGTAGACGACGTTCCGACGATTGTTCGATGACACTATTGAAGAACTATATTATCTTCAGAAGTGCCAGGCAAGCAACACCCCCTTGTTCATTCCGATATAATCCCACTCTCTCGCTCCTGCTCTCTTTTACTGCATTAGGACAACAACGTTTCATCTGTTACTTGCTGCGGTAGCTGAACCCCTTTATCCTCTGCATGACCTGTCATTCCACAGTAATTAGATGAAACCCACTAGCATGAGTAGGAGTTGCTTGAGCCATGTTGTGCCTACTCATTCATGCTTGTTTGTCATGCCTGCTACTGCTTAGAGTTGAGTCAGGTCTGATTCATCGGGAATGAATTGGAATGGTGTGTGAACATGTCCTACTGTGTGTGAACACGATTTGGTAAAGGTAGCGGTGAGAGGCCATGTAGGAGTACATGGTGGGTTGTCTCATTGAAACCGTCCTCAGGAACTGAGTTCTGTGTTTGTGATCCATGAAACAGTTACTACCACACATTGGGATCCTTAAATGACTCTCTCGGCTTCTTAACCACCCTTGTCCCCTGTCCAGGAGTTGCAACTAGTTTCTGGTGTTTGTAGGATATGTGTTGGAGGCCGTGCGTAGCGCTGACCCTAGGGGTGGGCTATGATGCGGTAGATACACCGTGGCCAACGAATGCCCGTTTGGTATCTCGGGAACCCTGCACACATCGTTCGGGGCTGTATGGGAAACCTCGGCGGACTCCTGCGGATGGAACCGAATAGGCGATAAACCTGGACTAGGGACTTGAGTGTTTAGGTAGGTCGTTGCCGATACCCTCGCTGGGCTTCCGCTTGAAGGTTGCAGTACATGTCGTAAACGGCGATAAGTGGTGAGCGTGTGAAGAAGTACACCCTGCAGGGGTTAATATGATCTATTCGAATAGCCGTGTCCACGGAGAAGGACTTCGGGTTGCCTATATCAGTTCATAGACAAGTGAAAGTGGATACTCTAAAATGCGCAAGATAAGTGTGAGTGCTATGGATGGCGTTCTCGTGGGAGGCGGGAGCGGGTCCATAGTGGTGTATTGATATGGTGAATATGTGGACTCGTGCGCCACCTCAAAAGAGTTACTTGCGTGTAGTTCAGGATAGCCACCGAGTCAAAGCTGGCTTGCTGCAGTCAAACTCCACCACCCCTTTGTTGATAATGATGCATATGTAGTTAGTTCGATGTAAGTCTTGCTGAGTACGTTTGTACTCACGTTTGCTTATTTTATGTTTTGCGAGAGACGTCGGTCTCGCTAGTAGTTCAGCGTGGCCTTGACGTTTAGCTTGTTACCTCAGCTACGATCTTGTGCCCTCGGCGGATCTGGTAGATAGTCGCTTCTCAGCCTTTTTCATTTATAGTTGTCTCGTACTCGGACATGTTTAGCTTCCGCTTGTGCTTTGACTTGTATGCTCGAGTGTTGGGTCATGAGACCCATGTTTGTAATATCTCGCTCCTCGGGCCTAATGAATAAATATTTGAGTCGTAGAGTTATGTTGTGATGCCATGTTGTATTTACACATATTGAGCATATTGTGTGTATGTTTGAAATGCTTGATATGTGTGGGATCCGACAATCTAGTTGTTTATCCTTGGCATCCTCTCATATGGGGAAATGTAGTCTCGTGCTTCTGAGCGATAGTAGTCCGCTACAGCCCGGTTCACCGGAGTCCTTCTAGCCCAGCACTACTGCTTGGACACTTGATCGGCGGCATGTGTTTCACTTCGTTCCTATGTCATCCCTTCGGGAAATGTCACGCGGTGATATTCGGAGTTCTGCCTAGCCTGCTACAGCCCGGAATACCGGAGTCCTGTTAGCCCAGTGCTACAGCCCGAATTCATACGTTGATGACCGACATGCTCGATATGATTCATGTATGCCTGTCCCCATGGGTTAGTGCCGCTTTGGGTTCACGACTAGCCATGTCGGCCTGGGTTCTTTGTCATATGGATGCTAGCGACACTATCATATACGTGAGCCAAAAGACGCAAACGGTCCCGGGCCATGGTAAGGCGACACCCGTGGGAATACCGTGCGTGAGGCCGCAAAGTGATATGAGGTGTTACCGGCTAGATCGATGTGACTTGGAATCGGGTCCCGACAGCGTTGGTATCGAGCTGTTGCTCAGTGGGATTACCAAGCCAAACTGGTCGAAGTTGTGTCTAGAAATGCTTTAGTTATGTAAGGAATTGATTGTGGAAGGAACGTAAGGCTCTTTTTACTCCTTATACCTCATGGCCTTCGATCTGAGTCATCCTCTTCTCTTCTACGGGTTTAAGAACTAGGCTTCTTATCTATCTATCGAGGATGACGTGTTACTAATCCATAGACCTTTAAGATTGTTGAATTTAAGCCCCAGTTCAGTTCCTACTATTCTGTATGATAATTGTAGATCTCGGAACCTTGATATTGTGATGTTGAGTGGTTATGCCACCATTTTTGCAGGATGTCTCAAATCATTTTAAGCATTTACAGCCGTTATGCTGTCCGAGTCATCCTGGTTTCTAAAACAATATGAAGCATTTGCAAAATTCCTTCCTCTCATTTTATGTCCCTTTGGTCGAATAAGCACACTAACTTAAGTGCGTTGAGGCAATTTATTGCCTTGACATATATGTTGGAACTATTATTATGACCCTAGGTGTTTAGGAAGTCACCTAGCAATTTAGTAATGCTTTTGTATCCCAGTGTGATGATTCTGGCCATTATTCTTGAAAGCATCCCGTGATGCCATTTAGTAGTAGGTATTCTACTCCGGGTTTACGAACCGAGATTCATCCTACTTCATGTTGTTAGTATTTTCTAGTGCCTTTAGGATATTAGTAACCTTTGCATTAGTCCTCGAGGTCCGTGGTATTTCCTTCTTCCAAATACCATGAACTGCTTATGGCAAGAAGTTCTTTTGAACCAAAAGATCACAACCAGAGTGCTCTTGAGGAGTACTCCATTCATATTGTGACTCTGCCAATTCTACCTTTCCGCATGGGTTATCCGGAAGAAATGTTGAACTTTGCTCGACATACTAATCCATGCCTCCATAACTCGAAAAATTATATGTTCCTTTGAGTTGTTCTCTTAGATGTCTTCTGACCTTCATCTATCAATTGATAGCCAGGAGTAATTGTGCATTCATGTTCATCGATGCCTATTATTCTTGTGGTCCGTCGAGCCATTCTATTCTGGAATGACTAGGAGAAACAAACTCCAGAGCCTCATCCATATCTAGGACTTGGTCAAAGCAGTTGTATTCCGTAGATCAAAATGCCAACCCAGCTTTTGAGTCTGTTCCACCTGGAGTGTTACCATCTTTATGTCAAGAATGTCATGAGAATTGCACCTTCTCTTATGAATTCTTGATGCAGTGATACTTCTAGCCATCATTGTTCATTCCTCGGTTCCGTGTTGTCGCAACCGGAATGCCGACTAGTGAATCATGATGTGTGAAATCTATACTCCTAGTAACTCCGTTGCTCGGTAGTTAATGGACAATATCCTCATTCTTAGCGTGTTGATTATTAAATCATCATCCTAAGATTGATCGTGCTACCTAGTCCTTATTTCGGTGCACTTCGATTGATGAGTTAGGATCTTGTCAAGTCCTCACTCATTTGATCATATCGTCTTGCCCTGAAAAGCAAGATTGCTCTCGAGCTTAGTAACATACCGGTGGTTCGTGACTTTCCAAATATCTTCTTGGAAGTGTTACGGGTTGTTTCTGACTGTTATGTTGAGCTCGTGATCAATTTGGTTTCTTGTGAACCACCCTTTCTCCAAGAATCTGTGTTGGATATCCTAAGCTAGTTGGTTAAGCTAGACAACAACTTGGAGAGTTGGAAGATAAAAGCTTGCCTAACTTAGTTCGTTCAAAGGATATTCTTGTGTAGTGTGTGTTGAAGAAAGATGATATCTTCATCGATTGGTCCTGTGATCAGTTGTTGGACCTATTGTCTTATCAATCCTTTGATTTGAGTGTGGGCTATCGTCAAATCAAATCAGTACCAACGATGCTCGTGATGTTGTCTTACTCGTGGTTGATCCTCGAGCATACACCATTACATCTTTGGTCCGACCAATGCTATCACCATGTTCACATGATGGTGGAAGTCGATGATATGGAAATTCCGATGAGTTCTTGTTGAGCCCATCGGTAGCATTTTGTCTCCCCATGATTCATGTTGAACATCAACCTAGTGTTGGAAACTTTGTAAGCAATGCCTTCGTGTTCCGTTCATGAAGCTTATGCTTGGATGGAAGAAGTGACTTCCTCTAATTCACGTGCATTAGGTGCAAGTTGCCGCCATGAATTTGAGAAAGGTTTGTTTTGTTTCCTTTGGAATCATCCCAAATCAGTCATGCATATGTGTGAAGTATTCTGTGGTCTGGAGACTTGCAACCTTCATTCTATATGTATTCCTAGCACACCAAGCCATTGATTGATTTGTTCAAGGAGAAGGAGTTCCTTCATAACAACTAGTCATGACTTATGTTAGGACTTCGTTATCCTTGATGATGGTTCCCAACCTGAACTCGGTAGTATTTTTATTATAAGACTACTACGTGGTCATTTTTGTCTTGGACAATGTGTTCACATGTGTGTAGCAGAACCAACTCATGTTTTGGAGCTTCCTATCGTAGTTCATATCCGAGAATCTCGCAGCGCCATCTCATCGATTTGTGTTGCAACTTTTCTTTTCGACATGTGAGTCTGAAGTATTCTATTACCAATCGGATCTGAATCTCGGCAGATATGATGGTTGGAACATTCCCAACAGTTGCATTTTGTTCCCAGCTTACACCGCCATTGTGCCAATCCCCATGGGCTGCCCTTCCCGGTATTTGCTATCCAATATCATCTTCAAAAGTGGACTTACCATGGGTCCCATCCATCTTCGATGATAAGCAAAATCATCCATTGCGTTGTCTTCAACAAGGTAGTCCACATCATCCATTCTAGTCCGAGTATGTCATTCTTTGAACTCCTTCAAATGATCGATTGTGATTGCCTTAGGTTGGTATAAAGAGTTCCAACGATCTATGGATCAAAAGTAATTCTTTTGCCACTTAAGGATAGTTCTTTCGTCACCTCCCTAAGGTGCCCGTTTTGGAATCATGGCAACTTTCCTCGCTATTTTGAAACACTCGTAAAATTGTTTCCTTCGTCCTTCTTGATGCATGTCTTACCTCTCCGCTCCAGAAATGTTTTACGCCTCATTCCATGAGTTGATCTTGGATCATTAAGATGATCCTAAATTGCTTGAACCTCAAGAAGATCGATTCTTCTAAATTCCCCCTTTTCTTCTCGTTGTCATGTTGGATGTGGTTCTCAAGACAAGACGTCGAGAAAAGACAGTGATCGTGTCAATGTTCCTATGAAGTGCAACTTGGATCGTGAAGATCGTGTTAGCTTGTGACTCCTTTGACTTCTTACCTCACGTCTTGAATCTCGGGACGAGATTCTTGTTTAGTGGGGGTGAGCTGTCACAGCCCTAGAATTTGTTTGTCATTAGTTGCATTAAGGCATTCATGTCATCATGTTTAAATTTCTAAAGAAATTTGAAATGGGGATGTTCAAACCCTAACATTAAAGGAATTCACTAGGTTCAACCAAAATATTTCCAAAGAAATCAAATGACTTCCAAAAATGTTCATCATTCTTGATCTATCTTTGAAACAAGAACGGAGGTGATGCACATTTTCTATGAGATATTTGGGCTCTGAATTAAATCATATGGTATTTTCATTTGGGCATTTAAATACTATAAAATATTTTAAATGCTCAAATAATCATAAACTTAAATGTTTGCTGTTGGATATTTTCCAAACAGTGGGCTTGAGCAAGTTTCATGATTTTTGGGATAGTATTAGTATTTTTAATAAAGCCGTAAAGACTACAGAATAATAGAAAACAAAAACAATTAAAAGAGAGAGAGAGAACGCCAACCTGGGCCACTTACATGGCGCCACGAACCGGCCCAGCTCCCCCCCCCGTGCT
Organism: Aegilops longissima; assembly: GCA_021605205.1. Classification (NCBI taxonomy): domain Eukaryota; kingdom Viridiplantae; phylum Streptophyta; class Magnoliopsida; order Poales; family Poaceae; genus Aegilops; species Aegilops longissima. The sequence goes on along the minus strand of CM038679.1, from coordinate 100,853,951 downwards.
GGTCCAGCGTTGCGCGGCCCAGCCCACTGGCCGCCTCCCCTGTCTTCTTCCTCCTGCCAGGAGGACAGGCAGGTGCGTGGCGAGCACGCGCGCCCGACCGCGCCACCTCCTGCTTCACCGTGTCGCGCTCTCCGTCACCCAATCCCGCGCTGAGACGCCTCGCCCCTCGCCTCTCCTCACTCGCTGCACTCTCTCCCTTCCTGGCTCTCTCCCGAACACACCCGAGCGCCACTGTCGCCACTGCTCGCCGTAGCCACGGCCACAGGCCCTCCCTCGCTCATCCAACATGCCCTAGAGGCCCGCCGTGCCTCCCTCGTCCTCCTCGACGGCTCATGCGACCGGAGAAGCCCCGAAGCGCCGCCCCGACGCTTTTCCCCTCCTCGGCCGCCGGAGATTGGCCTCGCCGCCTCGCCCGGCTCCGGCCTTCCCCGAGCCTGCTTCGACGTCGCCGCAACCGCTGTGAGCTACTGCTCCTCCTCCCCCTCTCCGTTCTCTCGTTTGCACGCCGCAGCTGTCGCTTCGTCGACGACCGGAACCCGCCGCCGCCGTACTCACCGCCGACGACGCCCGGTGACCATTTGGTCCCGTGCGTGTCCACCGACTTTGCCGCCCAGCTGAGCCTCGCTAAGCGCCTCCCTTGCCCGCTTGCACCTGCAGCCCGATCCGTAACCACCGAACTCCGGCCGCCGCCTTGGAGCTCGCCGCCGTCGACTCCGCCACCCTGCCTCCGTTGTTTGCTCCATTGGATGCGCGTCACTCCCGGAGCATGTAGGTACAAGTGGCTCTTCAAACCGGGCCCAGAAGGCGAAAGTCCGACGGCCTCCGCCGCGGATTTGGTCGCCGGCGTTTACACGCCGGTGGTGATGATGTGGCACGCTTAATTAGTGCTGATGATCCAACTAATGAACCCACACCCATTGACATATGGGCCCTACTTCCTAATTAACCCTGTTTTAGTTTTGCTTAGATCAAACTAAACCCGTAGGCCCCACAGGTCAGTTTGACCCGACCACGTCACCTGTTGACCTGGCCCCACATGTCGCTGACCCTAGCCGTCATCAGTGAGATCGACCAGCGGGTCCCGCTGGTCGATTTGACTGACAGCGCCGTTGACTTGCTGACGTCACCGTGAGGTCATGCTGATGCATTAAAGCCTTTCTAGAATTAAAAATAAATCAGAAAGGTTTAGAAATTCCAGTATATATCCAAAACTTCTAAAATTCATAGAAATTCAACCGTAACTCCAATAGAAATAAGTTATATATGAAAAATGATCAGAAAAATATGAAGAATCTGTTTATGCTATGATCATGCATGTTTGAACAAGTTAACCTCACTGAATAGGATGAATCATGATTAGGGCAATTTATGAACTAGCATTTGGAGTTGGAGTTTAACCTTGTTTGAATTCCACTTCAATTAACTTGGCTTACTGCTGCATTAGGTCAATTCAGTACCTTAACGTGACATGTCATTCATGTGAATGTGCATTGCATTGATTGTGTTCTTTCTCGTTTGCGGTGTTTGTCCCTCTCGATGAGCGATGTTAAACGATTGTTCGATGACAATATTGAAGAACTATATTATCTTCAGAAGTGCCAGGCAAGCAAAACCCCCTTGTTCATTCCGATATAATCCCACTCTCTCGCTCCTGCTCTCTTTTACTGCATTAGGACAACAACGTTTCATCTGTTACTTGCTGCGGTAGCTAAACCCCTTTATCCTCTGCATGACCTGTCATTCCACAGTAATTAGATGAAACCCACTAGCATGAGTAGGAGTTGCTTGAGCCATGTTGTGCCTACTCATTCATGCTTGTTTGTCATGCCTGCTACTGCTTAGAGTTGAGTCAGGTCTGATTCATCGGGAATGAATTGGAATGGTGTGTGAACATGTCCTACTGTGTGTGAACACGATTTGGTAAAGGTAGCGGTGAGAGGCCATGTAGGAGTACATGGTGGGTTGTCTCATTGAAACCGTCCTCGAACTGAGTTCGTGTTTGTGATCCATGAAACAGTTACTACCACACATTGGGATCCTTAAATGACTCCTCGGCTTCTTAACCACCCTTGTCCCTGTCCGGGAGTTGCAACTAGTTTACGGTGTTTGTAGGATATGTGTTGGAGGCCGTGCGTGGCGCCCGACCCTAGGGGTGGGCTATGATGCGGTAGATACACGTGGCCCGTGTACAGAATGCCGTTTGGTATCTCGGGAACCCTGCACACATCGTTCGGGCTGTATGGGAAACCTCGGCGGACTCCTGCGGATGGAACCTGAATAGGCGATAAACCTGGACTAGGGACTTGAGTGTTTAGGTAGGTCGTGGCCAACACCCTCGCTGGGCTTCCGCTTGAAGGTTGCCGAGTACATGTCGTGTAAACGGCGGTAAGTGGTGAGCGTGTGAAGAAGTACACCCTGCAGGGGTTAATATGATCTATTGAATAGCCGTGTCCACGGAGAAGGACTTCAGGTTGCCTATATCAGTTCATAGACAAGTGAAAGTGAATACTCTAAAATGCGCAAGATAAGTGTGAGTGCTATGGATGGCGTTCTCGTAGGGAGGCGGAGCGGGTCCATAGTGGTGTATTGATATGGTGAATATGTGGACTCGTGTGCGCCACCTCAAAAGAGTTACTTGCGATCGTAGTTCAGGATAGCCACCGAGTCAAAGCTGGCTTGCTGCGGTCAAACTCCACCACCCCTTTGTTGATAATGATGCATATGTAGTTAGTTACGATGTAAGTCTTGCTGAGTACGTTTGTACTCACGTTTGCTTATTTTATGTTTTGCGAGAGACGTCGGTCTCGCTAGTAGTTCAGCGTGGCATTGACGTTTAGCTTGTTACCTCAGCTACGATCTTGTGCCCTCGGCAGATCTGGTAGATAGTCGGGCTTCTCAGCCTTTTTCATTTATAGTTATGCGTACTCGGACATGTTTAGCTTCCGCTTGTGCTTTGACTTGTATGCTCGAGTGTTGGGTCATGAGACCCATGTTTGTAATATCTCGCTCCTCGGGCCTAATGAATAAATATTTGAGTCGTAGAGTTATGTTGTGATGCCATGTTGTATTTACACATATTGAGCATATTGTGTGTATGTTTGAAATGCTTGATATGTGTGGGATCCGACAATCTAGTTGTTTATCCTTGGCAGCCTCTCATATGGGGAAATGTAGTCTCGTGCTTCGGCGATAGTAGTCCGCTACAACCCGGTTCACGGAGTCCTGCTAGCCCATCACTACTGCTTGGACACTTGATCGGCCGACATGTGTTTCACTTCGTTCCTATCTCATCCCTTGGGAAATGTCACGCGGTGATATTCGGAGTTCTGCCTAGCTCTGCTACAGCCCGAATACGGAGTCCTGTTAGCCCAGTGCTACAGCCCGAATTCATCGTTGATGACCGACATGCTCGATATGATTCATGTATGCCTGTCCCCATGGGTTAGTGCCGCTTTGGGTTCACGACTAGCCATGTCGGCCCGGGTTCTTTGTCATATGGATGCTAGAGACACTATCATATACGTGAGCCAAAAGACGCAAACGGTCCCGGGCCATGGTAAGGAGACACCCGTGGGAATACCGTGCGTGAGGCCGCAAAGTGATATGAGGTGTTACCGGCTAGATCGATGTGACTTGGAATCGGGGTCCTGACAGTCCATATCTGAATAAACCTTATGTTCAAGTTGTTAAACAGCAAGTTAAGATGCACCACGATGATCTACACGAAATTCTAGTCAAGTTACATATAAAGTTCATTTAATTCGGAGCTATGGCCTAGAAGATATGAGCAAAACAAGTTAAACATGGCATTGATGCAAAATGCATACAAACATCAAGAAAACACCTCAAAACAAGGATGCAACATGATAATATGAAACTACATGCAATTCTAAGCAAGTTTCACATAGAGCACACTCAAAACGGAGCAACAGATCAACACATACACCCTATACAAGTCATGACAACAATCTGCCCAAACAGCAACTAGGCATATTGCAAGCATCAAAACACTATGCTACAGCATCTCAACGTAAAAACAAAAGGCATGGGCATGATGTACAGGTAAAGCATGACAAAACATGAACACTGAGCTATCTCCAGAAATCACTAGAACATGCTCAAAAGGACATGGCAAGATTGCAACTAATAACAGTTTCAGAATTATCAGGAAATAACATCAGGTTGCAATGTTTAGAGCTATCAAACAACATGCTACAGGAACTTATCATGGCAAACAAAGGCATGGCATGAATCTACTAATTGCATTACAAGTTATATTACAGATTCATACATGGCAGGAACAACAATAAGTAGGCATGTTGGTGAGCTTGAACCACTCACCACAGAGCAATACATGGCATGGCAAGGCAACCAACAGTAAGAAGACATGCTTATGAAGCTAAGCATGGCAATAGCAAGTTCATAGAGTGCATGGATCACTAACAACAATCATGGGAACATTGAACATAATGTTAACAGGCTGACAACAACATTATTTAGCAACTTTGGAGCAAGATTACAACAAGCTACAGCAGTCTATAAATGCAACAAGGGGAATGGATGGATAGAGCATGACATGTATAACAAAACATCCTTAGTGAACATCTCCAGATTATGCATAGAGTGACTTGTAGAAGCAGGTTAACATAGCATCATGATATAGCAGATTCAGACAAGCAAAACAGCAACAGCAAGTACCCTACTTAACAAGCTTGATGCACTCAGTACAAGACTCACAAAAATAAATGGATGGCACCACTGGAAAGATGGCATGACATAGCACAAAACACATGTAGGGCTCATGCTCATAAGATGCACACATGAAATGCAACAAAAATGACAAATCACCAAGTTATAACAGTTTCAGCAGGTTAACATCATATAACACTCTTGCAACGATGATTCAGGCATCAAGATGAGCTCAAATGAACATGACGCAATGGAATGAAATGAAGTACTCGTCGAGGCGAATAATTTGACATATTACACGCACGAAACGGAGCTACGGATGCAGAGTTACGAGGCAATGAAAGTCAACCTTGCACGGAAATCGATGCGGCGGCGGATCTCGCCGGAATGTCGCCGGAGACGATGGGACGACGGCAGAGATCGAGGGAGAGGTCGGGTAGGCCGGGGAAGGTCGGATCCAGCCCTTCCCGACCAGATCCGGCCGGAGGGAGCCGCGGCGGTGGTGTGGACGACGGGATCCGGGCAACGGAGCTCGCCGGAGATCCATGGCGGTGGAGGCGCTCGGGGAACGGGCGGCGCCGGCAAGCGGCGGCCGCGACAAGGCACGGGAGGAGAGGAGGCGCTCGAGGACGCGGAAGCCGGGGGCGGCGGCGGAGACCGGCGGGGCGGAGAGGTCCGGCGAGGCGAGGTGACGGGCGGCGGGCCGGCGGCTCCGGTCACCGGCCAGGAGCGGGCGGCGCAAGGGCGAGGGCCGAGGCGGCGGTCGGGCACGGGCACCTGTGGGCGGGCGGCTTGGCTGGCAGGCGGGGGGCAGCGATGGGCCTCATGGGCTTCAAGCGGCAGCTGGACGGGCGGCGGTGACGTGGCGGCGCGGGAGTGGCTGAGGCGGCGGAGGAGGTGACGTGGCAAGCCGCGATTGGCCGGAGCGAGGTGGAGGCTGGACATGTCCGGCGGGGTTGGACATGTCCGGCGCGCGAGGGGAGCGGCGAGGGTTTGATCTGCGGGATTCATCCGCGAATTTCGGAGGGGGAGGGGAATAATTTATAGGTAGGGGAAGCTAGGAGAGTCCAAATGGGGAGCGGTTTTCACCCACACGATCGTGATCGAACGACCGAGAGCATGGAGGGGAGTTTGCTGGGTTCTGGGCCACTTTGAAAGGGGTGTTGGGCTGCAAAGAGAAGGGGCTTTTACGGTTACCCGGTTAACCGTTGGAGTACCAAACGACCTCCAAATGGCACGAAACTTGACAGGCGGTCTACCGGTGCTATACCAAGGCCGCTTGACAAACCTCGGGCCATTTCGAGAAAGTTTAATACCCGCACACGAAGAGAGGCAAGAAGGGGACGCCGGGAGACATAGAAGTGCCGGATTGCAAAACGGACAACGGGGAAAATGCTCGGATGCATGAGACGAACACATATGCAAATGAAATGCACATGATGACATGATATGAAATGCATATGATGACATGGGAAAGTGCAACACGCAAGCAAATGACATGGCAACGACGACGAATAACTGGAAGACACCTGGCGCATCAAATCCGGGGCATTACAGCTGATTTTGCTAATTACATTGTTGCTAAATATATACCGCCTAGTTTCACATACCAGCAAAAGAAAAAGTTCTTTTATGATTTAAGACATTACTTCTGGGATGATCCACACCTTTATAAAGAAGGAGTAGATAGTATTATTAGACGTTGTGTGCCTGAGCATGAATAGGAACAAATCCTACGCAAGTGTCACTCTGAATCCTATGGAGGACACCACTCTGGAGATAGAACTGCACACAAGGTACTACAATCTGGTTTTTATTGGTCTACTCTTTTCAAAGATGCTCGTAAGTTTGTCTTATCTTGTGATGAATGTCAAAGAACAGGTAACATTAGTAGACGTCAAGAAATGCCTATGAATTATTCTCTTATTATTGAACCGTTTGATGTTTGGGGCTTTGATTATATGGGACCCTTTCCTGCCTCCAATGGGTATACCCATATTTTAGTTGCTGTTGATTACGTTACTAAGTGGGTAGAAGCTATTCCAACTAGTAGTGTTTATCATAACACTTCTATTAAAATGCTTAAAGAAGTTATTTTTCCGAGGTTTGGAGTCCCGAGATCTTAGGACCGAGACGGAAGGGAAAATGGATGAGGTGAAACAAGAACTCAAGAGAAGAAGCAAAGAATCGAGAGCACTCAAGAAGAAGAGAGGAACGATGAGAATGACGAGAATCAAAAAGCTCACGGAATCAGATAGACTATGAAACCACTCGTTCTAACCGGAGTGGTTAGAATGAGAAAAGAAACGGATAAGACTGAAAGGATTTAGGCAGCACTCCGGCTGAAACATGGAGGAATAGTACACGAGCTAGAGAGGATGGTGATGAACTCTTGAAGAAAAGATTAAATCATGAAGAACCACCATGAAGAACTCCGGTGACAAAAGGATGATGAGATAAAATGAAGGAAGAAAGAATAAGATGAGCCTTGCGATTATTTAGATGGAGGTTCCGACGAAATGGCCGAGAAAAATTTTGAACTCCGGAAAAGAAAAGATGAAGACAGTTGGAACTAGAATTTATTCATCAAGAACAAACTCCAAAGTAAGGGATTAATCACTTGGATGAAATAAGAATAAGATTTATTGTATGCTTATCCTTCATCAAATTAAATTGATGACAACCAATGGATTTGGCATGCAACTTATTCTTCTTGAAAAAGGATTGAGAAGTGACATAACGCAAACTTGAGAAGGACTTCATGAATCACCGATAGGTTGAAAAGAATGAATGGATTAATATGATAATCAAAGAAAAGAATCTTGAACGAACCACCGTTAGAAATGAAAATGAACGAAGAGAAGAGAATGAATCACCAGAAAGAATTAGAAGAACCAATATGCTAGAGGGGATTTAGATACAAAAGAACAAAGAGATCATGAGCTGATTAAAGAACACTTGAACCAAGCACCGGAAGAATATTGAGATGAACGAAGGGGCACGGATATAGAATAATTGGGGAATGAATCTGAAAACTTAGAATGAAGAAATCTTCCGAAAAGATGGCCTCCGGATGATCGAGAGAGAAAGCAACTCCTGAAATGCTCCGGATGGATGAAAAGAATTTGCATGCCTAGAAACAATTAGATAGGATAACATCGAGCTAGCACCATGAACCTCCAGGAGAACGGACAAGATTTAAGAGAAACTCTACTTCGGTCTTCAAAGGACGACGATAAACACCACCAAAATTGTTGAGATACTCCGGTAGAATGAAAAGCGAAGAGGTTGAGCCAATAATGAAAAGAATTTGAAAGAGATCTTGGGAAGGCGTCTGACTGATGAAATTCATTCTTACGTCAAACTCCGAAAAGAATTGAGAATAACTCCGGGGAAATTAGAAGAGTCAGGTAAGATCCTGGGAAAAGACCTGTGGGTTATGGGCCCACTAAAGAAAACACTGTTGGAAAGGGATGATGAACAGATAGATGATGCACCGGAACAAATGAAATATTTGAATGAGGTGACACCCTCGAATTAATTAGAACACAGACGAATCTCCTGAGATGACTTGAGCACTCCGGAAGGATAAACTGGCGAGAGGCGAACGACCAAGGGGAAAACAATTGAGCCGAGGAAAAGAATATGATCAACCCGAAAAACATGAATTGAGTGCACCGGAAAAAGAAAAGGATGAAGAATGACGAACAAGACGAGAATTCACCGGTTGAAATAATTGACGAAAGATTGAAGAGGCTCCACATGAATGAAATTGATGGTCGAAACAAACTCAGACTCCGGGAAGAAGAGGGTGGGAGGGCGGGAAAACAAAGACAACTTGGAAGGGAAAACCGACGAATATATTGAAGAGAAAACACCAGTTGAAATCATTTGAGGAAAGAAAGCAAAGACTTCGCACGAGTAGGATGGATACTCAATTACAGACTCCGGTTTCGAGAAGAAGAACAGGGAGGGCGGGTGGGAAAAACAAGGACAACTTCGGACAAGGAAAAACAACGACGTCGGAGGAAGAACTGAGGATTGAACTTGGCAAAGATGAAGATGGTCGAGTCGTCTTGACGAGAAATGCACCAGACAAAAGAGGATGGACAACTCACGAAAATAACCACGTGATCCTAAAGGAAAAATTTCAACAGGAAGAGAAGTAATTCAAAACACCTACGTCAAGATTCCTCACCAGAGCGACGAAGGGGCAGAGGAGTAAAAAGAATTCCTACTCTCCGATATAACTAGACTCCGAAAACAGTTTTCTTCTAGACTCAACATCGGCCAAACTACACGATCAATCAAGGGGGCTCCTAGGGTCGGTCGAGGCTCTGATACCAACTTGTCACGCCCAATATGCGACCCTATCCAAAAGGAACTCGACGGTCCCACCAAGGATAGACCCGCATATTGAAACGCTTTTGCAAGGTGGATATCATTACATCAACATTACATTATAGATGGGGATACGTACAAGGCACGAATGCCACAAGAATACATCAACATCATATACAAGAGATCAACATCCGACTACGGATGAAACATAAACAGAAACTCAAACAATATCCACCCTGCTAGCCCAGGCTGCCGACACGGAACCTATCCCCGATCAAGAAGAAGCGTAAGAAGAACTCCAAAACAAGCAAACATCGCTCTCACGTCATGATCATCGCAAACCTGTACCTGCAACTGGTGGTGTAGTAATCTGTGAGCCACGAGGACTCAGCAATCCCATAACCATGGGTATCAAGACTTGCAAAGCTTAAGTAGGAAAAGAAGGGGTAAAGTGGTGAGGTTGCAGCAGCGGCTAAGGGTATATGGTGGCTAACATACACAAATGAGAGCGAGAAGAGAAACAAAGGAACGGTCGCCAACTAGTAATGATCAAGAAGTGATCCTGAACTCCTACTTACTTCAGACATAACCTAGAAACCGTGTTCTCCTCTCGATCAACCCCGAAAAGAGACACTCACGGTTACGCACACGGTTGGTGTATTTTAGAAGAGTTTGCTTCAAGTTTACTACAACCGGATATTAACAAATTCCCATCTGCCACATAACCGCGGGCACGGCTCTCAAAAGTTTATACCCTGCAGGGGTGTCCCAACTTAGCCCATGATAATCTCTCGCGATCAACGAAGGATATTCCTTCTCCTCGGGAAGACCCGATCAGTCTCGGAATCCCGGCTACAAGACATTTCGACAGCAATAAAACAAGACCAGCAAAGCCGCCCGATGTGCCATCAAATCCCGATAGGAGCTGCACATATCTCGTTCTCAGGGCACACCGGATAGGTCAGCCTACGAGTAAAACCAGCCCTCGAGTTGCCCCGTGGTGGCCCTTGATCTGCCGTTTGGACCAACACTCGAAGGAGCACCGCCCGGGGCTAAAATAAAGATGACCCTTGGGCTCCGGAAACCCAAGGGAAAAAGGGGTAGGTGAGGCAAATGGTAAAACCAAGGTTGGGCCTTGCTGGAGGAGTCTTATTCAAAGCGAACTGTCAAGGGGGTCCCATAAATCACCCGACCGCGTTAGGGACGCAAAATCCGGGAACATAACACCGGTATGACGGAAACTAGGGCGGCAAGAGTGGAACAAAACACCAGGCATAAGGCCGAGCCTTCCACCCTTTACCAAGTATATAGATGCATTAATAATATAAGAGATATTGTGATATCCCAACAAAATCCTGTACACCATGGAGCAAACTTCATCTTCACCTGCAACTAGCAACGCTATAAGAGGGGCTGAGCAAAGCGGTAACATAGCCAAACAACGGTTTGCTAGGAAGGGTGCAAAATGTTAGAGGTTGACATGGCAATTTGGGATGGCTTGATAAACATGTAATAGGTAGCGCAGCGTAGCGATAGAACGAAGCAACTAGCATAGCAATGATAGTAGTGAGATCCAGGGTAGCGGTCATCTTGCCTGAAATCCCGCAAGGAAGAAGAACGAGTCCATGAAGAAAACGAACGGATGAAGCCGAACCAAGCGTAGACGAACGAATCCTCACGATCGCAACGTAACGGGAACTATCGAGAAGAAGCACACAACATGGTAAACACACCACACATGAACATGACAAGATGCACAACAAGCATGATGCATGACAAGACTACATGAAGCTACTCATGGCAAGAGATGATGCAAACAAGAACAACACATCAAAGCAAGTTTAAATGAGGCCGGAAACAACATAGAATAATTCCGGTAAGTCCTCATATGCAAATTTCAAATTGGTCCAGATCTGAATAAACCTTATGTTCAATTTGTTAAACAGAAAGTTAAGATGCACCATGATGATCTACACGAAATTCTAGTCAAGTTACATATAAAGTTCATTTAATTCGGAGCTACGGCCTAAAAGATATGAGCAAAACAAGTTAAACATGGCATTGATGCAAAATGCATACAAACATCAAGAAAACACCTCAAAACAAGGATGCAACATGATAATATAAAACTACATGCAATTCTAAGCAAGTTTCATATAGAGCACACTCAAAACGGAGCAACGGATCAACACATACACCCTATACAAGTCATGACAACAATCTGCCCAAACAGCAACTAGGCATATTGCATGCATCAAAACACTATGCTACAGCATCTCAACGTAAAAACAAAAGGCATGGGCATGATGTACAGGTAAAGCATGACAAAGCATGAACACTGAGCTATCTCCAGAAATCACTAGAACATGCTCAAAAGGACATGGCAAGATTGCAATTAATAACAGTTTCAGACTTATCAGGAAATAACATCAGGTTGCAATGTTTAGAGCTATCAAACAACATGCTACAGGAAATTATCATGGCAAACATAGGCATGGCATGAATCTACTAATTGCATAGAACAAATATCCTTTACTGACTAAGAGCTAAAAAGGATCAGAAGATATGATGGCACCCATGTAAACATGACAAGTTATATTACAGATTCATACATGGGAGGAACAACAATAAGTAGGCATGTTGGTGAGCTTGAACCACTCACCACAGAGCTATACATGGCATGGCAAGGCAACCAACAGTAAGAAGACATGCTTATGAAGCTAAGCATGGCAATAGCAAGTTCATAGAGTGCATGGATCACTAACAACAATCATGGGAACATTGAACATAATTTTAACAGGCTGACAACAACATTATTTAGCAACTTTGGAGCAAGATTACAACAAGCTATAGCAGTCTATAAATGCAACAAGGGGAATGGATGGATAGAGCATGACATGTATAACAAAACATCCTTAGTGAACATCTCCAGATTATGCATAGAATGACTTGTAGAAGCAGGCTAACATAGCATCATGATATAGCAAATTCAGACAAGCAAAACATCAACAACAAGTACCCTACTTAACAAGCTTGATGCACTCAGTACAAGACTCACATAAATAAATGGATGGCACCACTGGAAAGATGGAATGACATAACACAAAACACATGTAGGGCTCATGCTCATACGATGCACACATCAAATGCAACAAAAATGACAAATCACCAAGTTATAACAGTTTCAGCAGGTTAACATCATATGGCACTCTTGCAACGATGATTCAGGCATCAAGATGAGCTCAAATGAACATGATGCAATGGAATGAAATGAAGTACACGTCGAGGCGAACAATTTGACATATAACACGCTCGAAACGGAGCTACGGATGCAGAGTTACGAGGCGATGAACATGGCATGATTATGACAAAAACTTCGGGACAGAGAAATTTCGAAGGGGGAAAGTCAACCTTGCACGGAAATCGATGCGGCGGCAGATCTCGCCGGAATGTCACCGGAGACTATGGGGACGACGGTAGAGGTCGAGGGAGAGGTCGGGTAGGCCGGGGAGGTCGGATCCAGCCCTTCTCGACCAGATCCGGCCGGAGGGAGCCGCGGCGGTGGTGTGGACGACGGGATCCGGGCAACGGAGCTCGCCGGAGATCCATGGCGGCGGCGGCGCTCGGGGAACGGGCGGCGCGCCGGTGGCGGCGGCGTGGCAAACACAGGAGGAGAGGAGGCGCTGGGGCACGCGGAAGCCTTGGCGGCGGCGGAGACCGGCGGGCGGAGAGGTCTCGCGAGGCGAGGCGACCGAGGCGGGCCGCGGCTCCGGTCACCGGCGGAGGAGGAGCGGCGCGCGGGCGGAGGGCTGAGGCGGCGGTCGGCGCGGGCACCATGGCGGGCGGCGGCCTTGCCGGGCAGGCGGGCAGCGATGGGCCTCATGAGCTTCGGCGGCGCGCTGGACGGGCGGCGGTGAAGTGGCGGCGGGAGTGGCTGAGGCGGCGGAGGAGGTGACGTGGCAAGCCGCGATTGCCGGAGCGAGGTGGAGGCTGGACATTTCGGCGGGTTGGACATGTCCGTGGCAGGAGGAGGGGCTAGGGTTTGATCTGCGGGATTCATCCGCGAATTTCGGAGGGGGGGACTAATTTATAGGTAGTTGAAGCTAGGAGAGTCCAAATGGGGAGCGGTTTTCGCCCACACGATCGTGATCGAACGACCGAGAGCATGGAGGGGAGTTTGCTGGGTTTTGGGCCACTTTGAAAGGGGTGTTGGGCTGCAAAGAGAAGGGGCTTTACGGTTACCGGTTAACCGTTGGAGTATAAACGACCTCCAAATGGCACGAAACTTGACAAAGCGGTCTACGGTGCTATACCAAGGCAGCTTGACAAACCTCGGCCATTCCGAGAAAGTTTAATACCCGCACACGAAGAGAGGCAAGAAGGGGACGCCGGGAGACATAGAAGTGCCGGATTGCAAAACGGACAACGGGGAAAATGCTCGGATGCATGAGACGAACACATATGCAAATGAAATGCACATGATGACATGATATGAAATGCAGATGATGACATGGCAAAGTGCAACACGCAAGCAAATGACATGGCAACGACGGGGAATAACTGGAAGACACCTGGTGCATCGAATCCGGGGCGTTACAGCTGACTATGCTAATTACATTGTTGCTAAATATATACCGCCTAGTTTCACATACCAGCAAAAGAAAAAGTTCTTTTATGATTTAAGACATTACTTCTGGGATGATCCACACCTTTATAAAGAAGGAGTAGATGGTATTATTAGACGTTGTGTGCCTGAGCATGAATAGGAACAAATCCTACGCAAGTGTCACTCTGAATCCTATGGAGGACACCACTCTGGAGATAGAACTGCACACAAGGTACTACAATCTGGTTTTTATTGGCCTACTCTTTTCAAAGATGCTCGTAAGTTTGTCTTATCTTGTGATGAATGTCAAAGAATAGGTAACATTAGTAGACGTCAAGAAATGCCTATGAATTATTCCCTTGTTATTGAACCGTTTGATGTTTGGGGCTGTGATTATATGGGACCTTTTCCTGCCTCCAATGGGTATACCCATATTTTAGTTGCTGTTGATTACGTTACTAAGTGGGTAGAAGCTATTCCAACTAGTAGTGTTTATCATAACACTTCTATTAAAATGCTTAAAGAAGTTATTTTTCTGAGGTTTGGAGTCGCTAGATATCTTATGACTGATGGTGGTTCACACTTTATTCATGGTGCTTTCCGTAAGATGCTTGCTAAGTATGATGTCAATCATAGAATCGCATCTCCGTATCACCCGCAGTCTAGTGGTCAAGTAGAGTTGAGCAATATAGAGCTCAAATTAATTTTGCAAAAGACTGTGAATAGATCTAGAAAGAATTGGTCCAAAAACTTGATGATGCATTATGGGCCTCTGAACTGCATACAAAAATCCTATGGGTATGTCTCCATATAAGATGGTTTATGGAAAAGCATGTCATTTACCTCTTGAACTTGAACATAAGGCATATTGGGCTATTAAAGAGCTCAATTATGACTTCAAACTTGCCGGTGAGAAGAGTTTGTTTGATATTAGCTCACTTGATGAATGGAGAACCCAAGCATATGAGAATGCCAAGCTTTTCAAAGAAAAAGTCAAACGCTGGCATGATAAGAGGATACAAAAACGTGAGTTTAATGTAGGAGATTATGTGTTATTGTTCAACTCTCGTTTAAGATTTTTTGCAGGAAAACTTCTCTCAAAATGGGAAGGTCCCTACGTTATTGAGGAGGTCTATCGTTCTGGTGCTATAAAAATCAACAACTTCGAAGGCACAAATCCGAGGGTGGTAAACGGTCAAAGAATTAAACATTATATTTCAAGTAATCCTATCAATGTTGAAACTAATATTATTGAAACCATAACCCCTGCGGAATACATAAGAGACACTTTCCAGAACGTTCCAGACTCCGAAAAGGCATAGGTACGTGGTACGGTAAGTAAATTGACTCCAAAACAACTCTAATGGCAATTTTTATCAGTTTTAGATTATTTAATAATTTTAGGAAGAAAGAAGTAGTCCGAAAGGGACACGAGGCTCCCACGAGAGAGGAGCCCCCCCCCCTGTAGGGCGCCCCCTGTCTCGTGGGCAGCTCGTGTGCCTCCCGGACTCCGTTTTCTTGTATGTTATGTATTTTGGTCGGTAAAAATTCATTATATATACTCCCTAAGGTTTTGACCACCGTATCACGCAAATATCCTCTGTTTTCGTTTCGACCTGTTTCTGTTTCAGATCTAGAGCATCATGTCGTCTCCAAGCACTCCCAAGGACAAGTTTTTCGAGAGAGTTATCAACCCCTATCTCGCGGAGGTGCTGCATCATCCTCAAACCATTGAGGTGCGTGAGGGGGTGCTGCACATCCGCGATGTGGAGGGACCAAGGCATACCGGGAGCGTGGAGACAAAGCTCGAAGCCGTGGAGCAAGAAGTTTTCAAGTGTCAAGGGATGGTGAAGCGTGGACTCAACACCAACCAGATGATGATCACGGAGTTCACCAACAACCACAAGCCGGATGCCAAAGTCATTGGGGAAACTATCTTCAAACTTCAAGAGAAAATCGAGCACCTCCAAGCCCAGATCTATGACCGGCAAAACCAGAACTGTGAGTATGAATATAGATTCAAAATGATGAGTTTGGCTGCAGATTTAAGGATCCCGGAGACTCGATCATATTTTTATGATGGAGAGCCGATGCCCTGGAAGACGGACGACAAGCCTACATCATCAACAACTCCTACTTCACCACCTCCGAAGAAATAATCACATGGGTATGGGCACTCCCCTTGGCAACTGCCAAGCTTGGGGGAGGTGCCCTGGTATCGTATCACCATCACACTCTTATCTTTACCGCTTTATTTAGTTCGATACTTTTAGTAGTATCTTGATCTAGTAGATTGAAGCTTTGATATCAAGTAGTTTTGAGTTTTGCATTGTGATCTCTTTATGTAAGCGAGTCTGTGTGCTATCTATAATAAAGATTAGTGTTGAGTCGAGGGCTTTGCCATGTTGCTATGATCTTGTGAAAGTAGAAAGAACAAAAGAATTCATATTGATCATATGGATAGTGATAACTTCACACATAGAAAGTAAGAGGCATAAAAATTGTTGAGAGATGATGAACATAGCCTTGGTCATCGTTGCAATTAATAGGAAGTGATAAGGAAAGAGGGGTTCACAAATAAATATATTATCTTGGACATATTTTATGTTTGTGAAGCACTCATTAAGTATGACATGCTAAAAGGGTTGATGTTGGACAAGGAAGACAAAGTAATGGTTTATGTTTTCCGACATCTCAGTTAAAGTATATTGTCATTGACCTTCCAAACATGTTGAGCTTGCCTTTCCCCTCATGCTAGCCAAATTCCTTGCACCAAGTAGAGATACTACTTGTGCTTCCAAATATCCTTAAACCCAGTTTTGCCATGAGAGTCCACCATACCTACCTATGGCTTGAATAAGATCCTTCAAGTAAGTTGTCATCGGTGCAAGCCATAAAAATTGCTCTCTAAATATGTATGACTTATTAGTGCAGAGAAAATAAACTTTGTACGAACTTGTTGTGGAAGTAATAAAAGCGATGGACTGCATAATAAAGATCCACATACAAGGGGCAATATAAAGTGACGTTCTTTTGCACTAAGACTTTATGCATCAACGCTAAATGCGCATGACAACCTCTGCTTCCCTCTGCGAAGGGCCTATCTTTTACTTTATGTTTTACTTTATGCTTGAGTCAAGGTGATGCTCACCTTTCCCTTTTTATTTTTATCCTTTGGCAAGCTCCTCGTGTTTGAAAGATCATGATACATATATCCAATTGGATGTAAGTTGGCATAGGCTATTATTGTTGACATCACCTAAAGGTGAATACGTTGGGAGGCAACACAATAAGCCCCTATCTTTCTCAGTGTCCGGCTGAAAGTCTATAACCACAAGTATTGCGTGAGTGTTAACAATTATAGGGGACTACGAGATAGTTCAGTATGCGAGCTTGCTGAAAGGCTCTATTATTGACTCTTTCCGATGTTACGATAAATTGCAGTTGCTTCAATGTCTGAGATTATAGTTTGTTAGTTCCCAATGAAGTTTTTGAACCATACTTGACATTGTGAATTGCTTATTACTTGAGCATAGGAAATCATATGACAAAATCCATATATGTTGCTGTTATTAGAATGATCATGATGCCCTCATGTCCGTATTTTATTTTTATCGACACCTCTATCTCTAAACATGTGGACATATTTTTCGATTTCGGCTTCCGCTTGAGGACAAGCGAGGTCTACGCTTGGGGGAGTTGATACGTCCATTTTGCATCATGCTTTTATATCAATATTTATTGCATTATGGGCTGTTATTACACATTATATCTCAATACTTGTGGCTATTCTCTCTTATTTTACAAGGTTTACCATGAAGAGGGGGAATGCCGGCAGCTGGAATTCTGGCTGGAAAAGGAGCAAACGTTGGAAAACTATTCTACACAACTCCAAAAGTCCTGAAACTCCACGAAACAACTTTTTGGATTTTATAAGAATTTATGAGAAAAAGAAATAGGCCAGGGGGCCCACACCTGTCCAGAGAGGCAGGCGCCCCAGAAGCGCGCCCCTATCTCCTGGGCCCCCTGGTGGGCCTCCGGCATCCATCTTCTGCTATATCATCAGTTTTACACTGGAAAAAATCGTGGGCAAGCTTACGGGACGAAACTCCGCCGCCACGAGGCGGAACCTTGGGGGAATCAATCTAGGGCTCTGGTGGAGCTGTTCTGCCGGGGACACTTCCCTCCGGGAGGGGGAAACCATCACCAACTTCATCACCAACGATCCTCTCATCGAGAGGGGGTCAATCTCCATCAACATCTTCATCAGCACCATCTCCTCTCAAAACCCTAGTTCATCTCTTGTATCCAATCTTGTATCAAAACCACAAATTGGTACCTGTGGGTTGCTAGTAGTGTTGATTACTCCTTGTAGTTGATGCTAGTTGGTTTACTTGGTGTAAGATCATATGTTCAGATCCTTTATGCATAATATTACTCCTCTGATTATGAACATGAATATGCTTTGTGAGTAGTTACGTTTGTTCCTGAGGACATGGGTGAAGTCTTGCTATTAGTAGTCATGTGAATTTGGTATTCGTTCGATATTTTGATGAGATGTATGTTGTCTTTCCTCTATTGGTGTTATGTGAACGTCGACTACATGATACTTCACCATTATTTGGGCCTAGAGGAAGGCATAGGTAAGTAATAAGTAGATGATGGGTTGCTAGAGCGACAGAAACTTAAACCCTAGTTTATGCGTTGCTTCGTTAGGGGCTGATATGGACCCATATGTTTAATGTTGTGGTTAGGTTTACCTTAATACTCCTTTTTGTAGTTGTGGATGCTTGCAATAGGGGTTAATCATAAGTGGGATGCTTGTCTAAGTTAGGACATTACCCAAGTGCCGGTCCACCCACATATCAAATTATCAAAGTACCGAACGTGAATCTTACGAACGTGATGAAAACTAGCTTGACGATAATTCCCAATGTGTCCTCGGGAGCTCCTTCATCATTATTAGATTTTGTCCAGGCTTATCCTTTGCTACATAAAGGATTGGGCCACCTTGCTACACTTTACTTACTTTATTTACTTTTTGCTCGTTACTATTTATCTTATCACAAAACTATCTATCACCTACTATTTCAGTGCTTGCAGAGAAAACCTTACTAAAAACCGCTTATCATTTCCTTCTACTCCTCGTTGGGTTCGACACTCTTACTTATCGAAAGGACTACGATAGATCCCCTATACTTGTGGGTCATCATGCCACTGAAGAAAAAAACTTTATTTATAAATGACGCGGCACCTACTACTCATTCTCCTATAACCTTGCGCTTGCCATCTCCAAAATATTAACCTTGCGATTGGCTCTTCGCCTCTTGAAAGTCGCAAATAATGGTAGTCAAAGATATATCGCTCGGCTATATGAGACCGAATGAATTGCTGCACATCCACCATGTGGGCGAGGGTCGAGGGGCGAGGGAGAGTGCTACATACGGAGCAAAATGAGTGAATCTACACTCTAAAATACGTCTATATACGTGTTTGGAGTATGTACTAGTAGTTCATATTTAAATCTACTACTCCCTCCGTCTAGGCGTGCAAGTCATCTTACAAAAACCAAATAATCCCAAAACACTTAGGCACGGTGCATTAACTTCTACATCGTTTCTTGTTTCTTGACATATCAACCAATAAGAGATGTGGGTTGTGCATGCTTTTAATGACTTTAGACTACCAAACATAACATGCACTCGCTAGTTCATTGCATGCAATGCTATTAATTAGCAAATAAACATTAAGTTCTCTCGTTTTCCCCTTCTCCTTGGTCACGGTGCACAACCTAAGATGACTTATTCACCTAGAAGGAGGGAGTAAAGGACATATATATTCCAAACAATATGATATAATCTCTATAACCAAGGTAGTAGGGACGAGGAGTAAACGGAAGGAGTAGTAAATTTTTCTCCTCGTCCTGTTAGCCACCGCACGCTTGGGCGAGGGAGTGGGCGTAAGGCGGAGCAAGCTTCACCTCATCCTGCGAGCCACCGCGCCCGTGGGCGGGGGAGACGGCGTACTAAGCAAGCTTCTCCTCATTCTGCGAGTTGACGGGACACATCAAAAGTACTCCAGTGTATAGAGCCTTGCCTCTAAGGTAGGCCCCACATGGTTTGCCTCTTTTTTTAACATAACACGTCAAGTCGCAATTTGTTTGTTCACCTATGGTAGACGATACTCCCTCCACCAAGTGGACAACTAGTACACGTGCCAAATTACCACGTGGGCTGCCTTTTTCGTACAGAAATGAGCTCCACCGTGTACCCGCGTGGGTGTGGTTGGGAAAGAGACGGGAGTACGTGCGCCGTGCATGCAGCTCTTCTCTTCGTGCACGTCCCCCACCTACGTGGGTGTGTGTGAGAGATACTAACCGCGTTCGTGAGTGTTTTTTGTTTTGGGGTGGGGGTGGGGTGGGGTTTGATTTCGTGAATTATTTGTGGGAATATGTGTCGATGACATCTCAAACAAAATTTTGCATGCAATGTGTGTGAAATGGAGGCCTATCCATATCATACATAGAGGGTCGGAAATCCACGAGAAGAGAGAGAGGGTCATAGCTATCGATAGAGTCGAAGAGAGGATCAAGTGGGTGGGTGCGAGATCGATGAAGAGAGCCATCGAAATTGTGTGTGTGTGCAAGTCAAAGATATAGGGCGACTGGCCTACCGGAACGTTAGAGGGCACATGTCAAGTTTGTGTGTGGCAGGGAGACATGACTAGAGCGCTCGATGTATTGGTGTGTGGGGGGGGGGGGGAGGGGGGGAGGGGTAGGCAGAGGCCTAACTATAGAGGTAGAACGACTCGTATATGTGTTGAGATGGAGAGACCCAGCTAGGTCTTGAGGGAGATCGGTCGACATCCATACATAACTGAAGGACGGGAAATATGATGGGACAGAGAGAGAGAGAGGAGAAAGAGAGAGGGAGGGAGAGGGGTTGTAACGCCCCGGATTCGATGCGCCAGGTGTCTGCCAGTTATTCGCCGTCGTTGCCATGTCATGTGCTTGCGTGTCTCTCTTTGCCATGTCATCATCTGCATTTCATATCATGTCGTCATGTGCATCGCATTTGCATACGTGTTCGTCTCATGCATCCGAGCATTTTCCCCGTTGTCCGTTTTCCAATCCGGCACTCCTATGTCTCCCGGCGCCCTCTTTTACCTCTTTTCGTGTGCGGGTGTTAAACGTTCTCGGAATGGACCGAGGTTTGTCAAGCGGCCTTGGTATAGCACCGTGAGACCGCTTTGTCAAGTTTCGTGCCATTTGGAGTTCGTTTGGTACTCAACGGTTAACCGGTAACCGTAAAACCCCTTCTCTTTGCAGCCCAACACCCTTCCAAAGTGGCCCAAAACCCAGCAAACTCCCTCCACGCTCTCGGTCGTTCGATCACGATCGTGTGGTAAAAAATGCTCCATTTGGACTCTCCTAGCTCCCTCTACCTATATATATATATATATATATATATATATATATATATATATATATATATATATATATATATATATATATATATATATATATATATATATATATATATATATATATATATATATATATATATATATTTCCTCCTGAAATTCCGCATCCAAACCCTAAAATCCCCCTCTCCGCTACGGACATGTCCACCCAGTCGGACGCATCTCCGCCGCCGCTGCGACCAATCGGAGCTCAACACTGTCGCCGCCGCCTCCCACCTCCCATGGCCCACTGGGCCCGGATCTGGCCCGCCGGGCCCGGACGTCGCCGCCGCTTCCCGCCTGGCCGGACCTCCAGCGCGCCCGCCTGAGCCTCCATCACTGCGCCGCCCTGCCCTCGCCTCCGGCCAGGTCGCGCCATGCCCGCCCGCGCCGGACCCGCCGCCACACGGGCGCCTCACGGTCGCCGCCCGGCCCATACGCGAGCCACGGGCGGCGCCGCCCGCTCTTCCCTTCTGCCCGTCGCGCACCACCGCGTTGCCGCGGAGTGTGCCCTTGGCCGCCTCCGAGATCTGCCCGGCGGCCTCGCCTTGCCCTCGCCTCCAAGCTCCCTTGCCCGGAGCCCCATGGCCGCCGCCGCCTGCTCGGTCAGATCCAGGCGTGGTGCCCCGGATCCGGCCAACTCAGGCTGCCCCCCCTTTTCTCCGCAAAATCCGCCTGCCTCGGAATCCGTGCGAAAGGTTGACTTCCCCTCTCCGAAAATTCCTCAAAGTCCCCGAAGCATTTTGCATAATCATGCCATGTTCGTTGCATCGTATCTCTGCATCCGTAACTCCGTTTCATGCGTGTAGCATATCAAATTGTTCGACTCGACGAGTACTTCATTTCATTCCATTGCATCATGTTCATTTGAGTCCATCTTGATGCCTGAATCATCGTTGCAAGAGTGCTATATGATGTTAATCTGCTGAAACTGTTATAACTTGGTGATTTGTCATTTTTGCCATGATTGATGTGTGCATCCTATGTACTTGAGTCCTAAATGTGTTTTGTAATATGCCATGCCATCTTTACATGGGTGTATGCCATGTAGTTTTGTGATCTCTGTGGTGACTAGCACAAGCATGCAAACTAGGCTTCATGATGTTGCTCATTTCAGCCCCTGTTCTGCTGATATTTTTATGCCATGTAAACTTGATGCTACCGAGAAATCCATGCTTATTTTGAGATACTTCATTAAGTATGTTTTGAACATATGGTCATTCTCTATCCACCCATGCCCTTGTTTGCAATTATGGGGTTCCATAGCTTGAGTCAATCGAGCTCTACTTTTGCTATAAATGTTTCCTGACAGATTGTTTACATGTTATTCAATTTTGCCAAGGTTGTTGTAGTTGATCCGTGTATGCTATGATGTTTTTCTTGCCATGTCTAGCTTTTATGCCATGTCTAGTTGCTGGGTGTATGCTTAGTTTGTCATTCAATGCCTCATAGTGAGTGCATCGAGCTCGTAAACATGCCTACTTGTTATTTGTTTATGCCATGCTCCAGTTTGACTCATGGTCAGTAAGGGACATTTGTTCTATGAGATTAGTAGATTCACGCCATGCCTTTGTTTGCCATGATAAGTTGCTGTAGCATGTTGTTTGATAGCTCTAAACATTGCAACCTGATGTTATTTCTGCCATGTCCTGTAAATTCTGCTAAGTCTGTGAAACTGTTATTATTTGCAATCTTGCCATGTCATTTTGAGCATGTTCTAGTGATTTCTGGAGATAGCTCAGTGTTCATGTTTTGTCATGCCTTACCTGTACATCATGTCCATGCCTTTTTTTTCTCGTTGAGGTCCTGTAGCATGTTGTTTCGATGCTTGCAATATGCCTACTTGCTGTTATGGGCTGATTGTTGTCATGACTTGTATAGGGTGTATGTTTTGCAACCGTTGCTCCGTTTTGAGTGTGCTCTATATGGAACTTGCTTAGAATTGCATGTAGCTTCATATTATCATGTTGCATCCTTGTTTTGAGGTGTTTGCTTGATGTTTGTATGCATTTTGCATCGATGCCATGTTTAACTTGTTTTGCTCATATTTTTTAGGCCGTAGCTCCAAATTTAATGAACTTTATATGTAACTTGACTACAATTTCGTGTAGATCATCGTGGTGCATATTAACTTGCTGTTTAAACAACTTGAACATAAGGTTTATTCAGATCTGGACCAATTTCGAAAATTGCATATGAGGACTTACCGGAATTGTTATATGTTGTTCCCGGCCTCATGTAAACTTGCCTTGATGTGTTGCTCTTGTTTGCATCATCTCTTGCCATGAGTAGCCTCATGTAGCTTTGTCATGCATCATGCTTGGTTGTGCATCATGTCTTGTATATGTGTGGCGTGTTTACTATGTTGTGTGCTTCTTCTTGTTAGTTCCTGTTTCGTTGCGTTCGTGAGGATTCGTTCGTCTACGCTTGGTTCGGCTTCATCCGTTCGTCTTCTTCATGAACTCGTTCTTCTTCCTTGTGGGATTTCAGGCAAGATGACCGTCACCTTGGATCCCATTACTATCATTGCTATGCTAGTTGCTTCGTTCTATCGCTATGCTGCGCTACCTATTACCTGTTTATCAAGCCTCCCAAATTGCCAAGAACCTCTAACCTTTGTCACCCTTCCTAGCAAACCGTTGCTTGGCTATGTTACCGCTTTGCTCAGCCCTCTTATAGCGTTGCTAGTTGCATGTGAAGTTGAAGATTGCTCCATGGTGGACAGGATTTTGTTGGGGTATCACAATATCTCTTATATTATTAATGCATCTATATATTTGGTAAAGGGTGGAAGGCTCGGCCTTATGCCTGGTGTTTTGTTCCACTCTTGCCGCCCTAGTTTCCGTCATATCGGTATTATGTTCCCGGATTTTGCGTCCCTAACGCGGTCGGGTGATTTATGGGACCCCCTTGACAGTTCGCTTTGAATAAGACTCCTCCAGCAAGGCCCAACATTGGTTTTACCATTTGCCTCACCACCACCTACATTTCCCTTGGGAGTAATTAACCCAAGGGTCATCTTTATTTAGCCCCCCGGCCAATGCTTGTCTAAGTGTTGGTCCGAACCGAGCTGCCTGCGGGGCCACCTTGAGGCAACCTGAGGGCTGGTTTTACTCGTACCTAGTCTCATCCGGTGTTGCCCTGAGAACGAGATATGTGCAGCTCCTATCGGGATTGGCGCATCGGGCGGCTTTGCTGGTCTTGTTTTATTACTGTCGAAATGTCTTGTAGCCGGGATTCCGAGACTGATCGGGTCTTCCCGGGGAGAAGGAATATCCTTCGTTGATCGCGAGAGCTTATCATGGGCTAAGTTGGGACAACCCTGCAGGGTATAAACTTTCGAGAGCCGTGCCCACGGTTATGTGGCAGATGGGAATTTGTTAATATCCGGTTGTAGTAAACTTGAAGCAAACTCTTCTAAAATACACCAACCGTAATAGTAATCGTGAGTGTCTCTTTTCGGGAATGATCGAGAGGAGAACACGGTTTCTGGGTTATGTCTGACGTAAGTAGGAGTTCAGGATCACTTCTTGATCATTACTAGTTGACGACCGTTCCTTTGTTTCTATTCTCACTCTCATTTGCGTATGTTAGCCACCATATATGCTTAGCCACTGCTGCAACCTCACCACCTTACCCCTTCCTTTCCATTTAAGCTTTGCTAGTCTTGATACCCACGGTAATGGGATTGCTGAGTCCTCGTGGCTCACAGATTACTACAACACCAGTTGCAGGTATAGGTTTTGCGATGATCATGACGCGAGAGCGATGTTTGCTTGTTTTGGAGTTCTTCTTCTACTTCTTCGATCAGGGGATAGGTTCCAGGTCGGCAGCCTGGGCTAGCAGGGTAGATATTGTTTGAGTTTCTGTTTATGTTTCATCCGCAGTTGGATGTCGATCTTGTATATGATGTTGATGTATCCTTGTGGCATTTGTGCCTTATGTATGTATCCCCTCTTTTATGTAATGTTGATGTAATGATATCCACCTTGCAAAAGCGTTTCAATATGCGGGTCTATCCTTGGTGGGACCTTCGAGTTCCTTTTGGATAGGGTCGCATATTGGGCGTGACAAGTTGGTATCAGAGCCTCGACCGACCTTAGGAGCCCCCTTGATTGATCGTATAGTTTGGCCGATGTCGAGTCTAGAAAGAAAACTGTTTTCGGAGTCTAGTTATATCGGAGAGTAGGAATTCTTTTTACTCCTCTGCCCCTTCGTCGCTCTGGTAAGGAATCTTGACGTAGGTGTTTTGAACTACTCCTCTTCCCCTTCAAATTTTTTTCTTTAGGATCACGCAGTTGGTTTTCCGATCGTTGTTCCTCTGCTCTTTTATCCGGTGCATTTCTCGTCAAGTCGACTCGAGCCTCTTCATCTTTGCGTTCAATCCTCAGTTGTTTCTTTTCCCACCCGCCCACCCTTCTTCTTCTCGGAACCGGAGTCCGTAATCGAGTATCCTTCCTACTCGTGCGAAGTCTTTGTTTTTTTTCCTTAATGATTTCAACCGGTGTTTCCTATTGAACTCATTCGTCAGTTTCCCCTTCCAAGTTGCCTTTGTTTTCCGCCCTCCACCCTCTTATTCCCGAGCTGAGTCTGTTTCACCATCAATTTCATTCGTATGCGAGCCTCTTGATCTTCCTCAATTGTTTCAACCGGTGAATTCTTGTCTCGTTTGACATTCATCATCTCTTTTTCTTCTCCGGTGGACTCAATTCAAGTTTTTCGGGTTAATCATCATCTTTTCCTTCGAAGTGTTCTCTTTGCTCGTTCGCCTCTCGCCAGTTTATCATTCCGGAGTTCCGAAGACATCTCAGGAGATTCGTCTGTGTTCCAATTAATTCGAGGTTGTCACCTCAGTCAAATATTTCATTTGTTCCGGTGCATCATCTATCTGTTCAACATTCCTTTCCAACGGTGTTATCTCTTCAGTGGGCCCTAACCCACAGGTCTTTTCCCAGGATCTTACCTGACTCTTCTAATTATTTCGGAGTTATTCTCAAGTTCTTTTTGAAGTTTGACGTAAGAATGAATTTCATCAGTCAGATGCCTTTTCCAAGATCAATTTCAAATCATTTCATTGTTGGCTCAACCTCTCTGTTTTTTCATTCTTCCGGAGTATCTCATCAATTTCGGTGGTGTTTATCGTCGTCCTTGAAGACCGAAGTAGAGTTTCTCTTAAATCTTGTCCATTCCCCCGGAGATTCATGGTGCTAGCTCGATGTTATCCTATCTAATTGTTTCCAGTCATGCAAATTCTTTTCATCCATCCGGAGTATTTCAGGAGTTACTTTCCGTCTCAATCATCCGGAGGCCATCGTTCCAGAAGAATTCTTCGTCCTCGCATTCCAGTTATCATTCTCTAAGTATCCCAGTGCCGCGCTCAAGTGCTCTTTAATCAGTTCGAGCTCTTCCCGTTCTTTTGCATCTAAATCCCCTCGAGCATATTGGTTCTTCTAATTCTTCCCGGTGATTCAATCTCTTTCGTCAGTCATTTCCGAATTCTTACGGTGTTCGTTCAAGATTCTTTTCTTTGATGATCATATTAATCCATTCGTTCTTTTCAATCCTACCAGTGGTTCATGAAGACCTTCTCAAGTTTGCGTTATGTCACTTCTCAATCTCTTTTCAAGAAGAATAAGTAATATGCAAAAATCCGGTTGTCATCAATTTAATTTGATGAAGGATAAGCATACAATAAATCTTATTCTTATTTCATCAAAGTGATTAATCTTTTTCTTCGGAGTTTGTTCTTGAGGAATAAATTCTACTTCCAAGTGTTTTCATCTTTTTTTTCCGGAGTTCCAAGTTTTCCGCATTATCGTCGCGAAGCTCCAACGAAATCACCGCAAGACTTAATCTTTATTCTTTCCATCCTTCAATTGTATCTCATCATCCTTTTGTCACCGGAGTTTTTCATGGTGGTTCTTCAAGATTTAATTCATTCTTCAAGAGTTCATCAAGTATCATTCCATCCTCTGAAGTTCGTGTTCTATTATGTCCTTGTTCAACCGGAGTGCTGCCTAAATCCTTTCAGTCTTATTCGTTTCTTATCTCGTTCTAACGGGAGTTGTTTCATAGTCTATCTGATTCAGTGAGCTTTCGATTCTCGTCATTCTCGTCGTTCCTCTCTTCTTCAAAAGTGCTCTCGATTCTTTGCTTCTTCTCTTGAGTTTTTGTTTCACCTCATCCTTTTTCCCTTCCGTCTCGGTCCTAAGATCTCGGGACGAGATCTCTTGTTAGTGGAGGAGTGTTGTAACGCCCCGGATTCGATGCGCCAGGTGTCTACCAGTTATTCGCCGTTGTTGCCATGTCATGTGCTTGCGTGTCTCTCTTTGCCATGTCATCATCTGCATTTCATATCATGTCGTCATGTGCATCGCATTTGCATACGTGTTCGTCTCATGCATCCGAGCATTTTTCCCGTTGTCCGTTTTCCAATCCGGCACTCCTATGTCTTCCGGCGCCCTCTTTTACCTCTTTTCGTGTGCGGGTGTTAAACGTTCTCGGAATGGACCGAGGTTTGTCAAGCGGCCTTGGTATAGCACCGGTAGACCGCCTGTCAAGTTTCGTGCCATTTGGAGTTCGTTTGGTCCTACAACGGTTAACCGGGTAACCGTAAAAACCCCCTTCTCTTTGCAGCCCAACACCCCTTCCAAAGTGGCCCAAAACCCAGCAAACTCCCCTCCACGCTCTCGGTCATTCGATCACGATCGTGTGGGCGAAAAACGTGCTCCATTTGGACTCTCCTAGCTCCCTCTACCTATATATATGTCTTCCTCCCCGAAATTCCGCAGTCCAAACCCTAAAAATCCCCCCTCTCCGCGCCGGACATGTCCACCCCGGCCGGACGCATCTCCGCCGACGCCCGCGCCCAATCGGGGCTCGAAACCTGTCACCGCCGCCTCCCACCTCCCGCGGCCAACCGGGGCCCGGATCTGGCCTGCCCGGGCCCGGACGTCGCCGCCGCTTCGCCCGCGCCCGGACCTCCAGCGGCCGCACTGAGCCTCCACTGCGCCGCCACTGCCCTCGCCTCCGACAGGTCGCGCCGCTGCCCGCCGCGCCGGACCCGCCGCCCGCGCGCGGCGCCTCGCGATCGCCGCCCGGCCGCCCGCCCCCTCCTTCGCCCGTCGCGCCACCACCGAAGTCACCGCTGAGTGTGCCCTTGGCGCACCTCCCGAGATCTGCCCGGCCGGCCCTTGCCTCTCCCGTCGCCTCCAAGCTCCCCGCCGGAGCCCCATGGCCGCCGCCGCCCTGCTCCGGTCAGATCCGGGCGTGGTGCAACGGATCCGGCCAACTCCGGCTGCCCCCCCCCTCCCCCCCGCCTTCTCCGGCGAAATCCGGCCTGCCTCGAAAGCCGTGCGGAAGGTTGACTTTCCCCCTCCGGCGCCGCCCCGCTCCTCCCTTCCGCCCC
This sequence comes from Aegilops longissima, assembly GCA_021605205.1. Classification (NCBI taxonomy): domain Eukaryota; kingdom Viridiplantae; phylum Streptophyta; class Magnoliopsida; order Poales; family Poaceae; genus Aegilops; species Aegilops longissima. The sequence continues at coordinate 100,825,446 of CM038679.1, read as the reverse complement.
GTCGCCGGCCACCGAGCGTCGCCGCCGGAGTGTGCCCGCCGGCGCGCCTCCCGAGATCTGCCCGGCCGGCCCTTGCCTCGCCCCTCGCCTCCAAGCTCCCCGCCGCCGGAGCCCCATGGCCGCCGCCGCCCTGCTCCGGTCAGATCCGGGCGTGGTGCCACGGATCCAGCCAACCGGCTGCCCCCGCCTTCTCCGGCGAAATTGCCTGCCTCGGAAGCCGTGCGAAGGTTGACTTCCCCCCTCCGAAAATTCTTCCAAGTCCCCGAAGCATTTTGCATAATCATGCCATGTTCGTTGCATCGTATCTCTGCATCCGTAACTCCGTTTCGTGCGTGTAGCATATCAAATTGTTCGTCTCGACGAGTACTTCATTTCATTCCATTGCTTCATGTTCATTTGAGTCCATCTTGATGCCTGAATAATCGTTGCAAAAATGCTATATGATGTTAATCTGCTGATACTGTTATAACTTGGTGATTTGTCATTTTTTCCATGATTGATGTGTGCATCCTATGAACTTGAGTCCTACATGTGTTTTGTAATATGCCATGCCGTCTTTATAGGGGTGTATGCCATGTATTTTTTTGATCTCTGTGGTGACTAGCACAAGCATGCAAACTAGGCTTCATGATGTTGCTGATTTAAGCCCCTATTCTGCTGATATTTTTATGCCATGTAAACTTGACGCTACCGAGAAATCCATGCTTATTTTGAGATACTTCATTAAGGATGTTTTGAACATATGGTCATTCTCTATCCACCCATGCCCTTTTTTGCAATTATGGAGTGCCATAGCTTGAGTCAATCGAGCTCTACTTTTGCTATAAATGTTTCCTGGCAGATTGTTTACATGTTATTCAATTTTCCAAGGTTGTTGTAGTTGATCCGTGTATGCTATGATGTTTTTCTTGCCATGTCTAGCTTTTATGCCATGTCTAGTTGCCGGGTGTATGCTTAGTTTGTCATCCAATGCCTCATAGTGAGTGCATCGAGCTCGTAAACATGCCTACTTGTTATCTGTTTATGCCATGCTCCAGTTTTTCACTAAGTCTGAATCTGTTTATGTTTTTGCTATGTTCACATGCTTGCAATTGTATTTTCTCATCCCGTTTGGCTCATGGTCAGTAAGGGACATTTGTTCTATGATATTAGTAGATTCACGCCATGCCTTTGTTTGCCATGATAAGTTCCTGTAGCATGTTGTTTGATAGCTCTAAACATTGCAACCTGATGTTATTTCTGCCATGTCCTGTAAATTCTGCTAAGTCTGTGAAACTGTTATTATTTGCAATCTTGCCATGTCATTTTGAGCATGTTCTAGTGATTTCTGGAGATAGCTCAGTGTTCATGTTTTGTCATGCCTTACTGTTACATTATGCCCATGCCTTTTGTTTTCTCGTTGAGGTCCTGTAGTATATTGTTTTGATGCTTGCAATATGCCTACTTGCTGTTATGGGCAGATTGTTGTCATGACTTGTATAGGGTGTATGTGTTGCACCGTTGCTCCGTTTTGAGTGTGCTCTATATGAAACTTGCTTAGAATTGCATGTATCTTCATATTATCATGTTGCATCCTTGTTTTGAGGTGTTTGCTTGATGTTTGTATGCATTTTGCATCGATGCCATGTTTAACTTGTTTTGCTCTTATCTTCTAGGCCGTAGCTCCGAATTTAATGAACTTTATATTTAACTTGACTAGAATTTCGTGTAGATCATCGTGGTGCATATTAACTTGCTGTTTAAACAACTTGAACATAAAGTTTATTCAGATCTGGACCAATTTCGAAAATTGCATATGAGGACTTACCGGAATTGTTATATGTTGTTCCCGGCCTCATGTAAACTTGCCTTGATGTGTTGCTCTTGTTTGCATCATCTCTTGCCATTAGTAGCCTCATGTAGCTTTGTCATGCATCATGCTTGGTTGTGCATCATGTCTTGTATATGTGTGGCGTGTTTACTATGTTGTGTGCTTCTTCTTGTTAGTTCCTGTTTTGTTGCGTTCGTGAGGATTCGTTCGTCTACGCTTGGTTCGGCTTCATCCGTTCGTCTTCTTCATGGACTCGTTCTTCTTCCTTGCGGGATTTCAGGCAAGATGACCGTCACCTTGGATCTCATTACTATCATTGCTATGCTAGTTGCTTTGTTCTATCGCTATGCTGCGCTACCTGTTACCTGTTTATCAAGCCTCCCAAATTGCCAAGAACCTCTAACCTTTGTCGCCCTTCCTAGCAAACCGTTGCTTGGCTATGTTACCGCTTTGCTCAGCCCTCTTATAGCGTTGCTAGTTGCAGGTGAAGTTGAAGATTGCTCCATGGTGGACAGGATTTTGTTGGGGTATCACAATATCTCTTATATTATTAATGCATCTATATACTTGGTAAAGGGTGGAAGGCTCGGCCTTATGCCTGGTGTTTTGTTCCACTCTTGCCGCCCTAGTTTCCGTCATATCGGTATTATGTTCCCGGATTTTGCGTCCCTAACACGGTCGGGTGATTTATGGGACCCCTTGACAGTTCGCTTTGAATAAGACTCCTCCAAAGAAGGCCCAACATTGGTTTTACCATTTGCCTCACCACCACCTACATTTCCCTTGGGAGTAATTAACCCGGGGTCATCTTTATTTAGCCCCCCGGGCCAATGCTTGTCTAAGTGTTGGTCCGAACCGAGCTACTGCATGGGCCACCTTGAGGCAACCTGAGGGCTGGTTTTACTCGTAGCTAGTCTCATCCGGTGTTGCCCTGAGAACGAGATATGTGCAGCTCAAATCGGGATTGTCGGCGCATCGGGCGGCTTTGCTGGTCTTGTTTTATTACTATCGAAATGTCTTGTAGCCGGGATTCCGAGACTGATCGGGTCTTCCCGTGGAGAAGGAATATCCTTCGTTGATCGCGAGAGCTTATCATGGGCTAAGTTGGGACACCCCTGCAGGGTATAAACTTTCGAGAGCCGTGCCAGCGTTATGTGGCGATGGGAATTTGTTAATATCCGGTTGTAGTAAACTTGAAGCAAACTCTTCTAAAATACACCAACCGTAATGCGTAACCGTGAGTGTCTCTTTTCGGGTTGATCGAGAGGAGAACACGGTTTCGGGTTATGTCGGCGTAAGTAGGAGTTCGTGGATCACTTCTTGATCATTACTAGTTGACGACCGTTCCTTTGTTTCTCTTCTTGCTCTCATTTGTGTATGTTAGCCACCATATATGCTTAGCCGCTGCTGCAACCTCACCACCTTACCCCTTCCTTTCCCTTTAAGCTTTGCTAGTCTTGATACCCATGGTAATAGGATTGCTGAGTCCTCGTGGCTCACAGATTACTACAACACCAGTTGCAGGTACAGGTTTTGCGATGATCATGACGTGAGAGCGATGTTTGCTTGTTTTGGAGTTCTTCTTACGCTTCTTCGATCGGGGATAGGTTCGGTCGGTAGCTTTGGGCTAGCAGAGGTGGATATTGTTTGAGTTTCTGTTTATGTTTCATCCACAGTCGGATGTCGATCTTGTATATGATGTTGATGTATCCTTGTGGCATTTGTGCCTTATGTATGTATCCCCTCTATTATGTAATGTTGATGTAATGATATCCACCTTGCAAAAGCGTTTCAATATGCGGGTCTATCCTTGGTGGGACCTTCGAGTTCCTTTTGGATAGGGTCGCATATTGGGCGTGACAGGGGTAGAGTGCTGGATGGGTGATCGAGTTGCTTCTCGAAGATGGTGGGAGAGGCCTACTAGACAAACCAAGGGTGGAACCGCAATGTTATCAATAAGAGTGGGGATGTGTTTCTGTGTGTGCCTCTGCGTGATAGATCTATCGGGATGCATCCATGGATGATGAAGGGGAACCATGTGTTTGGTAAGCAAACCTAACTAGATCGGTAGATCAATTGTTGTTTGTCGGAGGAAGGGAGAGACATAACTAATGAGGTAGATTGATTGAGTGTGGGTAAAAACGAGTTATAAGGACCTAGATAGCTATATGTATAGCGAGAGATCGGTCGGTGTACGTCCATTTGTTAGAGGCAAATAAGGCCCAGCGAGACGGATAGACAGAGAGAATGGAGCTAGGAGGTGGTGCGAGAGGCCCAACTACTTGCTAGATAGGGGGAGGAGTGTGCGGTTGTGAGATCGATGAAAAGAGGGGCGAGAGTTCACACATGTGTCTGACCGTATGAGAGACACGAGGCAAGGACACATAAAGGAGGAGATTGAAGGTGTGTGTGTATGTTGTAGGCAGGCATCGCTGGAGAGGTTTATCGATCGGTGTGTGTTGGAAAGGAGTTGTGGAGACTCTGGGAGAACAACCTAAAGAAAAAAATGAATGTGCCCGGTGGATAGAGTGCTGAGGGAGGGGGGGGGGGGTGAGGAGGGCATGTGAATGCACGAGAGAAAGTTAGTGGTAGCTACAAAGGTTAGAGGATTGTGTGGGTGTAAGAGACTAACAAAGATCATAATTTGATATGAAAGCGGATTCATATATTTGAATAGGACATCATAGTGTTTTAAATATTGCATGCATGAATATAGCGGTGATACACTTGCTGTGCACATGTTGTACCATAATGTGATAATGCATGGCGTTTGCAACTCACAGCTAAATGCCGAACAATCTAAACCATACTATACATCAAAAAATCTCACATTTTATTTGAATTTGTGATAATGTGTGGCGTTTGCAGCTTACAACTAAATATCGAACAATCTAAGCAATATTATATATCGAACATTCTGACATTTGATTTGAATTTGTGGTAATGTGTGGTGTTTGCAACTCACTTCTAAATACTTGTAGGCGTAGAGGGCGGGGCACCATACATAATGTGGTAAACACATTATGCATATGAGACATGGTTTAGATTATGAAGATCTAGCTAGAGCTAGAAATGTAATGTGATTTGAAATCAAAATAAAGTGGATTCAAAAAATCTAGTTCGAGTTCATATAGTACACATAGTTCATATGTAACTCGAGACTAATCATGTGGTGTGATGTGAAGATAATACACAAATGATGGTTTAACTTGACAATAATGATGATTGTAGATCTTATTAAAACAGAGAAACGAATTCAAATGCTTTGACTTCACAACAATCATTACTGTAGATCTTATTCAAATAGAGAAACGAATTCAAATTTAGTTCAAAAACGTTCATTTGAGTAGTAGGTTGCATGCATTATACACGTAGCGAAATATTTTAATTGAACATAACATGAATTCAAAGTTTCGAATGACATTTGTAGTGCGCATTGATTTGGTACAGTACACGTTAGGCTTGTCCGTAAATTTTAACGCGAGCCTTGTTAGCCCGAACTATTTAAGATATATCTTTGTCTCGTTGTGCTCCGACAACTCCCTCCATCTCAACCGGCGCCTTGCTATTCCAAAATTACAACGCGCGCGAAAACTCCCGACATGCGAAAAGCCTGTGGTACCCCTGAACCGAAAGAAGCGCCTCAAATCCGTGGGGGTACTTTCGTAACTTACCCCACATTTCGGACAAGCGCGTCTCTAAGCCATGGTTCCCCACTGCCATCCCATCCGCCCACCCATTCATACACTGAGGCCGCGAAAACCCATGACGAAACCCCACACCATGCTCCGTCCGCCACCCAGCCGGAGCCTCTTCCTCGACGATGTCGTCCACAACAACACCTCGACGTCCCTCATCCACCGTATCGGATGAGGATCCGTCGTTGATCTCATCATCCCGCCGGTTCAGCCACCCCGTCCTCCACCTCCAAGGAGCTGCCCCGATGTTCCCCTCGTCTTTCGTGCCACCTCCATTCCCACAACACCGTCTTCACCTGCACCACCGGAAGAGCATCATCATCACCGTTTCATCAGATAAAGCTGCGGCCTAATCAGCGCCACCAAAGAGGTTGTACACTAATCGCCGCATTTTCTTCTTGATTCGATCTCAAGGTGCTGCCGGCGCTCGATCCCGAGCCGACACGGCGCAGCTCCATCCACGGCAGCGTCGCCGGCCACTTCCTCCACGGCGTCACTCCCTCGGCGGCGACATCCACACCAGTAGGACCTGCTGCTACTTTAGCTCTCGCTCGCGCTGCTACTCTACTCTTGCTCTCGTTCCCCTGCATGGTCTGCTCTTGCTATTGCTCTTGCTCGCGCTTCTGCTCTCGCTCTTGCTCTTGCTTGCGATGCTGCTCCAATTTAGCTACGCTTGATCGAGTGAATCGACTTTTGGGTCGATCGATTTTCGGGGAGGGCTCACGGGTGAAGGAAGAACCAGCCGCAGCGAGGAGGGGGCTTCTTTGGAGAGGTACCCACTATCTATCTTAGGGTTCAGGATGGGGCGGTTGTCGCCGGCGGTGGCGGGCGTTAGGCGGCGGTGGTGTGGGATCTCCGGAGAAAAGCTTCGGCATGGGGGCCTTGAGGATGGCTGCGGCGAACCGGCGGTGGGGAGTGTTTTCGGCGGGGGGGGCAGACCGTCGTCGTCAAGCAAGGGCGGGGGCTCTTGTTTAGCCGATCTTGGTGGGCGGCTCGAGGGTGGAGGTTGAAGATGAACCGCAGGCCCTTGATTTCGTATCCAACGGCTGCAAAATCGACTGATCAGAGATGAAAAAGTCAGTCGACCGACGTGTAGCCTCACCTTGCTAGTGCGTTTAGTTTCGACGGCAAAATTCAGTTTCGACAGCAAAATTCAGTTTCAACAGTTAAGTTCAGAGATGAGCGGCTGATGTATTTTACATCTAGCACTTTGTGGTTATGTATTTTACGTCATGTATTGGAGATGCTATTAGAATTCCACTCAGGTTAAGGTTGTTCGTTGTCTCTCTTGTCCTGCTTCAGCCTCGGCGTCGTACAACTCACCGGAGCTGCTCCAACGATGAAACCCTCCATCACAGCGGAGCAGTACCTCGGGCTCCATCTCCAGACGCCTAAGATCTTCTTCCCCTCCTCCGACAGCAAAGTCAGTCCGAGCATCCTCACCAGCCAATCCAATCACGCTGAGATCAACATGGCTTCGCCAAAGAGGTTGTACACTTGTTGCATCTCTTTTTTACTCTACATGTTATATATATTGTCCACTGAGCACACGGATTTGTTCCTTTAGTGTCTCCTTGAAAGAAAAAAACGTTGGAATTTTGATTTTCACTTGTCCTCCTTTTCAAATTCCTATTCATGAAGCACAAGACTAAGAGATAGTAGCATAATAGCATTATCACCGTACATTTTCTTGTGGTTTGACTTAATATCACCATGCTTCTTTGCATCCTCTGATCTTCCAATTGTTGTGAATCAAACACCAGATTGCGCGAAATCATGTGTTTTTAAATTCTCTGTTTTGCACGTGCATTCCTATCCTATTCCTGTCTATTTCCTATCCCTGCATTGTTGGAATCCTCCAATTCAACCGAGCCCTTACAGAATTACTTCTCTTATAGATAGTTGTCAAAGAAAACCTTGCGTGGTTTGTCCCGCTCCTGCTGCGTCGTCGTCCACCCCAGCTCAGCTGCTCCAACGACAGAAGGGTCCAGCACAGCAGGGATCCGGCCTCCAGACTGTCTTTCGCCGCCTCAGATCTTCTTCCCCGCCGCTGGCAGCCATGAAAATTGCATTACCATCATCAACCGAGCAGATGACCTCGAGGACTACACGGGTTCGCAAGAGAGGTCGCACTCTTTCGTGTCTGCTTACGTTATGCATCGCTTAATATTACATGCTACTTTATCGACCTGTTCACCGATTAGACTCTGAGTCAACTCCAAACTAATGGTCAAACTTGAGTTCTTAAATGGTTGTGGGGTATATATCGGGGCCGCTATCAATAGTATCTATCTACTATCTAGTTAATCTCCGGTGTCTACTATGAGTTTCATGTTCGGTGGGAAACAAACAGTAAAGAAGCCATTATCTGTATTTTTTAACTGAACCATTATCTTCCTGGTATTATTGGTTTTGGGTCAATCCACAGGTTGCTACCATCACTCTGGGTTTCTGCATGCACTCCTTACATAATCTCACTATGTTTTATTCCTATGCATGACAGTTATTGTAAACAATGGAACTGAACATGTAGAGCAAAAGAGACGTGCCTTGCGTGGCAATAAAATTTCATGCAGACGTTGCTCCATGGTAGGCGCAAAGGCAGCCCCCCCTCCACGCATTTCGGATTGTAATTGAGAGAAAGATATTTGTTCTGAGGGGGATTCAGAAGGAGAAGACAACTCCTATTTACCCCCTGAGGTCTTCGCTCTAACTTGGCATGCTGATGTTGGTTATATCATGCATATGGTGTCTTGCATTGCTTACTTTATACATCAAATATGTCATCTGCTTAGTTTAGAATCCTTTGTGCGAATGCCATCTGTTTAGTTTATTCATCGTTTATGTGAATTATGCAACGCTATCTTGTTTAGCCAGGCATCATATATGTGAATTTTGCAATGCCATCCTGCTTAGCCAGTTATATTATATGTAAATTATATCAGGCCATCCTTTTTTTCGTTACATATTACATTTGTCAACAATGTTAGTACATTCAACTGATCTTCATGTGCATCAGCCATTTGACACGGTGATGGAAAATTATAGAGTGAAAACAAGGTCTTCAGAGCAGACTATGCTATCTGACGAAGCGCTTATCTCGCTGGTTATGGATAGCTCCTCAGAGGAGATTCAGAGACAGATGACCAGTCCTATCCCCCCCCCCCGAGGTGTATGCTCTAACTTGGCAGGGTTATGTTGCTCATATCATGCGTATGGTGTCTCGCATTGCTATGTCATTTGATTAGTTTAGACATGATTTGTGTGAATGCCACCTGTTCAGTGTCTAATTACCATATATGTGAATTATGCATTGCCATCTTGTTGCAAGACATTATATATGTGAATTATACAATGCTATCTTGTTGCAAAGGCATTATATATGTGAATTATGCAATGCCATGCTGTTTAGCCAATCATCATGTATGTGAATTATATCATGCTATCATTTTTTTGTATTATGTGTTCCATTTGTCGACAACGTTTGTATATTCAACCACTCTTCTTGTGCATCAGCCATTTGAAGCGGTGATGGAAGTATCTGGAGTGAAAACAAGGTATTTAGAGCAGACAATGCTACCGGCTGAAGCAGACATCTTGCTGGTTACAGAGAGCTCCTCAGAGGAGGATTCAGAGACTGATGACCAGTCCTACACCCCCCCCCCAGAGGTCTATGCTCAAACTTGGCAGGGTTATATTACCCATGTCATGCATGTTGTCTTGCATTGCTTAGTTTTTACATCATATATGGATTGCCATCTGCTTACTTGCTTACTATATAAATCATATATTTGAATTATATCATGCCATCATGTTTACATAGTACATACACATCATCTATCTGAATTATGGCATGGCAACCCATTCAATAAAGACATCATATAGTTATATCATCTCATCCTGTTTAGTGTTTACAGTCATCATATTTTGAATTATGGCACTCTATCCGTGAATGTATGTGAATTATGGCATGCCAACCTATTTAATAAACACATTATATTGTTATGTCATGTCATCCTGTTTACATAGTCTCATATTTTGAACTATGTCTTTCCATCTTTTTTAGTTAGCCATCATAATGTGAAATTGTGTCATGCTATCATGTTTAATTAGCCATCATATATGTGAAATTGTGTCATGCTATCATGTTTGGTTAGACAACATAAATATGAATTATTTCATGCCCTCTTTTATTCCCCACTATCCATTGCACATGTCTATCATACAATGTCTATACTTCCAATTACTTTTCTTGTTTATCAGCCATTTGAATTGGAGAGTGTGATGGCAGTATCTAAGGGAGTAACAACACGGTCTTCAGAAAAGATAGTGCTACCAGTTGATGCAGATAGAACCACAGTTGTACTTGCCCAAGGACCAGATCCACCACACATAACCCAGACTCTCGTAGATTGTACCTCTACCCAGTTGGACAAAGAACCAGCTACACCCCTTCTAACCCCAACCCCGGCAGATAGTAACCCAGTTCCAGTTGACATAGCACCGTCTCCACCACAGAGCACCCAAACACGAGCAGTTAGTAAGGGAACTGCAGTGCCCAAAGCACGAGGACCACCACTCCGAATCCCAACTCAACGCTTAAAGGAGAAGAAGATTTGTTCTCAGGTCAGGTTCTATAGCTATGGTTCATACTCCTTTACTCTTGCATTACTGTATTTACTCATACCAACCAATTTTCAAATTTGAAGTATGGAATTGAAACTCCAATGGCGCAACAGGTATGTTTTAAACCTATTTCTTTAGCTAGTTTGCTGTTGTAACCTGCTCTATGTTGATTTCAGTTTCAATTGAATAAACAGTTATGTTCTCATGTCATGCACATTACAAGTGTTGTTATTGCTCTATAGTTACCCACACTTATATTCTGTCTATTCTTCTTTGTCTTGAACAAATATTATTTGAACTGTGTCTCTATCTTGATTTGGCAACAAAAACTAGAATGATATGGACCATAAAGTGACCATGGTACATAGATATATGTTTGTTTCATGTTGTTATCTTGTCCACTTTACTACTGAACTCATTTACCAAAATGAGTTTCATATACAACATGGTAAACATGTGATGTGTCTGCTTGTTTCTCTTTTAGAATGCAGACAAAATATTGGAGAACAGTACTGCGTCATCCAATGGTAAAGGAAGTAATGCAGATAAGGTTCAAGATAATGAGACATCCTTGTTGGTCTCCAAGAAAGCTGATAAAAACTATCTTGACCATAGTGAGGGAACCCAAAAGTCCTTTCTTGATGTAGTGTTCGAGTTACTGGCCACTACTGCTGGCACAAGCTCTTCGAACTCGCTGCCTGAATCAGTTCGTCTTCTTGAGTCTCAACTTCAAGTTGAAAGACATCGATCAGATGTGCTGCGATAGGAAGTTGAAGGACTGAGGAAGTCCCTGCAGAATTCAGATGCATATTTTCTGGTGCAACAGCAAGCGCTGGAGGATTTAAGCGCCAAACAAGAGAAAGTTAATAAGCTTGCTAAGCATCTTACCAGCATTATGGGTACCTAGGATATTGTTTCTTGAGATCTTCTGAAGTGGTTTCAGTTCTGGATTTGTTTTGCTGCGGCGTTTATTTGCGCTGGTCGCCAACTTTGACAACCAGTGTATATGATATGCTGCTTTGTTCCCTATATTTTCACTGGTGGCGAACTTTGATGCCCAGTGGATGTAATATGTGTAATAGCCGTGATAGCCTAGCGTTAGTTGCTTGCTTATTTATTTCCTTGTTGTCTTGTTCATTTGTTTGCTTGTAGTCATTGTAGTTCTTTTTCCGCGGTTAGCTAGTGGCTGCAATAACCTATTTTTTAAAACTAGGCCACAATAACCATGGGCTAATATTTACTGTAGTGACACTGGGCCTCCTACTGGCCGTAGAAATAGTGGGCCTTCTACGGGCCATAGAAACAATTGGCCTTCTACGGGACGTAGAAACAATGGGCCTTCTGCGGGCTGTATCATCAATGGGCCTTATACTGGTCGTATGATCGATTGGCCAAACATGGGCCAAACATACCGCATTATGGTCGTAAACGGGCTAGAGTTGGAATCGTCCGTTCATGGGCCGACCATAACGGGCCGTCGTTAATAGGCCGTATTTGATGGCGCTATGAAAACGGCCCAACATATTAACGGACCACAAACGGGTCGACTATAACCACGGGCTGAATTTGGCTCACAAGCAGAAAATGACAGTAACGGGCCGTAAGTAAACGAATGCTGGAAATGAGTCCAAGATTAAATGGGCTCTGAGAAGGCTGAAAGATAACATGGGCTGGAAATGGCCCAATGGAATAACGGGCCGTTAATGGGTATAAAGTGATACACTGTTCATTACGGGCCAGTTTCACCACGGGCCGTTAATGGGTGTAAAGTGATACATTGTTCATTACGGGCCAGTTTCACCACGTGCCGTTAATAGGCCAAGAGTTACATAGGGCCTCATATGGGCCGAAAGACGTCATGGGCCATACATGGGCCAGAAGTGAAAACGGGCTGGAATCATATTAGATGGCCCAGATGACGCTACTGGGCCTAATTCGGATAGGGCGTAACGGGGCTTGGGTTAGCGGGCTGTAAATGGGCTATATGTGAATAGGCCGTTAACAGGCTTTCCATGGGCCGGCCCACCACCTTTTGACCGAGTCAAATGGGCCGGCCTATTCATAGGAATGGGCCTCTATTGGGCCATGCCACATGTCGACGTATCATAGGCGCCTATCTGACCCGCTGACGAGCTGACACGTGTTTCGTCCGGCCAATAAGAATTTTACACGTGGAAATTTCCCATTGGTCGGGGCTGTTAACGGGTTATCGGATCCAAAACCCGACCCGATAGCTTAACGGCGTTCCGTTACGGTGGATGCCACGTGTCGGTCACCCTTGACGAAAGCACTTCTGTGACGCGTGATTTATCGTCATGGAAGTGGACACTTCCGTGATGATAATTTTGGTAATGTCATGGAACACTTCTATGACAGCACAGGTATGACTATCTTGATTCTGTCATAAATTTGTCATGCATGTACATGCATGACAAAAACCGTGACCTACTGTGACAAACACGTATCATCACGGAAGTGTATTTTTTTTTGTAGAGGAAGTTGTGTAGTTGGAGGCCATAGTACTCCAGAAGCCCTCTGAGGAACGGATGAATTGGAAACCCGATGCCTCTTAGCAGGTAGGGGACGAAACACACTCGTTCCCCATCAGATGGATTGAGGAAATTCTCCACCTGGGCCTCACCATTAAAGGAGGTCAACCCTGCTCGAACAAGGACCAAGTCCGCAGGAGAAAGAAATCCCTGTGTTTGTAGCTTCTCCAGCTGACCATGGGATACGGAGCACCTCTCCCACTCGCCTTTTTTCGGGCCGCAGGGACGGGAAGAGGAGCTGGGAATGTTAGCCATGTTGGAGTGGTGTTTCCTAGCAATCTCTGACGATTTTTTCGCGTGGTGCTGAATGGATCTGAGATCCAATCTATTTAAATGGACACTCTTCCTCGCCTGGCCGGGGTGTTATGTGCAAAATACCCTGACCTCTCGCATTCGCTTGACACGTGGAAGCTGAAGTTGTTGATACACAGAAGCCGAGGGGTACGACATTAAATGCAAGGCCGAATACATCACTTTGAAGTCATCGAAGGAGGAACCCGCCTTGCAATGCCGAAGACAATCTGCGCACTGGACACCTCGTCATTGAAGTCTAGTTCGAGGGATACTGAGGGAGTCCTGGACTAAGGGGTCCTTGGGCGTCTGGCCTATTAGCCATGGGCCGGACTGATGGGCTGTGAAGATACAAAGACCGAAGACTCCACCCGTGTCCGTATGGGACTCTCCTTGGCATGGAAGGCAAGCTTGGCGATCGAATATGAAGATTCCTTTCTCTGTAACCGGCCTTATGTAACCCTAGATCCCTCTGGTGTCTATATAAACTGGAGGGCTAGGTCTGTAGAGGCCAATACTCATAACCATAGTCATACAGGCTAGACTTCTAGGGTTTTAGCCATTACAATCTTGTGGTAGACCAACTCTTATAAACACCCATATTCATCAAACTCAATCAAGCAGGAAGCAGGGTATTACCTCCATAGAGAGGGCCCGAACCTGGGTAAACATTGTGTCCCCTGTCTCCTGTTACCATCAACCTTAGACGCACAGTTCGGGACCCCCTACCCGAGATCCGCCGGTTTTGACACCGACAGATACCATAATCCTAGTGTTGGGGTGTAAGCCAAATATCTAAGAATTCGCTTCACAACTAAGTGATGCGATTCCTTTGGTGCCGCTTGGAATCGGGCACACGTGCAAATGGTAAGCATTATATCTGGCCTAGATGCACATAAATAGAGTAAAGAACCAATCATGGAGTGGTATACCTTTTGATCGAACTCTTTACCATTGTCGTTGGGACCCAATTGACCTTTGGTTGGGATTGGCGTCGTGTACCCTTTGCAGTCTTGCATTCCAAACTTCTTCAGGCAATCTTTGAGGTATTTCTCTTGAGATATGAAGATGTCGTTGCTCTGCTGACGGACTAGAAGACCGAGGAAGAATTTCAGCTCACCATCATGGACATCTGATATTGCTCTTGCATCATGTGCCCAAACTCATCACTGTATCTCTTGTCAGTGCAGCCGAAGATAATGTCATCCACATAGATCTGGCACACAAACAGTTCACCATCGTATGTCTTTGTGAAGAGAGTGGGATCCAGGGAACCATGTTTGAAGCCTTTGCTCTTTAGGAAGTATTTGAGTGTGTCATACCATGCGCGAGGGGATTGTTTGAGGCCATACAGTGCCTTATTGAGCTTGTATACCATATCAGGATGTTTTGGATCTTCAAAGCCAGGTGGTTGTGCAACGTACACTTCTTCTTCAATCTTGCCATTGAGAAAAGCACTCTTCACATCCATTTGGTACAGGAGGATGTTTGATGGTTGGCATAGGCTAGTAGTATGCGAATGGCTTCAAGCCTAGCCACCAGAGCGAATGTTTCATCGAAGTCAATCCCTTCAACTTGAGTGTATCCTTGAGCAACGAGACGAGCTTTGTTTCTGACAACTTGACCATGCTCATCTTGTTTGTTGCGATAGATCCATTTGGTGCCTATGATATTGTGCTTGCGAGGATCCGGACGCTTAACCAATTCCCACACATTGTTCAGCTAGAACTGTTGAAGCTCTTCTTGCATATCTTGAATCCATTCAGGTTCCATGAAGGCTTCAGCAACTTTATTGGGTTCAGATATAGACACAAATGCAAAGTGCCCACAAAAATTTGCTAGCTGTGTTGATCTTGAATGAGTGAGTGGACCGGGTGCATTGATGCTATCAATTATATTTCTCAATATGTACTTCATTCGCAACACGAGGATGAACTGGACGATGATTTTACCCTTGCCAATCATTGTCTTTGTCTTCAGCATTGGCTTCAGGCTGAGCAGTATCTTCAGGTTGACTTGGTGCAGTAATGATAAGTTCCTCTTCAGCCTATGCCTCTGAAGGTATGATTCCTCTAGTACCCATAAGCTTTATCGATTCACTAGGTGGGACTTCATCTAGCACATTTGGCAGGTGCTCTCTTTGCGAGCCGTTAGTCTCATTGAATTGCACATCCACAGTTTCAACCACTTTATAGTGAAAGAGGTTGATGACTCTGTAGGAGTGCGAGTCCTTTCTGTATCCAAGCATAAAACCGTCATGTGCTTTCGGTGCAAATTTTGAAGTGTGATGTGGATCCTTAATCCAGCACCTAGCACCAAATACTCTGAAGTAACTGACGTTTGGCTTCTTACCAGTTAGAAGCTCATAGGATGTTTTCTTTAGAAGCTTGTGAAGATAAACACGGTTGATGACGTGGCATGCAATATCAATGGCTTCAGGCCAGAACTTCCTTGGAGTCTTGTACTCATCAAGCATCTTCCAAGCCATGTCAATGAGGGTTCTGTTCTCGTGCTCCAAGATGCCATTCTGCTGAGGTGTTTATGGAGCTGAGAACTCATGAGTGATGCCCAATGTATCAAGATAAGTGTCGAGGCCGGTGTTCTTGAACTATGTGTCGTTGTCACTTCCAATGTGCTTGATCTTGATGCCATAGTTCGTCATGGGACGATTAGCGAATCGTCTGAAGACATTCTGCACTTCATTCTTGTAAAGGATTATATGCACCCATGTGTATCTTGAATAATCATCAACAATGACGAAGCCATAGAGGCAAGCAGTGGTAGTAAGAGTAGAGTAGTGAGTAGGGCCAAGTAAGTCCATGTGAAGCAGCTCGAAGGGACGAGATGTCGTCATGATTGTCTTCGAGGGATGCTTGGCCCTTGTCATCTTTCCAGCTTCACAGGCACCACACAGATGATCCTTCTTGAACTTGACGCCCTTGATGCCTAGCACGTGTTTCTTCTTCGTGAGTGTGTACAAGTTCCTCATGCCAGCATGCCCTAGCCTCCGATGCCAGAGCCAGCACTCTGAAGCTTTTGCTAGAAGACATACGGCCAACTGTGGTCCTGCTGAGATATCTACCATATACAGATCATCTTTCCGATACCCTTCAAGGACTAGAGACTTGTCAGATTCCATAAGAACAAGGCAACGATATTTTCCAAATATCACAATCATGTTCAAATCACAAAGCATTGAGACAGACATTAAGTTTAAACCAAGGGATTCAACAAGCATCATGCTACCTCTTAAGCATGCGTTGGTTTTTCCTTGAAGAGGAAAGGGTGATGCAACAAAGTAGCGTAAGTATTTCCCTTAGTTTTTGAGAACCAAGGTATCAATCCAGTAGGAGACTACACGCAAATCGCCTAGTACCCGCACAAACAATCAAGAACCTTGCAACCAACGCGATAAAAGGGGTTGTCAATCCCTTCACGGCCACTTGCAAAAGTGAGATCTGATAAAGATAATAAGATAAATATTTTTGGTATTTTTGCTGTATAGATTGGAAAGTAAAGATTGCAAAATAAATAGTAAACTAGAATTGTAGATTGGAAACTTATATGATGTAAAGTAGACCCGGGGGCCATAGGTTTCACTAGTGGCTTCTCTCAAGATAGCATATATTACGGTGGGTGAACAAATTACTGCTGAGCAATTGATAGAAAAGCGCATAGTTATGATGATATCTAAGGCAATGATCATGAATATAGGCATCACGTCCGTGTCAAGTAGACCGAAACGATTCTGCATCTACTACTATTACTCCACACATCGACCGCTATCCAGCATGCATCTAGAGTATTAAGTTCATAAGAACGGAGTAACGCATTAGGCAAGATGACATGATGTAGAGGGATAAACTCAAGCGATATGATATAAACCCCATCTTTTTATCCTCGATGGCAACAATACAATAAGCTTTGCTGCCCCTGCTGTCACTGGGAAAGGACACCGCAAGATTGAACCCAAAGCTAAGCACTTCTCCCATTGCATGAAAGATCAATCTAGTAGGCCAAACTAAACCGATAATTCGAAGAGACTTGCAAAGATATCAAATCATGCATATAAGAATTCAGAGAAGAATCAAATAGTATTCATAGATAATCAAGTTCATAAACCCACAATTCATCGGATCTCAGCTGTCGGCGTTCTAGGAACGGGGGTCCCCAGACTTGCATGTCTGCGGCCCATGGCGTGGCTGAGTCAGCGCGCCGTACGTCCCATCTTCATCAACAAGGCATCCAAGACCCTCGCGAGGGGCCAAGCCTCGCGAGGTGGACGATGCAAGACCTCCTCAGGAGTGGCCTATCCAGGCAGGCTCACGAGGAGCGGAGATATCAAGGCAGGGCAAACCTCACGAGGCTCTCGTGACGTGAGCCAAGACGATCGGCGCCAGGCTGGCGCCAGTGGGCGCATCATCCTTGTTTCCTCTTTGGTGCTAAGGAGGCAAGCGCAGGCAAGGAGTACCGAGGCATCAGGCAAACGTTGTCGTATCAGTGCTACGAGGCCAAGACCAGAAGGACGGCAGGACGGAGGTCATCGTGGAGCCCAAGACGGCGTCACCACCAGAGCCTTTCGCAGGCGAAGACCACTTTTGTCAGGATAGCTTGTACTAGTTGTCCCCATTCAAATCCGCCCGCCGTTGTTGGCTCCCTTCCCGCTCACTATTTGGGGAGAGGACCAAGGCCTATATAAGTAGAGCTAGGCACCACGGTAGAGAGAGAGTTCTCATCCGCCAGTTCACCGAGCACAAGAACACCTCAACCTCAGGGGGCTGTTCTTCCCCTTTTATTGTTCATCATCAGCCCAAGAGGCAATCCACCACCACCACACTAGAGTAGGGTATTACACCACAACGGTGGCCCGAACCAGTATAAATCTCATGTCTTTCTGTGTTGCGAGTCCATCGAGTTCGTCCGCGAGATCTTAGTGAGCTAGGTGTCGGTGTACTAGAGTAGGGGTACCCTAGTATCCCGAACTCGTACACGGGCAGTTGCAGCACCCCGCGGCAGGGCTGGCCTGGTGACCGCCAAGGTCCTTAGCGGCTCCTTTTGAGCCATTCAAGAACAAAGTATTCAAGGACCAGGCAAGAGGAGCTTGCCAGGAAGGCCACTCAGGGCACGAAGGAAACAAGACCCCGGCAAGAGGAGCTTGCCGGGAAGGCTTGGTGAGCGACAAGCTGCCGAGCGCGACAAGAGTTCAGCCGCGACAAGATGCTTGCCGCGGCAGGCAACCTCTCTTCATCTCCGCTCCAGCTCATCCGCCAGCGATGTCGCCGTGGGGCTACTCTGAAACACGCGTGTCGAAGGGCTATGCAGCCAGCGGGGGCAGCGATAGCGGCGCCGACAAGCTTACCATCGTGGCAAGCGGTGGTGCACCAGCGGTCTCTGTTGCCTTTGTTCGAGGCGGAGGGCGGGCATTTATTGATCTTGTCCCTTGCCGTCAGAGTTAGGTATAGATCACTGTACACTTTACAAGCTGGTGTACCAACTACTGTTTTTCCATTTGTACCCTCATCTAGGTTGCCACCTGTCGGTGACCCCTTGAGCCTATAAAAGGAGGCCCAAGTGCAACGTAGAAAGGGTTCGGCTCCGTTCGGTTCATTCGACTCATTCGAGACCACACTCACTCAGGCTAGGTTTTGTAGCTCCCATTGCTCCCTAGCAAGAACACAATATAATCAACCAAGCAGCAGTAGGAGTGTTATCTCTCGAAGAGCTCGAAGCTGGGTAAACTGCTCGTGTGCATCGCCTCGATCTGCTCTTTGTCTGTCTCCGCCCCCTCCGAACCACAAGGGACTCAGTCCGCCAGGTCCCATAGGTGTTAAGTGGGTCACGATCAACTTCCCGACATCTTTGGCGCGCCCGGTAGAGGCGTCGAGGCTGTGTGAACCTGATCCAGCGGTCACACGAGCAACTTCTTCATCACCTTCATCAACATGCCACCGGGCGAAAGACTTGGCGGTAGCGAAGCCGTCCGTGTCAAACCCACCACCACGGAGCTGACGAGTGGTGGGGAAGACGCAGCGGAGGAACGGGCGTCGTCGAGGAGCCCACGACGTTGCCAAGTCCAAGGACAAAGCGGCGCGAGGCTTCGGCGTCGAATCGTGCAGCGTCCTTCTCAAGAGGCGCGGGACCGACAGCGTCATGGTGCTCGCAGCGCCATACGCTCGTTAGATCAAGGCCAAGCTGGAGGATCTCGAGGCCCTCGAGACCCACATGCGCGCCAGCATGCTGGTACGGCAGATACGATCGCTTGGGCGGGATGATGCTCCTCCTAACTTGGTTAGAAGTCCGAGCACATCCGTTCCTCGCACCGCACGCCATTGCCACCACCACCCGGCGAAGCCTTGGCGAGAGCTCAATCGCTTCTAGACTACCCTCCAGCGGCCGACAAAGGTCGACGAATGGAGGGCCACCATCAGAGTCTCATCGGCTTTGCCAACGGCGGCGTCCGCGGCAACCAAACACGTCGCCGCTGCGGCGGCGACAAGGCACGAGCCGGTGGCGGCAGAGACTGCGGGGTGCCACCACCATGCACTCCCCTTCCGAAGGCCAAGATCACCAGCTCCTCGGATCCACCTCGACAATGACTCCACCGCGTCGTCGGATCCACGAGCTTCGCCGTGATCAGCGCCAAGTTCTTCAAGAACGGCAACAAGAAGACGCCGCGAACCGCGCCGGCGCCGAAGAAAGCGCGCGTCAATCGACCAGCGGCCCTGGGCCCGCTGTTGATATGCACGCACGGGGAACCAGGTGACTTGCAGTCTGCTGATAGGTTGCCCTGCGTTCACTCGTGAGCTGCGGCAAGTCCAAAGGGCCCGACAAGAAAAACTTCAAGCCAGATGTGCGAGAGAAGTATGATGGCAGGACGCATCCATCGGAGTTCCTCAGCATCTACACCATCGCGGTGTAGGCTGCGGGGGGACGAGACGACAAGATCCTCGCCAACTACTTCCCGCTGGTGCTCAAGCCAAATGTCAGATCTTGGCTCATGCACTTGCCGGACAGTTCCATATCTTTTTGGGCAGATTTGTGCCATCAATTTGTCGGCGCCTTCACAGGCGGCCACAAACCTCATGGTCAAGAGAGTGACCTTCACCTGCTCGCCCAGAAGGAAGGAGAGTCCCTGCGCAAGTTTATCCAGAGATTCAGCCATGTGCACTACAACATCCCAGATGTCCACCCTGTCGCGGTGATCAGCGTGTTTCATCAGAACGTGCGGAACCGCAGGATGAGGGAGGAGATGGCGATGTACAAAGTCAAGGATGTCAGTGAGCTGTATGCCTTGGCCGACAAGTGTGCACGTGCTGAAGAAGGAAGAAGACTCCCAGGAGAGAATGTTGGAGCAGGATCTGACAGTGAGGAAACCGCCCCGGCAAAGAAGAGCCGGCGGCGGAATAACAGGAAGAAGAAAAGCAAGGAGGTACTAGTTGTCGAGCAGTCTGGCAATGGAGGTGGCGCCAAGAAGGCCAAGGCTAGTGGCTCCGGCAAGGAGGTTGCCGCAGACACCGACCGCCAAGCTGTGACGCCGACAAGCGGACAGCTCAACAAACATCTTGCAAGATTCACCGCACCAAGGGCCACGATCTCCAGAGTTGCAAGAAAGTTGAGCAGCTTGTTGAATAGCAGAAGGCTGAGTACGAGCGGCGAGACAAGGAGAAGGCCCAGGAAGGTGCTGGGGCAGCTAGCAAGAAGTGACCCGGCCGGGGAGGACGCTGTGGCATGGCCAAGCAGCGGCAAGGAGACAGACCTCCCCGCGGTCGCGACAAGGATGAAGACGAAGATGATGATGAAGATATGGAAGATGATGAAGCTGATGAGCAGGAGTTTCAGAAGGCAACGGAGGTTCTCTGCGTTGACGGTGGTGCTTCTCTGCATACCTCACACCGCCAGCTCAAGCAATGGATGCGTGAGGTTAATGCAGCAGAACCATCCGTAGAGTCACGCAGGCCTCTGAAGTGGTCCAGCACGCCCATCGTCTTTGACATTGAGGACCACCCTGATCGCATAACTGCGGTCGGGTGCTTGCCGATGTTGGTCTCACCAACCATCCGCAACCTCAAGGTCACTAAGATGTTGGTTGACGGCGGGGCCGGCTTGAACCTGATCTCCTCTGCAGTGCTCCGGAAGCTTCAAATCCCTGACAGCGAGCTCGAAGAGACTGGCACTTTCCAAGGAATCAACCCAGGAAGGAGCAAGCGAAAGGGAAGATCACATTGCCGGTAACATTTGGCAGTGAGCTAAACTTCAGGACTGAGAGAGTCACATTCGACGTTGCTGATTTCCCATTGCTCTACAATGGAATACTTGGCCGTCCAGCACTCGCCAAGTTCATGGCAGCCTCTCATTACGCCTATAAATTGCTCAAGATGCCCGGCCCGATAAGCGTCATTTCTGTCCATGGCGACAAGAAGGATGCGCTTATCTGCGCCGACAAGATTTACCGGGATGCAGCAGCTGCGACAGACAGCAAATCACTTGCCGCTGAAGCTCCCGGGGGGAAGAAGAAGACCACTTTGTCCGGCAAGAGCTCTGATGCCCATTCCGGCAAGCGCACCTCTTCGGAGTGCCGCGCTACCGTCGAGGACGCACCATCGAGCTCCACCGGCAAGTGCAAGAAGATGATGGCAGCTCCACCGAAGACCAAGAAGGTGCCTGCCAAGGAGGACGGCACTGGTGGTACCTTCACCATCAGTGCCACTCTCGACCCTAAATAGGAAGGCGAGCTCGTTGCTTTCTGCGAGGCGAATGTCGATGTGTTTGCATGGCAACCATCGACATCCCGGTGTTCCTGGAAAGTAATTGAGCACCACCTAGCTATCTGTCCTCATCGCGCGCCCGTCAAGCAAAAAGTCGAGAAGCGCAAAGGTGGGCGCCAAGAATTCATAGCAGAAGAGATCAAGAAGTTGGAAGCAGCAGGCCTTGCTAGAGGAGTGCTCCATCCCACGTGGTTGGTCGATCCAGTAGTTGTACGAAAGGCAAATGGGAAATGGAGACTCTGTATTGACTTCATGGATGTTAATAAAGCTTGTCCCAAAGACCCATTTCCTTTGCCACGTATCGACCAGATTGTTGACTCCACGGCTGGATGTGACTTGCTTTCATTTCTTGATGCATACTCTGGATATCATCAGGTCTTCATGGCAGAAGAGGATGAAGAGAAAACCGCATTCATTACACCATGTGGCACATACTGTTTCATACGGATGCCTTTCGGTTTGAAGAATGCTGGTTCAATGTTTGCAAGAGTAGTCCATGACGCTTTTGAGCCGCAAATGCACAGAAATGTAGAAGCCTACATGGATGACATAGTAGTCAAAAGCAAGGACAAAGCAACTCTGGTTCAAGACTTAGATGAGACCTTTGCAAATCTGCGCAAGATCAACCTCAAGCTCAACCCCGAGAAGTGCGTGTTGGAGTCCCTCCGGCAAGCTTCTCGGGTTCTTCATCTCGAGAGGGAATTGAAGCCAATCCCGACAAGATCAAGGCCATTGAGCAGATTGAAGCACCAAAGCGCGTCAAGGATATAAGAAGACTTGCGGTTGCGTGGCTGCTCTCAAAGAGTTTATCTCTAGGTCACTGAAGGCATACCGCCATTTTCAAGGTTTTGAAAAAGGCAGGTCCAATGAAATAGACTCCCGAAGCGGAGGCTGCGCTGCAGGACTTAAAGAGATACCTTTCCTCCACTCCAATACTTGTCGCACCTAGGCCACAAGAGAAGTTGCTGCTGTACATAGCGGCAACCAATCAAGTGGTTAGTGCTACGTTAGTAGCGGAAAGGGAGGCAGATGATGAGCCGGCGACCGAGGTAGATGCATCCAGCGACAAGCAGGGGGCTTCACCGACAAGCTCTAGTCCCGACAAGGACGGATCTGCGCAGAACTGCGAGAAGATTCAGAAAAGGATGGTGCAGCGCCCAGTCTACTTTGTCAGTTCCCTTCTGCAGGGGGCTAGGTCAAGGTACTCGGTGTGCGGTTGCTTTCGGCCTCCTCATGGCCTCGAGAAAGCTGCGCCATTACTTCCAAGCACATGAGATAACAGTTGTCACTCGCTTTCCGCTGAAGAGGATATTGCAAAATCCAGAAGCAACATGCAGGATTGTTGAGTGGGCACTGGAACTGTCAAGCTTTGGCCTCAAGTTTGAAAGCACTTCAACTATCCAAAGCGAACCTTTGGAAGAGTTTATAGCAGAATGGACGCCAACGCAAGATGAAGAAATTCGAAACGAGCATCCCGTCAAGGAGGCAAATAAAGAGTGGCTGATGTATTTTGATGGTACCTTCTCGCTGCAAAGCGCCCGGTGCGGCGTCTTTGCTTATCGCACTCACCGGAGAGCACCTCAAATACATAGTCCAAATGCACTTTCCCAAGGAGCAAGCAACAAATAATACTGCAGAGTATGAAGGTTTGCTTGCGGTCTCGAAGTGCAATCGACCTTGGGATCAGAAGCTCATTGTCGGGGTGACTCACAGCTTGTCGTCCGCCAAGTGAACAAAGATTATCAGAGTCCGTTGATGGAAGCCTACGTTGATGAAGTGAGAAAGCTAGAAGAACACTTTGAAGGCCTGCAAATGGAACATATTCCAAGAGCTCAGAATGATATTGCTGATGGCCTGTCAAAGTGTGCTGCACTCAAGTTACCTGTGGAACCAGGAATTTTTGTGCTCAAGCTGACTCAACCAACCGTAACACCATCAATCGGACAGAGCAAGAAGAGGAAGTTGATTTCCGGTGACTACTTTCCGGCAGAGCTCCCTGAAGCCGCCGCCAAGAAGGTCCCCAAAATCAACGCAGATATCGCTGAGGAGCAGTCTGCTCTGACAAGCCCTAGGGTTTGTTCCGTTGAAGCAGACGCTCCCGACAAGTTTTGCTCCGGCAAGCTTGCCGGGGATCATCAAGCTCCGGCCGAACTGCAGGTTCTTGCCGTGGAAGCGGATGTTCCCGCAGCGGCAGATGTGCCTTTAGTCCTTGTTGTCGAGCCGCAGGCTCCGATGGGCGCAGCAGATCGTCCATTTTCTTGAGACGGAGAACTTCCCAAGAGCAAGAAGAAGCGGAAAGAGTAGCCCGGCAGTCAAGTATGTACCAGTTTGTTGACAACATCACATGCATGAAGGAGACTCAACGGAGTGAAATTGAAGTGTATTTGCGGGAAGATGGATGAAAGCTTGTTGGCGAGAGATACACGGAGGCATATGTGGTCACCACATTGGCGCAAAGCACTTGCGGCAAAGCTTTCCGGCAAGGTTTCTTCTGGCGGAAGCCCTCCAGATGCAATCGCACAAGTAACCAAGTATGAAGCGTGCAGTTCCATTCCAAGCGAGATACACCAGCCAGCTCAAGCTCTCTAGACGATCCCTTATCCCGGCCATTTTGGTGCTGGGGCTCGACATCCTCGGCCCCTTTCCCGAGTTGTCGGGGCTTTGAGTACTTGTATGCGTTGCAATCGACAAGTTCACAAAGTGGCGGAAGTGGAAGCAGTGAGGAAGGTGACAACACGGTCGGCGATCAAGTTCTTCAGGTCAATTGTTTGCCGTTTCGGGATTCCTAACCGGATCATCACCGACAACGGCACACAATTCATGAGTCGCACCTTCATGTAGTACGTCCAAGATCTTGGCGCCAAGGTCTGCTTTGCTTTTGTTGCTCATCCAAGGAGCAACTGTCAAGCAGAGAGGGCAAACGCTGAAGTGCTGCGAGGACTCAAGACCAGAACTTTCGACAGACTGCACAAGTGCGGAAGAAACTGGATTGAGGAGCTCCCGGTGGTTCTTTGGTCGATCAGGACAACGCCAAATCGAGCCACTGGCCAGACACCTTTGCTCTAGTCTATGGGCGAGGCAGTTCTCCCACGGAACTTCGTGATACGGATCGCCTCGAGTGCTCGCTTATGATGAGCTTGAGCAAGAGCGATTGCGGCAAGATGGCCTTTTCTCCTTGAGGAGGATCGTCTTGAGCTGCTGTGACGAGTTTCGTTACCAACAAGCTTTGCGCCGCTACCATAACCGCAAAGTTAATGCGGAAGCTTCGAGGAAGGCGATCTTGTTCTTGGCGCGTTCCCGTCCGCCAAAATTCCAACAAGTTGGCGCCGAAGTGGGAAGGCCCTTATCGGGTGAAACGAGTCACTAGGCCCTGGCGCTGTCCGCCTTTGAGACCGAAGATGGCGTTCGATGAGCAACTCCTGGAATATAGAGCATCTTCATAAGTTTTACCCATAGGCGCGGTTGCGGAACCGTTCCGGCAACCACCCTTTATACAAGTCTTGCCGATGTTGCATGTAATCCTTTGTACAAAGCCGGGCGCAGACCCCGTGCATCAGTAAAGCTCATGTGTTGCGCACAACTTGTCAATTTCATGCTTTCATCATTATTTTGCATGTGTTATCTGACATTTTGTGCAGCATCTACACCCGGATGGCGATAACGAGCCACAAGGCTCCATAACTTTATTTTCTCTTCTTTCTTCTCAAAAGAAAGGAAGGTTCATCCACCCACAAGTTAGCCGGGGGGGAAGGAGAAGATAATGGTGTGGGCCACCAAGTGTCGCTCGAGGAAGCATCGCCTTGCCGGGAAGCAAACGACAGAAAAGCTAAGTTGCTAAATTTAAGCAATCAGTTTTTAAATTTTTAAGTTATATTCCTCGAACGATAGTACTTTGTATGGAAAACCTGTGCGATGAGGAACCAACTCGTAGCTAGTCGCACCCTTACTTTGTTTCGAGTCCGCTCAACAACTTAAGTGCGCTGCAACTAGTTGCGACAAGGTTGCTTATCGGAGGCAGCATCGCCAGACAGAAGCTTGGCGTCCACTTCTCGGCGCTCATGGCAAAAAGGTGCTCGCACCGACAAGTTCCCTAAAAGCGTAGGGCACAAACATACAACAGAAGGAATCAAATAAAGGAAATAACATTGCGATCGTTTGCCTAAGATAGAGTATATTACAAAATAACTTGTCGGTGGTCTAATAAATTGTTCTCCTGAACATGATCTGCAGCGACAAGGGAAAGATAAACTTGGCGGCCTAGTCTACACAGTCGCCATCAACTCTCTTGACTCCGCTCACCCTGTCCACAATGGGTGTGACGAGGGCCTTGAGCGCTTCAACATCAGCAGTTGGCGGCAGGGACTTGAGGGCGTTGGCGAAGGCGGCGCTGGATTGCGGAAGGCCACCTTCATCAAGACCTTACGAAGAGCCCCTGCCAGATTTGGCGCGACTCGTCGGCCAGTTGCTTTGGGATCTCCTCCCGGAGCAGCTGGAGAGCCGCCAACACGCTCTTGAAGAACAGGCTAAGCTTGGCGCTGGGTCGGAGGTGCTCGTCGGTGGGGTACCCGATATCCACCATCCCCAGCTCCATCAGCTCCTTGTCGATGGTGGCGGCGGTATCCACAAGACCCTCGGTCCAGATCATCACATTATCTTTGAAGGTATTGTGGGCGGTCGTGGCATTCGCCAACAGCTCCTCGCTGGCCTTGATCTTCTCCAGCAGGCCCGCTTCCCGCTCCTTGGCGCCGTCCAGTGTCTCCGTCAAGGTGGTCAGTTTCAGCTCCAGATCTGCCTTGGAGTCTTTGGCGGCGTCAAGCTCTTTGATCTTCTCAGCGAAACGACCCTGCAACTCGCCAAGAGTATAGGCGTCCTTTTCGCGCTCGCGCTTCAGCCCGGTGACCTCCTCGCCGCTCTTCTGGAGGGTGGCCTCCAGCTGCGCCACCCTCGTCTCCAATTCCTTCTTGGCGGCCTCGGCAGCTGCGGCGGCGTCCTTTGCCTCCTTGAGCGCTCCGCCAATTGATTGCTCGCGTGCGGCAAGATCTTCCTCATAACTGTCGAGGTTGATCTTCCGCTGCCCCAGCTCACCTTCCTGCGCAGAGAGCTTCTCGCCGGCAAGCCTTTGCTGCTCCTCGACCTCGGCCTTCTCCAGGATGAAGGCCGTGTGCTCCGACAAGTTGCTCCGCGCTCGCTTCGTCCCGAGAGTTTCTTTGTTGGCGCGCGGAGCTCTTCTGCGCTTCATGTCAGCTCCCGCCCTCGCGACAAGTGCTTCCCGCGACTCCAGCTTAGCTTGCCGGGCGTGGTAGAAGCGACAAGAGCTTCTTCAGCACTGCTCCTCCTCGACTCGCCATCGCTGCTGCTTGGCGCGTCAACCAGCGACAGCCAGCGGAGGCGAGCAGCTCCTCGTCGAAGGTCTCTCCCTCGACCGGGCGCCACAGGAGCTCGGCGCCCATGGAAGCTTGATGAAGACACCGTCGCTGGCCTTGAGATAGGCGCGGGCTGGGGCTCTTGAACTGGTGCTGCATCGGTGGCGGAGGGATCGGCGGTCGGCGTAGCGCTTGGCGCTCCTGCGGCCTCAGGGTCGTCAGTGCGATCACCAGACCCCTCCCCAGCCTCTGCGCCAGCAGCCTTGGCGGCCTCCTCACCGGCAGACCCATCGGCGCCCGCCTCCTCCTCCATGTTGGCGGCGTCGTCATTGTTGCCGCGCGCGTCCTCCTCGCTGACAACCTCAGTCTCCATCGGCTCTCCGGCAGATGGATCTGATGATCAGAAAAAGAAAGAACAGTCAAGCAAGTGTTCGAAAAGAAGAACAGAAGAAAAGAAACCCAAGGGAAATTTTCAAGCAAGGAGATTACCTGCGATGGGATCTGTGGCCGCGGTTTCCACCACCGGAGGATCGTCGGCGCTGCCCCTTGTCGGAGAAGCATCCCTTGTCGGAGAGGCCTCCCTTGCCGGAGAGCGCTCCCTTGCCGGAGAATTTTCCCTTGGCGGCGTAGTTGAAGCAGACAGAACTTCGGGGGTGACCTCCGGGGCCTCCTGATGGGGCTGCTCTGCTCCTGCACAATTCAGCAAGTCAGATATCAGTGAAGAAGAAGCACCCATGCACGCCTAACCGTAAGAAATAAACCAAGTACTTACGCTGGGGGCTGTGCTAGGGGCTGCTCTGATGAAGGGTTGTCGGGTCCGGCAAGGGAGTCTCAGACGCGCCTCCTGTCGCAGCGGGGGGATCGTCTTCGATGACAACCACCGGGGTCTTGGCCCTCTTCGATGCCCTCTGAGCCAGCGTTCTGAGAAAGAAAAGAGTTCAGAATGAAGCAAGTCAGATACAAGACAAAGCAGAAAATTGAAGGATTACAAGAACAGCGACAAGATCTTACTCTTCTTCCTCTTCCTCGGAGCTAAGAGCGGAGAAGTCGAATTCCGCTCCGCCTCCGGTGCGACGAGCTGGAAGAGTAGGCTCCCTAGGACGCTTGGCGGGTGCGGGAGCCGTGGTCCCCGAAGGCCCTGCTCCGGTTGCTGTCGCGGCGTGAGGCGCTCCCGCGGCAACAGAGCTTGTCGCGGTGGAGAACGTCGCGTGGCGAGACGGCTGTTGACCCGGTTGCCGCCCCACCACTTCTCCGGTCCTGTGGAGACGCCTTCTTGGCGGGGCCGCGGGTTCCTCCCACGGCAAGCTATCTGAAGGCGGAGGGGAGGCGCCCCCGGCAGGCTCGTTCGGCTCGGCTTCAGGCTCGGCCTGCTCCTCCACGCCGGCGAGCTCCTCTCGGTCGGCAAGGCTTGCCGCCTCGGCTGCCTCTGCCTCCTCCCCAGTGAATCCAAACATGCCAGCGGCAGCAGCTGCTGCCGCCTCCTCCAACCTTGTGGCAATGCGCGCCATCTCTTGCTCGGTGGTGTCGCGGGTGAACCACCTCTGCTCGTCGGCGCGGATCGGCACCTCTTCCAAGCTATCGAAGAATTGTTGCACGATGTCGTCGGCGGGCTCCTGCCAAGTTGGAACGATCCCATGGAATTGCACTGCGGCATCATCGCTGGATGCGGTCAAGCTGACAGTTGTTGCACAAAGGCACGACCCCCTCGGCAGCATGAACCACTCGGGGCGATCTGGGTCAGGCTTGAACAGCTCCAGCAGCATCGCATCCAGCTCCAAGACAGTAAAGTTCCAGTTGAGGCCCGGACGTAGCCTCATGATGTCCGCCGCGTTTTGGAATTCCCAAGCAGGCCTCCCCTCTCCTGCAAGGGCGCCAATGCGGCGCGAAGGAAATCCGTGCCAATAAGCGCCTACGGTAAGTCCAGCATGCGGGCGCAAGATCCGGTCACGGCAATCTTCAACCGCATCCTCCGCGCAAGTTACTCAATCGTTGCACAAGACTATGGGAGTTTGGCGCAGGGCAGTGAAAGGCTGTGGGTTATCCTCTATAATCCAACACCAATCGGCTCTCCACTCCTCCCACTTCCTACGAAGCTCTCCTTCCAGATACGCTTCTTTCTTGCCGATCCTGGAGATCCAAGCAATCCCTCCGGCAAGCGGCTCTCCTCTCTCAACCCGGGGCATGAAGTAGTGGCGGAAGAGGGCTACATTTGGGTGGACTCCGACAAAGTTCTCGCAAAGGTGTGCGAAAACTGCCATGGTGAGGACGGCGTTGGGGGTGAAATCAAGGAGGCGGAGGCCGTATGTGTTCATGATGTCGCAAAAGAATTCGGAAAAGGGGGGGCAGAGCCCGCAGTAGAAGAAAAGCGCGAAGAAGGGATACCCGACGGAAACCTTCTCGGATGTGGCGGCGGAGATCACCCTCGTGCGCGGGTGCGCCCGCGTCTCCGTCGACCAGAAGAGGTAGTACAGCTCCCGCAGCTCCTGTGCGTCGAGCAGGGGGTCGAAGGTGGCCCGCTCCTTCCGCAGCGCCGCGAGCCGCTGCACCTCGGCCGACTTCACGCCTTTCCCCTTGTCGCCCTTCGGGCCCATGGCGGAGGTGGTGGAGGAGTCCGACGGCGTTGATGGCGCCGGTGGCAATGGGGGCGGGGCGTCGCTCTCTTCGGATTTGAGAAGAAGGGGGAGCGGCGGTGGTTTTGAGATGTGACAGCAATGGCAAGTGGGCGTCCAGCCCCTGTTTCCCCTGCTTATAAAGAGGGAGAGGGGGCGGGCGTTCCGTTTTTCCAAATTAAAGAAGGCCCCCACGATCTCTCCCACAGCGCCACGATTCGGCGCGTGCTGTTCGTGGGAGACGTGGTGGGTCCAGAGCGTGTGGCGTTCTCGAGTCGCGTGCTGTGCGCGCGATTTTGGGCCTGGCCCAAGAACGCTTCGGCACCGTGTGTGTGCCCAGGCCGAGGCTCTGTCGGTGTACTAGAGTAGGGGTACCCTAGTATCCCGAACTTCAGACATCGGCAGTTGCAGCACCAGCGGCAGGGCTGGCCTGGTGACCGCCAAGGTCCTCGGCGGCTCCTTTTGAGCCATTCAAGAACAAAGTATTCAAGGCCCGGCAAGAGGAGCTTGCCGGGAAGGCCACCGAGGCACGAAGGAAACAAGACCCGGCAAGAGGAGCTTGCCGGAAGGCTTGGTGAGCGACAAGCTCCCGGCGCGACAAGAGTTCAGCAGCGGCAAGATGCTTGCCGCGGCAACCTCTCTTCATCTCCGCTCCAGCTCGTCCGGCCAGCGATGTCGCCGTGGGGCTACTCCGAACGCTGTCGAAGGGCTGTGCAGCGGTGGGGAGCAAAGATAAGCGGCGACAAGCTTACCATCGTGGCAAACGGTGGTGCACTTGACGGTCTCTGTTGCAATATTCAGGCGACTGGGACGGGCATTTATTGATCTTGTCCCTTGCCGTCAGAGTTAGGTATAGATCACTGTACACTGTACAAGCCGGTGTACCAACTACTGTTTTTCCATTTGTACCGTCATCTACGTTGCCACCTGTCAGTGACCCCTTGAGCCTATAAAAGGAGGCCCAAGTGCAACGTAGAAAGGGTTCGGCTCCGTTCGGTTCATTCGACTCATTCGAGACCACACTCACTCAGGCTAGGTTTTGTAGCTCCCATTGCTCCCTAGCAAGAACACAATATAATCAACCAAGCAGCAGTAGGAGTGTTATCTCTCCGGAGAGCTCCGAAGCTGGGTAAACTGCTCGTGTGCATCGCCTCGATCTGCTCTTTGTGCTGTCTCCGCCCCCCTCCGAACCACAAGGGACTAGGTCCGCCAGGTCCCATAGGTGTTTGTGGGTCACGATCAGCTTCCCCGACACTAGGGCGTGGCTCGGTAGGAGGGAAAGACTTCGCGCGCACCCCAGAGTTTGAACCTTAAGGGTTTGCCAGAAACCCACATCCGACATTTGGCGCGCCAGGTAGAGGTGCGCCGTAGCTCCTCTCCATCAGCCTGCGCCCCGTGTCGCCGCACTTCGCCCCCATGGCAGGTGCCCCACCTTCCGCCCCTGCGGCCGGCATCGACAGCGGGGTATCTAGGTACCGAGACCTGGCCCCCGCCCTACGGCGGGTGCGGTGGCCGACCAAGTTCAAGCCAGAAATGCCGCCACGTTACGACGACGCGGCAGACCCGTCGCCGTTCCTGCTGGCGTACGAGGAGGCTGTCCTCGAGGTCGGAGGCGACGACAAGATCATGGCCAACTGGTTCCTGATGGCCCTCGCCGGTGAGCCGCGCGCTTGGCTGCTCAACCTCCCTGGGTCCAAGGTGGCGTCCTGGGCGGAGCTCCATGACCTCTTCGCTGCCCGCTACGCGGTGCCGGTGCACCACGCATTTGCGGCCCTGCTGGGCGGCTCTCAAGCACCGCCTTCAGATCGCCACGTGAGGCCGTTCCTCCGTCAGATCGGGGCCACCTCCAAGCGCCCGGGGGCTCTGCCGGGTTGGGCTGTGCCAGAGGCCGACCTCACTTTCGGCTCAGAAATATGCGACCTCACTTTCCTCGACCTCACTTTCTTCATGCGCTTTACACCAATATATGACCTAAACGGTAGTGCCACAAATATGTTGCACTATCATTATCAACTTTGCATCTATTGGCATCGAATATGTGTATCACCACGGTCGAGGTTCAACAAAAATAGACCACTCTTCAAGGGTGCATGACCATAAAAGATATTACTCATATAAATAGAGCAACCATTATTCTCTGATTTAAATGAATAACCGTCTCACATCAAACAAGATCCAGATATAATGTTCATGCTCAACGTTGGCACCAAATAACAATTATTCAGGTCTAAAACTAATCCCCAAGGTAGATATAGAGGTAGCGTGCCGACGGCGATCACATCGACCTTGGAACCATTCCTTACGCGCATCGTCACCTCGTCCTTAGCCAATCTTCATTTAATCTGTAGCCCCTATTTCGAGTTGCAAATATGAGCAACAGAACCAGTATCAAATACTCAGGCGCTACTACAAGCATTAGTAAGGTACACATCAATAACATGTATATCAAATATACCTTTGTTCACTTTGCCATCCTTCTTATCCGCGAAATACTTGGGGTAGTTCTGCTTCCAATGACCAGTCCCTTTGCAGTAGAAGCACTCAGTTTCAGGCTTGGGTCCAGACT
This sequence comes from Aegilops longissima, assembly GCA_021605205.1. NCBI lineage: Eukaryota > Viridiplantae > Streptophyta > Magnoliopsida > Poales > Poaceae > Aegilops > Aegilops longissima. The sequence continues at coordinate 100,793,169 of CM038679.1, read as the reverse complement.
TAGGCTTCTTCCCGGGAGTGGCAACTTGCTTGCCATTCTTCTTGTAGTTCCCCTTCTTACCCTCACCCTTTTTCTTGAAACTAGTGGTCTTGTTAACCATCAACACTTGATGCTCTTTCTTGATTTCTACCTCTGCAGCTTTGAGCATAGCGAAGAGCTCGGGAATTGTCTTATCCATCCCTTGCATATTATAGTTCTTCATGAAGCCTTTGTAGCTTGGTGGCAGTGATTGAAGAACTCTGTCAATAACACTATCATCTGGAAGATTAACTCCCAGCTGAGTCAATCGGTTATGATACCCAGACATTCTGAGTATGTGTTCACTGACATAACAGTTCTCCTCCATCTTGCAGCTATAGAACTTGTTGGAGACTTCATATCTCTCAACTCGGGCATTTGCTTGAAATATTAACTTCAACTCCTGGAACATCTCATATGGTCCATGATGTTCAAAACGTCTTTGAAGTCCCGATTCGAAGCCGTGAAGCATGGCACACTAAACTATAGAGTAGTCTTCATACCGCGTTTGCTAGACGTTCAAAGCGTCTACATTAGCGGGAGGGGGCTTGTCACTTAGCGGTGCATCAAGGAAATAATTGTTTTGTGCAGCAATGAGGATAATCCTCAAGTTACGGACCCAATCCGTGTACTTGCTACCATCATCTTTCAACTTAGCTTTCTCTAGGAACGCATTAAAATTCAAGGGAACGGTAGCACAGGGCATTGATCTACAACATAGATATGCAAAAACTATCAGGACTAGGTTCATGATAAATTAAGTTCAATTAATCATATTACTTAAGAACTCCCACTTAGATAGACGTCCCTCGAGTCATCTAAATGATCACGTGATCCATATCAACTAAACCATGTCCAATCATCACATGAGATCGAGTAGTTTTCAATGGTGAACATCTCTATGTTGATCATATCTGCTATATGATTCACGTTCGACCTTTCGGTCTCTAGTGTTCCGAGGCCATGTCTGTACATGCTAGGCTTGTCAAGTTTAACCCGAGTATTCCGCATGTGCAAAACTGTCTTGCACCATTGTATGTGAACGTAGAGCTTATCTCACCCGATCATCACGTGGTGTCTCGGCACAATGAACTATCGCAATGGTGCATACTCAGGGAGAACACTTATACCTAGAAATTTTAGTGAGAGGACATCTTATAATGCTGCCGCCGTACTAAGCAAAATAAGATGCATAAAAGATAAACATCACGTGCAATCAAAATATGTGACATGGTATAGCCATCATCATCTTGTGCCTTTGATCTCCATCTCCAAAGCACCATCATGATCTCCATCATCACCGGCATGACACCTTGATCTCCATCGTAGTGTCGTGGTTGTCTCGCCAACTATTGCTTATACAACTGTCTCTAACGCATAGTGATAAAGTAAAACAATTACATGGCGTTTACATTTCATACAATAAAGCGACAACCATAAGGTTCCTGCCAGTTGCCGATAACTTTTACAAAGCATCATTATCTCATACAATAACATATTTCACATCATGTCTTGACCATATCACATCACAACATGCCCTGCAAAAACAAGTTAGACATCCTCTACTTTGTTGTTGCAAGTTTTATGTGACTACTATGTTCTAGTAAGAATCGTTCTTACCTATGCATCAAAACTACAACAGTGATTTATCAAGTTTGCTGATTTAACCTTCAACAAGGACCGGCCATAGTCAAATTCGATTCAACTAAAGCTGGAGAAACAGACACCTGACAGCCACCTTTATGCAAAACTAGTTGCATGTCTGTCGGTGGAGCCGGTCTCATGAACATGGTCATGTAAGATTGGTCCGGGCCGCTTCGTCCAACAATACCGCCGAATAAAAATAAGACATTGGTGGTAAGCAGTATGACGATCATCGCCCACAACTCTTTGTGTTCTACTCATGCATATCATCTACGCATAGACTTGGCTCGATGCCACTGTTGGGAAAAGTAGCATGCAATTTCAAACAAATTCCAAGGCTCACGCAAGATCTATCTAGGAGATGCATAGCAACGAGAGGGACAGAGCATCTTCATACCCTTGAAGATCGTAAAGTGGAAGCGTTTATCAGCGTGGTTGATGTAGTCATACACCTTCACGATTCGTCCTGATCAAGTACTGAAAGTACGACACCTCCGCGTTCAACACACGTTCAGCTCGATGATGTCCTCGCCTTCTTGAGCCAGCAAGAGGGGCGAGGTAGTATATGAGTTCCGGCAGCACGACGGCGTGGTGACGGTGTTGGTGAAAAACAATCTCCACATGGCTTCGCGAAGCACACCGAAAACTATGACAGGATAAACTAGAGGGATGGCGTTGCCGGCACACGACTTGGTGTTTCTTGATATGTTCCAGGTGCTAGCCCTGCCCCTCTATTTATATGTTGAGCCCTGGGGTCGAAACTTGGAGTAAAAGCCTCCTCAAAGTCGGTTTTCCCCGCAAGGAAGAGTCCTTCTCGGACTTCCAGGACCAGACGCCACAGTCCTTGGCATCTGGCCCAGACTCCATGGTCCGCGGCGTCTGGCCCAGGGCCAGGCGCCAGGGTCTCCGTCGTTTGCCCCTGGCCTCCGCAAAACTCCTTTTGCACCGACCTAAAGCCTCGTGGGCTTCACCCCTTAGCCGAACCATCTCATCCTATATATCAATCTTTACCTCCGGACAATTCCAGAGCTCCTCATCATGTCCGTGATCTCATCCGGGACTCAGAACAACATTAGGTCACCAATATACATAACTCATATAGTATTATATCATCAACGAACGTTAAGCGTGCGGACCCTATGGGTTCGAGAACTATGTAGACATGACTGAGACACCTGTCTGGTCAATAGCCAATAGTGGAACCTGGATGCCCATATCGGTTCCTACATATTCTACGGAAGATCTTTATCAGTTGAACCTTATGACAACATACATAATTCCCTTTGTCTATCGGTATGTTACTTGCCCGAGATTCGATCATCGGTATCTTCATACCTAGTTCAATCTCATTACCGGCAAGTCTCTTTACTCGTTCCGTAATACATCACCTTGTTACTAACTCCTTAGTCATTTGCTTGCAAGCTTATGGTGTGTATTACCAAGAGGGCCCAGTGTGTCGGTGGGAACGACACCTATGGGGTCACTAGGATCCCTTCTACAGTCGGCGGGCGCGAGGTTGTGCAAAGAGCAGGTCTGACAGGAAGCACACGGGTCGTTTAACCAGGTTCGGGCCGCGAAGATGCGTAATACCCTAGTCCTGCTTTGGTGGGTGTATTGATTGTTCTTGTGTTCTTGAGCTAGCTACGGGGTGCAACTTGCCCAAAAGAGCCGAATCCCCCTCCTGGTCGCCTCGGGCCTCCTTTTATAGGCAAAAAGGGGTTGCCACAGTGGCACACAGGAGTGGAAAGGTCTAAAGTTGACAAGCCTATCCTCTGGGACCATCGGAGAAACGCATTTAATGCGCTGCCAATGTGTCCCCCTTGGTTTAACGGGGACGGCAAGGAAGCACGTCCCAGCTGTCGCCGCCTTGCCTGGCCTTGACACGCGTCCGAGATGACAAGGCGTCGGGGCGCCACGTTTGTTCGCTGCTAGGCTGGCGCGGTGGTGGAGCCTTCACAAAGGGTTGCACGCCACCATGCAGGTGCTTGCTGAGTCGGTGTAGATACCGCCCGTCGCCACACACGTGCCTACCCAGCTGGTTGAGCTAGCAGCTGCTTGGGGACGACGGTGGAGTCTTGGCTGGCGCAGGCCTGGCAGTGGCCCTGCTGATGCCTTCGGCAAGGGTCTTGCCGGGGCCCGACAAGGGCCTTGCCATGGCGTTGCAGTCGTCCCCGGCAAGGCGCTTGCCGGGGGTCTCGTGGATTTCCTCGGCTAGGATCCCGCCGAGGGTCGTCGTCTTCTGGTCCTCATCTGATATCATATGTTTATGATCTTGACGAGGATCTGCATGCCACCTCAGAGGCGCCTCCCGAGCCTTGGTTCCAATGTAGTTGGTGGTGTTGGGACCCACGGGCTCAAGGGTGGCCTGCTCTGCTGGCATCGGGCGGGTAGCCCTGGCAAGGCTCTTGCCGGGGCTGCGGAGCCTGCCTCGGCATGGATCTTGTCGAGGGAGTCTACCTTGCCCTCTTGCTCTCCTTCGTTTCTGGCCTTTGCGTTGCCTTGGTTGTCTTGGGCTTCGGCTTCTCTCCGGCTTCCCTCCTCTGCCCTGCTAAGTGTGGCCGTAGCTCGTGATTCTGACTACCCATGCACAAGTAAAGGGGTCAAAATGAGAGCCCCTACTTTTTTACACCGACAGGAGCCCCTGGGTCCGGGCCACACATAAGCGCGACGCATTGTTGGGCCAGGCCCAGAATGGTGCGCGGGCAGGTGGGGCGGATTTTTACCGTAGTAACTATTTCGTCCGCTGGGCTTCCCCACGACCCGTGTTGAACGCGCGACGTGGAGGGTCGTGCGTGACGCGGGGGTCATGCGTGGAGCGGTCTCCGCACGCATGCGTCACATCACAGTTAATGGGAAAAGAGGCGGCCCGCGCCTTACCCGTAAAAAGGAATCACCACGGGCGCGCTGCTCATTTACCCCCTGCGTCTTCTTCAATCTCGTAACCGTCGTCCCTTTCTCCTTCCTTCCCAAGTTTCCACCTTTGCTCGCCGCCGCCGCGTCTTTGCGGTCCTCTGTTCCTTGCCTCTCGCAGCCGCCATGGCCCCAAAATCCACCAAGGGCAAGGGAGTGGCCAAGGACGCCGGGGCGTCGGAGCCACCGGAGAGCGAGTCAGCGGTGCGGCGGACGCAACTCGCCTACATCCCCTCGATCGATGGTCGACGTGTTCGAGCTCCGGGACTACTTCAGGCCCCTATGGGGGTGCAAGACAGGGGGGAGACAACGGGGCACCCAGCCACGCGCGTCATCCCCACCAATTGCACCGAGGCTGCCCCAAATCGGTAACCGTTCTTCATCGATTACTTTTCTTGGGGCCTTTACCCCCCTTTCTCTGATTTCTTCAATGATATCATGCACACATTTGGCTTCCACCTCCTGGATTTTACTCCAAACGTCGTGGCGTGCATGGCTCTGTTCGCCCATCTCTGTGAGGTCTTCACCGGAGTTCTTCCCAACAGGGCGCTTTTCGGCCATTATTTTACCCCCGCATCCAGAAGGGAGGCGCTATCTCTGGTTGCGTCACCTGGATCCCAAGGTCCAAAGGGATGTACCCGGATGGCGCCCAGAAGGAGAGGTGGGAGGAATGGCGGGGCCGGTGGTGCTGGATTGAGGAGGACAACCCACAGGAGTTCTGCCGGGTCCGCCAGGCGCCGCCGGTGCGCAGGAACGACTGGGGCGACGTTGACACCCAGGATGACAAGCTCGAGATCGCCACCAACAGGATCCACCGCCTCACTGTTATCGGGCTTACCCTGGAGATGATTGGGGCGGATTTCCTCCGCCGCCAAATCGCTCCTCTGCACAACAAGGGGAGGCCGGCCTGGCTCTTCCGGAACACAGCTGACAACATGAGGCTTCGCCCCGGCCTCAATCACACCTTCACGGTGATGGGGCATGCTCACTTCTGCCAGCGGATCTTTCAGCTCGACGTGAACCGCGAGGGCTGGGTCGAGAGGTCCGGCAAGGCTGCGAGGTCGTGAAGGTCATCAAGGGGCTCTTGTTTGGATTGCCGGCGAGGGTGGTCGCGCTGAGCAACAACACACGCCAGACCGACATCATCACCATGATGCCGGACTGCAACACGCAAGGCCCCGTCCAAAACTAGGCCGCACCGCCGAAGGAGCAGGTGCAGGAGTTCTTCAACGGCTTGGCGGAGGTGTACATCCGCAACGAGCCGGTACTCATTCGGGACACCACTCAGGCAGAGCTGGATTACATCGGCGCCAGGGCGGCGAAGGCGGAGCTTGCCTGGCAGGCCGGCAGCGCTGGCGGCATGGAGGACGAGGTCGCGGCAACTACGGAGAAGAAGGAGCTCGCCCAGTGGGCGGAATCCATTAGAGAGGCGAGCAGCGCCGGCATCGGGGCCCCTCTCATTGAAGATGCGCCTGATGAGTCGTTGTCGTCGTCGTCGTCGGAGGCCGAGGCCGTCGAGCCTCCAACCGTGGGGAGAGGGCGAGTCCTGCAGCGGGCCAGCTCCGGCGAGCCGGTTCGTCCCGGCAGGGCCGTGCAGCCCCGGCATGCCCAGGAGACGTCCGCGGGCCAGACGAGGGCCGCGGTGGCGAAGAAGAAAGCATCCGCCTCTTCTTTGTCTAAGAGCTCTCAGAACCCACCTCCTTCGGCAGATGTCGACGTGGAGGTTGTATTTGACTTCGGGTCCCTCAGCCCAAGGAGGAAGAGGAAGGCAGCAGAGGAGGAGGTGGAGGAGGAGGAGTAAGCTTCTTGTTCCCTCCCCCCTTTTTGTCATCTCCGTCTCCTCAAACTGTGCCGCTTATCTTGGATTGATTTTTTTTGCAGGGACGTGGAGACGCTGGCCCAGAGGGTGAAGAGGGCCAGGTCTTTGGCGGGCGGCCAGCCCCCGGCGGGCACCACGAGGGCGCCGCTGGTGGTGGTGAGTAGCCCGGACAGCAGCCCCCGGAGCAGCCCCCAGCGTAAGTTCGCCACTCGCCCGTCGTCGATGTGTGTGTTGGGGGGTATGAGGCACTGGCGCTGACCTTGCCGAGATCGCAGGAGGAGGACGGCAGTAGGAGGAGCTAGTGAGGGCCACCCCGACGCGCCGCCCCCATCGACCATGCCACCCCGAGGGGCGTCCCCGGCAAGGATGCCAAGCACCGAGCCCATGCACACAGAGGAGGGGGAGGAGAACTAGGACGTCGGCGGCTCCACCTCGGCGCCAGATGTTGGCGAGAAAGGAGCTGCTTCTTCCCAGCCTGGCACGGGTACAACATTCGCCCCTCATCCCTGCCCTTTCTTCTTTCTTTTTTTTAATCTTGGTCTTGGCTTCGCTTCATCCCCTTCTCGATATCCAGATCCTCCCTAGGCGAGCCAGGAGGATATAGACACCGTCATCGAGGACGTCGCCAAGGCCGCCGAGGCGGAGGCCGAGAAGAACGCCACCGAGGAGGCCGCCAAGGGCGCTTCCGAGGACGCCACCAAGGGGCCTGCCGGGGATCCCGGCAAGGCTACTGCCAAGGAGGCCGACAATGAGCCTGCCGGGGAGGCCGGCAAGTCCGCTGCCAAGGAGGAGGTTGTTGATGATCAGCCTTCCTCCTCTGCTGCCTCTGGCTCCGGTAGGTATCTGAAGGTGAGCGGCGACCTTTTCGTCCACCTTCCAGGGACGTCGAGCTCCAGGGCACCCATCGAGGGGGAGGTGTTCGACGAGGAGGTGCTTGCCACCGCCGGGCTCGAGGTTGTTGAGGAGCCGAGCGCCGGCCGCGAAGGTTCTCAGGAGGAGCGGCTTCTCCAGGCCATGGGCGCCAACTTCGAATCTCCAGGCACTCCACCGCGCCCGCCTGGACAAGGCCAATCCAGGATGGCGACGGTGGACAAGGCGGAGGTGGACCTTACGCAAACTTGGTTCCGCCAGGCTTGTGAGGAGCTGAAGGCCGCCCAGGGCGAACTGGCCAAGCACGAGGTGGAGCTCACCATGAAGCGGGCCGACATCGAGAAGGCCGAGGAGACGGCGGAGAACTTGGCCGCCGCAGCCGAGGCCGCTCGAACCCAACACCAGGCCACACTGAACTCCCAGGAGGAGGACCTTGCCGCGCGTGAGAAGCTTGCTGCAATGCTCCGCAGCAAGGATGAGGAGGTGGAGAAGCTCGTCGCACAGCGGACCCGGGAGCTGGAGCAGAGGCACAAAGAGCCAATCGATGCCCAGGCTCTGGTTCACGCCGACACGGTGAAGGAGCTGGAGGTGGAGCGGGACGAGCTGAAGGACCAGGCCCTGAAGCTGTCCAAGGAGAAGGACACGCTCAACGGCGCCCTGATGGAGGCGTAGGGCGCGGCCGTCAGCAGGGTCGGGCAGCTTTCTGAAGCCAACAACTCCATCAAAGACCTCAAGCTGAAGCTGGAGGGTCTTGAGGGGATGCTGTCGGAGGCCCAGACCTAGGAGGGGACCCTGGCCAAGGACCTGGAGGCCGAGAAGCAGCTGCGGAAGAATGAGACTGCCAACCACAAGGACTTTATGGAGGGTGAGAATCGCTGGATCGGGCGCCTCGAAGGTGTCGCCGGCAGGATCACCACGCAGCTGGCTACCATGGGGATGCCAAACGTGAGGTATACCCCGGAGCGCAACGTGAGCCCCAACGCCAAGCTGACCATCTTCTTCGAGGGCGTCCTCGGGGCTCTGAAGCAATTCCACTCCAATTGGGCGGTCTCGCTGGCCGATGAGGCCCGGAGGCTTTGCCAGGGTGCCATGACCAAGGTCCTCACCAAGACGGCGTACTAGAACCCCGACCTCGACTTCGACGCCGTGCTGGACAGCTTGCCGGAGGGTGTGGACCTCGCGGCGCTCAAGGAGCATATCAAGCCTGTCATCAGCCGTATCGGCGGAATCCAGAGGATAGAGGGCCAGCACCAAGATTAGGCACCCCGTCTTGCACAGCCGCTGTGGGTTCATGGCCAAGACAATTTTTATCTTTAGTTAGAACCGCAACAGCAATTTATGTAATATAACTCTGCATCACTTTTGATATGATGCATGTTATCTTCCTGTTCGATCTTCCCTTTGTATGTTCACCCTACGTTAACCGGGTAGGCTTGCCGGCGCGTAAACCCAGGGTGGCACCTTGAGGACGGATCCCCAATGGCCTGCCGGGTGTGCTTGCTGCCGAGCGAACCACCTTACCGCTCTCAACGCGACCGCTCGAACTGTCGAGCTTGACTCGAGTTAGAAAAATCGAGAGCGTTGCCAATTGCGGAAGGCTACCCTGCCACTCTCGACGCGACCGCTTGAGCTGTTGAGCCGACTCGAAACAGAACAAGGGCGTTGCCAATTGCGGAAGGGCCCCTTTGCGTGTAGGCTTTCATACATAGGGCAGGACCTTTGAGGACAATAACCTCATACATGAAAAGGAAATTGGTTAAAGTTTCGCATGACTTAGCTTTTCTGTCATCGCACGGGCGTCCACTGCATGCGCAGATGGTGTCGTCAAGCTCGGTCGTCTTCTTCCATAGAACGACGGCCGCCATGAAGCCGCTGCTTCGATCAGACCAGATTTTCACAACTGCGCCCCTACCTGGTGCGCCAAAGATGTCGGTGGGAATGACACCTATGGGTTCATTGGGATCCCTTCTACGGTCGGCGGGCGCGAGGTTGTGCAAAGAGCAGGTCTAACGGGAAGCACACAGGTCGTTTACCCAGGTTTGGGCCGCGAAGATGCGTAATACCCTAGTCTTGCTTTGGTGGGTGTATTGACTGTTCTTTTGTTCTTGAGCTAGCTACAGGGTGCAACTTGCCCAAAAGAGCCGAATCCCCCTCATGGTCGCCTCGCGCCTCCTTTTATAGGCGAAAAGGGGTTGCCACAGTGGCACATAGGAGGTGGAAAGGTATACAGTTGACAAGCCTATCCTCTGGGACCGTTGGACAAAATTATTTAATGTGTTGCCGACGTGTCCCCCTTGCTTTATCGGGGACGGCAAGGAAGCACGTCCCAACTGTCGCCGCCTTGCCTGGCCTTGACACGCGTCCGAGATGATGAGGCATCGGGGCACCATGTTGGATGGCTGCTGGGCTGGCGCGGTGGTGGAGCCTTCACGAAGGGTTGCATGCCACCACGCAGGTGCTTGCTGAGTCGGTGTAGAGACCGCCCGTCGCCACGCAGGTGCCTGCCCAGCTGGTTGAGCTAGCAGCTGCTTGGGGATGGCGGTGGAGTCTTGGCTGGCGCGGGCTGGCAGTGGCCCCGCTGATTCCTTCGGCAAGTGTCTTGCCGTGGTGTTGCAGTCGTCCCCGGCAAGGCGCTTGCCGGGGGTCTCATGGATTTCCTCGGCTAGGATCCCGCCGAGGGTCGCCGTCTTCTGGTCCTCATCTGATCTCATATGTTTATGATCTTGACGAAGATCTGCATGCCACCTCAGAGGCGCCTCCCAAGCCTTGGTTCCAATGTAGTTGGTGGTGTTGGGACCCACGGGCTCAAGGGTGGCCTGCTCTGCTGGCATCGGGCAGGTAGGCAAGGCTCTTGCCGGGGCTGCGGAGGCTGCCTCGGCAAGGATCTTGCTGAGGGAGCCTACCTTGCCCTCTTGCTCTCCTGTGTTTATGGCCTTGGCGTTTCCTTAGTTGTATTGGGCTTCGGCTTCTCTCTGGGTTCCCTCCTCTACCCTGCTAAGTGTGGCCGCGGCACGTGTCTCTGACTGCCCGTGCACAAGTAAAGGGGTCAAAAGGAGAGCCCCTACTTTTGTACACCGACACAGTGATACCTCTCCGATACTCAGGGTGATAAATCCTAATCTCGGTCTATGCCAACCCAACAAACACCTTCGAAGATACCTGTAGAGCATCTTTATAATCACCCAGTTACGTTACGATGTCTAATAGCATAGAAGGTATTCCTCCTGTATCCGGGAGTTGCATAATCTCATAGTCAAAGGAATATGTATATGACACGAAGAAAGCAATATCAATAAAACTGAATGATCAATATGCTAAGCTAACAGATGGGTCTTGTCCATCACATCATTATCCTAATGATGTGATCTCATTCATCAAATGACAACACATGTCTATGGTTAGGAAACTTAACCATCTTTGATCAACGAGCTAGTCTAGTAGAGGCTTACTAGTGACACAGTGTTTTGTCTATGTATCCACACGTGTATCAAGTTTCCAGTTAATACAATTCCAGCATGAATAATAAACATTTATGATGATATAAGGAAATATAAATAACAACTTTATTATTGCCTCTAGGGCATGTTTCCTTAAGGAGGATAGTGAATATTTAGTTAGAACAGGGCAGAAGAAAAGTGTATTGGTAACTAGAAGTTATAAGGTAGGAACAGACTTAACACATGCAGAAAATGGAATCCCAATTGGTAGCTTAAATACTACATAATTACTTTGTTGTTGCTAGGTAAGTCCACATGCAGATACTTGAAAATAACACTTACTTCGAACAAAGTCTGGACGGATGATTTCTCCTCGGTGGCGGCGCTATCTGATAGGAGTGGAGGAGTGGGAGGATAGTGAATATTTAGTTAGAACAGGGCAGAAGAAAAGTGTATTGGTAACTAGAAGTTACTAGGTAGGAATAAACTTATCAGAGTCAGAAAATGGATTCCCAATTGGTTGCTTAAATACTACACAACTACTTTGTTATTTCTGGGTAAGTCAACATGTAGATACTTGAAAAGAACACTTACTTTGAACAAATTCTGGACGGATGATATCGTTTGGGAAGTTAGCATATATAATATAACCAGGCTCTTTTAGGTGTAGTGCAATTTTAGTGCCATATTTTACTACATAAAACTTAGAAATTACTGTCCAAAGGCCCACACCAAAATAGGAGTTACCATGTTCATCAAGTTCTATAGAAGCAACGATTGTAAATCCATGGTTTGTGTTCAATATGACACCTCTGGAGTCTTCAGTTATGTAAAGGCCAAGATTGTATACTATAGTTTCTGTTGCAAAGCAAGGGGTGTACTACAGGAAATGATAAGATTGTTAAAGAACAGGGTAAGATGCAAATATGGGAGTAATTGAAAGAACAATACATCAGTTGAAATTAAAGGACAAAAAAATTATAATTAAACAGATAATGTAAACATGATGTCATGGAAATATTAGAGTAAACGAAAGAACAATACACTGTTAATTTTCTTAATATAGAAATAAGAAAAATCCCCTTCGATGTATATGTTGCACGTGGCACCTTTTATCCAAATGTAGCAACATACGGTATATGTTCTGAAACGAAGGCCATGCCAACCGAGGTAGGTGAGTTAAACATACCGTTCGCTTCATGAAGTCATCAGCTATGGTGAGATGGAACTCCTTGACTGTCTAGTGATGTCTACCACGAAACTTTATTCTTGTAGACTCGTGTTGGGCCTCCAAGCATGGAGTTTTGTAAGATAGTAGCATTTTTCCCTCAAGTGGATGACCTAAGGTTTATCAATTTGTGGGATTTTTTTTGAGAAAAAAAACAAAAAAAAAATCAATTCGTGGGAGGCGTAGGATGAAGATGGTCTCTCTCAAAAAACCCTGCAACCAAATATAAAAGATTCTCTTGTGTCCCCAACACACCAAAAACAATAGTAAATTATATAGGTGCACTAGTTCAGCGAAGAGATGGTGATACAAGTGTAATATGGATAGTAGATATAGGTTTTTGTAATAAGAACAATAAAAAACAGCAAGGTAGCAAGTAACAAAAGTGAGCACAAACGGTGTTGCAATGCTTCAAAATAAGACGTCGGGTTCATACTTTCACTAGTGCAATCTCTAAACAATGCTAATATAATTGGATCATATAACAATCCCTCAACGTGCGAAGAAGAATCACTCCAAAGTCTTATCTAGCGGAGAACATAAGATGAAATTATTGTAGGGTATGAAACCACCGCAAAGTTATATTTTTCGATCGATCTATTGAGCTATTCCTGTAAGTGTCAAAAAATCCCTAGAGTTCGTACTAAAATAACACCACATGATACACATCAACCAACTCTAATATCACCTAGATACCCCAGTGTCACCACAAGTATCCGTGAGTTGATTATACAATATGCATCTAACAACTTAGACCCATAATATTCAATCCAACACAAAGAACTTCAAAGAGTGCCCCAAGATTTCTACCGGAGAAACAAGGAGGAAAACGTGCATCAACCCCTTATGCATAGATTACCCCAATGTCACCTCGGGAATCCGCGAGTTGAGTGCCAAAACATACATCAAGTGAATCAATATAACACCCCATTGTTACCACAGGTATTCATATGCAGGACATACATCAAGTGTTCTCAAAGCCATAAAAGTATTCAATCCTATAAAAGTGAAACCTTGAAGGTAAAAACTCAATTCATCACAACAAGATAGAGAGGGAAAAACACCATATGATCCAACTATATTAACAAAGCTCGCGGTACATCAAGATCGTGCCAAATCAAGAACACGAGAGAGGGAGAGAGAGAGAGAGAGAGAGAGAGAGAGAGAGAGAGAGAGAGATCAAACACATAGCTACTAGTAAAAACCCTCAGCCTCGACGGTGGACTAGTCCCTCCTCAACATGCCGGACACCGGGATGATGAAGATGGCCTCTGGTGATGATTTCCCTCTCCGGCAGGGTACCGAAACGAGCTCCTGATCAAGTTTTAATGGATACAGAGGCTTGCGGTGGTGGAACTTCTCATCTAGGGTTATTTCTGGGGGTTTTTGTATTTATAGGAACTAGTAAAAGAGCCCGTGCGTTGCAACGGGAGAAAAAAATAACACACACTCTTAACCCAATAACCATAATATGTTCATGCCCTTTATTTTAGCGAGGCATCATTTTTGTGTTGCCGCTTATCCTCCTTCTCACCCTTAGTGGCCTCAGTGTTCACACAAACCAAAGTGTGTTTGAATGTTGTTTTTCCCCTGCCAGTTTTTTCAGAGGTGCTCATGTGTGTTTATCGATGTTTTATTTCGTCTCTTTATGATTTTAGTTGTTGTTTATTTGCAATCCAGATCGTCGCGGTACGAAAGAAAAACGAACGTGCCCTATAGGTTACAAGTTTTCTTCTAAAATAATATTTTAAAATATTTAATAGGTAAAAATAACATCATATTCAAATTCTACATATTTTTCTATTCAAATTTCATATATAACATGTTAAAATCGGAGTTATGGTTTAATAGATATGGATAATTAACAAAAATATTTGTTTGACTTAAATATCTTCCAAAATAATATTTAACAAACAAAATAACATCATATTCAGATTCTACACATTTTTCTAATCAATTTTCATATATAACATGTTAAAATCGGAGTTACGGTTTAGAAGATATGGATATCTAGAAAAACTTTTGTTTGACTTATATATGATCGGCGGGTGAATTATCTAATACGTCAGGGGGGTTTCCGTAAAAATGTAAAATAACGGTTCAGTTATGAATTAAGTGTGTACTGCGGGTTAATTCATAAAAAATGCAGGGGTTTTCTTGAAAAGTGCGTGACGGACGGCCGAAATCCAATTTGCTTTATTATTAGGTAGAGATTTTTGGCGTCGGTCTCACGCTGAGATGGGCTTCCAGGGGCCCACTACCCACCAGGACGCGCTAGAGGGGGATGGTGCACCCTAGTGCCTAGTGGACACCTCCTTCACCTTCTGGTCCCCCTACGAAGCTTCTAGTGCCTCTTTTGTTCCAAAAAAAATTGTCAAAAAGTTTCGCTGCATTTGGAGAACTTTTATTTCTGCACAAAAAAGAACACCACGGCAGTTCTGCTGAAAATAGCATCAGTCCGGGTTAGCTCCATTCAAATCATACCAAAACCATATATAATTGTTCCAAACATGGCATGAATACTTCATAAATTATAGATACGTTGGAGACGTGTCAGCATCCCCAAGCTTAATTCCTGCTCGTCCTCGAGTAGGTAAATGATAAAAGAAATAATTTATGAAGTGTGAATGCTAGCATAGTGCATACGTTTGATCAATGATAATTTCAATCACTTTTCCTATCATCATAATAGTAACTCTTTCTCATAAAACTCATCATGATAAAGTAGCAACCAATTCACATGTTATGGTTCAAACAAGGCATTCTCTTGAAACTTAACAACCTATATTCTTAGTCACCAAAGAATTGCAATTCAACTTATTATCAACAAAGTCTAAGTAAGGGCTCCACATACTCGATCATCATATAGTCTTCTATGATTGATAGTACTCAAAGCATATTTTTAGAACAAATGGCATCCTTTGAACACAGAGAAAGATAGGGGCTTAATGTTTCACCTCCCAACTCATTTATCATAGAGATAATTGTCAACAATAATAATTCATGATCAAATATATTTGACTAGCCATATGTGCATGGATATTTCCCCACCACATAATGCTTGCTAACTAGAGAAAAACTGAGGTTGAAATGATAATGACTACTTATTGACTCTTGCATAAAAGTAAATACATAAAGTAAAAGATAGGCCCTTCGCAGAGGGATGTAGAGGTTGTCATGCGCTTTTTATTTTTTGGTACGCAAGCTCTTAAAGCAAAGTAACATCACGTTATATTGCCCCTTATGATAGCAACCTTTATTATGCAGATCGTTGCTTTTATTTATTTGCCATCACAAGTTCGCACAAAACTTATTTTCCCTTGCAATAAAATATCACTTATATTTTAGGAGCAATTTTATTGCTTTTTGCACGGATGACAACTTACTTGAAGGATCTATTCCAATGCATAGGTAGATATGGTGGAGACTCATGGCAAGAAACTGGGTTTAAGGGTTTTTGGATGAACAAGTAGTATCCCTACTTAGTACGAATTTTTGATTAGCAAAAGATCCTAAGCAAACACCACGTGTTGGAGGATCCATAAAAATATAACTTCTATGCAAATATACACAACCATAACTCATTATGTCGTCTTCCTTGTCCAACTTAAACTAATTTGCTCAAGTTTGAAAATAATTAATGGGTATTCACAATCATAAAAGCGATGTCGAAGATAATATATTTGTATGTGAAAGTTCTCTTCCTTATACTAATCATTCATGAATTGCTTGTATGACCAATATTGTGATTGTCAAGCTTCAATAGACTTCACTTTCTAAACCCTATGTGAAGCTACTACTAGGCATGGTATGAACATATTATTTCAAATTCATGATATTCAATTCATTCAACAATTTACTCGTAGGATATAAGTGAAGCACAAGAGTAAATGACAAACTACAGCAAAAAGATATAAGTGAAGATCAAGTGAGTAGTTAAATAATAAAGTAGCTACGTGAGGAATATCACTCATTTAAAAATTTCAGATCTTAAGTATTTTATTCAAACAACAAAGAAAACAAAATAAAATGACATTCCAAGAATAGCACACATCATGTGAAGAAGCAAAAACTTAGGCTCAACCGAGGCTAACCGATAATTGTTGATGAAGAAAGGTGGGATGCCTACCGGGGCATCCCCAGGCTTAGATGCTTGAGACTTCTTGGAATATTATCTTGGGATGCCTTGGTCATCCCCAAGCTTGAGCTTTTGTGTCTCGATTTCTCTCATATCACGGTTTCCCTAAATCTCAAAAACTTCATCCACACAAAACTGAACAAAAATTTGTAAGATACGTTAGTATAAATCAATGCATAACCTTATCATTCCCTTCTGTAGCAAATCACTAAAATTATAATTTAACATTGCATACTAAATGCCTCTACATATTTAATACTCCTATCCTCAAATAGAATCATTGAACAAGCAAACATATGCAAACAATGCAATCATAATAGCAATCTGTCTAAACAGGATAGTCTGTAAATGGATGAAGAAGTATCCATACTTATTTAACTCAAAATTTCTGAAAATTTACCACATAGTAGAAAATTTATCACAACATATTATGCAAAAAAATTCAACATTTTATCACATTCTGACTTTTCTAGAGAAACCACGCAATATTGTGCAACTTTCTGTTTTGAAACAGCAACTCGTATAAACTTGCAAAATAAGCATGGTAAAGACTATAATTGACATTTTTATTAAAATAAAAGATGCAAAATATTACTATAAATAACAGAAAGCAAATCCTGATAAAATAAAATGACGCTCCAAGCAAAACACCTATCATGTGACGAATAAAAATATAGTCCAAGTGAAGTTACCAATAATGTTGAAGGCGTAAGAGGGGATGCCTTCCAGGGCATCCCCAAGCTTAGTTGCTTGGATGTTCCTTGAATATTACCTTGGGATTCCTTGGTAATACCAAAGCTTAGGGTCTTGTCACTCCTTATTCTCCTCATATCGATATCTCACCCAAAACTTGAAAACTTCAATCACACAAAGCTTAACAGAACTTCGTGAGATAGGTTAGTATGATAAGGCAAATCATTCACTTTGATTCCGTCGAAGGCAATATTTATAATTGTTTCCACATAATTCTTGCTGTTACTTATCATCTCCACAATTTATATCAATTAATATAAGCTATGGCAACACTGAAATAGACAAACTATGCATTGAAAACAGAATCTGTCAAAAATAGAACAACTTGTAATGATCTGAACAACGACCATACTTCTGCGCCTCTAAAAATTCTGAAAAATTAGGATGAAGTCAGAAATTTGTAAATAAATCATTTTTAAAAAAATCAAAGCAAAAGCAAGTTTATGTGAATTTACAAAATTCCAGAACTAGGCGCAAAAGTTTCCGTTTTTGCACAGAATCAAGTGAACTATCATCCACACTATCCCAAAGGCTTTACTTGGCACTTTATTGAAACAAAAGTTATAAAACATGATTACTACAATAGCTTAATCATGTGAACACACAAAAATAGTAGGTATAAGTGTTGGGTTGTCTCCCAACAAGCGCTTTTCTTTAATGCCTTTTTAGCTAGGCATGAAGATTTCAATGGTGCTCGCATAAAAGTATAGAGTTGAAACATGAAAAAGGGCATCATGACTAATATGACTAGCAAATTTAAGCCTAATTAACCCACTTCCTATGCATAGGGATTTTGTGATCAAAAAATTTATGGGAGCAAGAATCAACTAGCATAGGAAGGCAAAAACACATGACATCAAAACTTTCAACCTAAAGAGAGGAGACTTGACATTATTGAGATATGTAAAAGCATATGTTCCCCGCTCATAATAATTTTCAGTAGCATCATGAATGAATTCAACAATATAACTATCACATAAGGCATTATTTTCATGATCCATAAGCATAGAAATTCTATCACTCTCCACATAAGAAAGTTTATTCTCAACAATAGTAGTGGGAGCAAACTCAACAAAATAACTTATCACGCCCAATATGTGATCCTATCCGAGAGGAACTCAAAGGTCCCACCAAGGATAGAGTCACATATTGAAGACGCTTTGCAAGGTGAATATCATTACATCGTACCATTACATAATAATTGGGGATACATACAAAGGGCATACAAATGCCACACAAATATATCAAACTTCATACAGAAAGAGCAACATTTCTCTAAGGATGAAACACAAACAAAAAACTCAAACGACATCCACCCTGCTAGCCCAGGCTGCCGACCAGGAACCTATCCCCTGATCGAAGAAGAAGAAGCAGAAGAAGAACTCCAAAACAAGCAAACGTCGATCTCACGTCAGATCATCGCATTACCTGTACCTGCAACTGTTCTTGTAGTAATCTGTGAGCCACGAGGACTCAGCAATCCCATTACCATGGGTATCAAGACTTGCAAAGCTTAATGGGAATGTAATGGATAAGTGGTGAGGTTGCAGCAAGTGACTAAGCATTGTATGATGGCTAACTTACGAGTACAAGAATAAGATGAGAAACTATGCAAACGGTCGCAAACTAGTAATGATCAAGAAGTGATCCTGAACTAATTACATTCAAACATAACCCCACCATGTTCTCTTCTCGACTCACTCAAAAAGAGACAGTCATGGTTACACACGTGGTTGGTGTATTTTAATTCGGATCTGGTGTCAAGTTCTCTACGACCGGATATTAAAAATTCCCATCTGCCACATAACCGCGGATACGACTTCCAAAAAGATTAAACCCTGCAGGGGTGTCCCAGCTTAGTCCATCACAAACTCTCACGATCAACGGAGGAAAATCCTCTTCCCGGGACAACCTGATCAAGCTCGGAATCCCGATTCACAAGACATTTCGATAATGGTAAAACAAAACCAGCAAGACCTCCTGATGTGCCGACTCCCTGATAGTAACCGCGCGTATCTCGTCTCAGGCCACGATCGGATGAGCACAGCATACATCAACTGAGACCCGAGTTGCCGCCACACGCGACTCTGTTTTGGACCAACACTCATGAGGAGCACTGGCCCGGGTTGTTGATTAATAGACCTCGGCTGCTAGCCGGTCCCTATGCAAGTTTTAGTTGTCATTAGTCAAATGGTAAAACCAATGTTGGGCCTTTGCCGGAAGAGTTTATTCAAAGCGAACTGTCAAGGGGGGCCCATACACCCCGACCGCGTTAGGAACGCAAAATTCAAGGAATATAACACCGGTATGACGGAAACTAGGGCGGCAAGAGTGGAACAAAACACCAAGCAAAAGGCTAAGCCTTCCACCCTTTACCAATTATATAGATGCATTAAATAAATTAGAGATATTTTGATATCCCATGATATCCATGTCCCAACATGGAACAAACTGCAACTGCCCCTGCAACTAGCAAAGCAATAAGAGGGGCTAAGCAAAGCGGTAACATAGCCACACAATGGTTTGCTGGGATGGTGGATAAGATTAGAGGCTAACATGGCAATTTGGGAGGCTTGATAAACAAGTGTTAGGTAGCGCGACATAGCGATAGCATCAAGACAACTAGCATAGCAAAGATAGTAGTGAGATCCAAGGTGACACCATCTTTCCTGAAATCCCGCTAGGAAGAAGATCGAGTCCAACGAATCATCACGATCGCAATGAAACATGAACTATCGAGAAGAAGCACACCCGGAAAGAAGCAAACAACATGGTAAACACACAACACATAAACATGACATGATTCTCAACCAAGTATGATCCATGACAAGGATACATGATGCTACTCATGGCAAGAGATGATGCATACAAGAACATCACATCCAAGCATGTTTAAATGAGGCCGGAATCAACATACAACAATTCTGGAAACTCCCCATATGCAAATTTCAAAAATGGTCCAGATCTGAATAACACATTATGTTGAAGTTACATATAAATTTCATTTAATTCAGAGGAACGACCTAGAAGATATGAGCAAAACAAGTTAAACATGGCATTGATGCAAAATACATACAAACATCAAGCAGACTGTGGCGCCCGGATAATTAAGCTACAGTAATCCTCTGGTAATGATGCCATGTCACCATTGTTACTCTCGCTAAACCTACTTGTTTCAAACACAAGTCAAATTCAAAATTCTGAAAACAAGTCAAATTCTTATTTCTTAAAACTGTCAAGCAAAAATGTTCGATGGGTTGAAAATATTCGCTAACTAATTGTCATGAATGATTCAACATCATTTGAGATATTTAATTTCCCTTGGAAATTAAAACAGTTCCAAATCAGGCTTTTTTATATATACTTTTCCATTTGTGAAAAATCCAAATCAATTCAAACTCCTCCCAAATTTTTTGTGGTAGTGCCAAATATCGTAATGTATTTATGTGGCCAAGTTCCACATTTTACAAAGACCAATTGGCAGCTCAAAATATTGCAAACAGATTCTGTAAAATAAAATTGGAAAAGGTAAAGGCAAAGAAGAAAAAATAAAGCCTCCCCTGCCCCCTGGGCCTCGGCCCACCAGGGACAGGCCCAGCCGGCCAGGCCCAGCTCCCCTCCCCGGGTCGCCTTCTCCCCCTGTTCCCCCGACCGGGGTCGCAACAGAGGCGAACCCCGCCAGACCGCCTCGACGGTGACTCCCCGGAGAGGATAAGGTCGACCCCCCCCCCCCTCGACGCCTCGGCCTCCTCCCCACCTACCTCCACTCCCCTCTCTCGCCTCCTAGATCCACCCCGCTCTCCCTCCTCTCTATCTCGCTCGCCCACCTCATCCGAGCGCCACCACCACCATGTCCGTGCCGTAGTCGCGGCGACCGCTTCCGACGAGCCTCCTCGACGAGTTCACGGGCTCCACCACGACCCCATCTCCCTCTACGCCAAGCCACGAGGACCCGGACGCCCCCACGGCGCCACCCCGAGCTTGGCTCCTTCCTCGGGCTGCAGCATGCAGTCGCCGTCTCCGGTCGCCTCGACTCTCCCTCGGGCCTCCTCTGCAATGGAGGTGAGCACCGTGTGCCCCCCTCCTCCTACCCCTCGGTAGTTGGCACCGTAGGACTCCCCCTGCGGCACCCAGCCCCCGCACCCGCGCCGCATTCTCCAGCCACCACTCGACTGTCGCGGATGTCGTCGTTCGACCACCACCGCGCCTCCCTTCACCACCCCTGGGCACGGTCTCGCCTCGCGCGGGTGCTGCGCGCTCGTGCGCTTCTTTCTGCACCTCCATGCCTACGGGTCATACCCCGACCGAGCGCCGGCAGCTACACTCATCGTCGTCGCCACTGCTAGAGCCCACCCTGGCCCGCGCCGATGCCACCACTAGGAGCGCTTTGCCGTGCTGAACCTGCAGAGCCCAAGCGCGCTTGCTATGCCCGCCGGAATCGGCCGGCCGGCGAGCGCCCAGCTGCCGGATTAGCGCCAGCGATTAACGCTGACGTGGCATGATTAATTAGCCATGGTCGGGCTAATAAACCCCCTAACCCTCTCTGACATGTCGGGCCCATGGTTTATTTAGGTGTTTTAAATAAATAAAACCTGTTAGTAAGCTGTCTCACTGATAGTGGGGACCCACTGGTCAGTTTGACCAGTCAACAGTCAATCTTTGACTGCTGACTGGGCTGCTTACTCCACCCCCCTGTCCCCCACCTGTCATACACCTACACACTCTGTT
Source organism: Aegilops longissima (assembly GCA_021605205.1). Classification (NCBI taxonomy): domain Eukaryota; kingdom Viridiplantae; phylum Streptophyta; class Magnoliopsida; order Poales; family Poaceae; genus Aegilops; species Aegilops longissima. Next base: position 100,771,624 of record CM038679.1, on the reverse strand, counting down.
GGGTACACTTCTGTGTACCCATAGCAGTTTCTGTATTTAGTATTTTCGAAATTAAACTAAATCTGTTAATTCCAGAATTTGAATAAAACTTTGAAAATTAATATAAAAGAATACGTAACTCGGATGAAAATGCTTTGCATATGAAAGTTTCTCAGAACGACGAGACGAATCCAAATACGCGGTCCGTTCATCTACCACACGTCCCTAGTATAGCGAACATGCAACCTTTCCCCCCGTTTCATCTGTCCGAAAATGCCAAACTTCGGGAAGACATTCTCGGATGTTTTCCCCTCCGACTGTATCGCGTAGCACCGCGTGAGAACGCCCTAGCTCTATTTGTAGTCATGTCATGCATCTGTGTGCCTTATATTTACTGTTTCTTCCCCTTCTTCTCTCCGATAGACCTCTAGACCGCTGCTGACTTCCCTATGATCGATTATGTCGACGATGACCCTTCTTCCCTATCAGCGGTGCTTCTGGGCAAGCCCCCCCTTTGATCATCCCGATATCGCCCATTCCATTCTCTCATGCTTGCATTAGATTTTTCTACCGTAATTGATTGCCCCTATTCTGATGCATAGCCTGCTTTTGTAACTTGCTCATTGTACCTTACCTGCTTATCCTAAACTACTTAGTATAGGTTGGTTAGTGATCCATCAGTGACCACCACCTTGTCTTGTTGCCCGTGCTTCATCATCGTCGCCTCAATCAACGTGATCGATGACCAGAGCCCGACACCTCACGTCACATCACACCCCTTTAGTTGATCGACTCTGCAGAGCTACTATCGAGTGCCGAGGGTGATCCCTCGTAACGCACTCCTGATGATAATTCTGTAGTGTAGCTATTCAGTCGTGGTCAACGGGGGTGGTTCCTCTTTCACCATTCCCGATATGGCTTTGTCATGCAACACCTCAAGTGTGAACCTCGTGGGTGGATCCTCTTACGTTCACCTTGATGATTACATCGAGTGGAATCCTCCGTGGGTGATTCCTCGGGTTTTCCCCTTGATGTTTGGACACACGGTTACTTGAGACCATTGTTGAAGTCGGGTCGGCCCTGAGGGGTACCCGCAAGATGATATGAAAGTCGGGCGGGCCCGTGGAGCACCCGCGAGTTTTCTACGTGGCACTGCCGGGCAATCTGGGCCCTTGTCGTAAGTCCATGAGACAGGGCGACGAGGTCACATTATCGTGAGTCTCTGCTCATCTCCGCGAGCCCCCAATGCACTAACAGGTTTGGGTATTTGTTCTGAGTTGGCCTCTGGCCTTTACGCACTAACCACCACGCGAGAATAGATATGGGCCTCGACGTCACAGTATCAGTCGAAGCTTTGTCAGACGTCCAGTTCAGCACGGCGGCATGGTCGGATTGCGTCGACCATCCGAGGTGGCGCTGGTATTCACCCTGCGCGCAACGACCCGGAGTGCAACAGGTGATGGGCCCAAGACCCCGGGGCACTTAGGATGTAGACCGGTGGGGACCTCTCTGCTGAGCCTAGGTAGGGCTGCGACGTGTTGATCTCCCGAGGCCGGGCATTGACCACAGAAAGGTGTGTCCAGCTAGAGTGATCTAGCGTGTTGGGTAACGTGGTGCACCCCTGCAGGGAAGATATATATTCGAATACCGTGTCCATGGTAATGGACGTTTAGACTTGTATCCGTATCTTATATAACTACAAATGGTTACTTGAGATATGTGATGGGGATGTGGCTCCGGGATTGCTTTCTCGTAGGGAGTCGAGGAAGGATCTCTGGGCGTTAATGTTACAACATGCTTATTAATTAAACTGCTATTCTTTACTATTTTACATGCTGCAAGATGCTTGGAGCTGCTTGAAGATGCTAGTCTTCAATAGGCTAGGCCTTCCCCTCTATTCTGGCATTCTGCAGTTCAATCCACAGATACAACCCTTCCATTTGATACCAATTCATACTTAGTATTGATCTGATGCTTGCGAGTACTTTGGATGAGTACTCACGGTTGCTTTGCTACCCCTTTACCCCCTTCCTTCTTCTTTCCGGTTGATGAAACCAGATGGTGGATCCTTGGAGGCAGATGCCACTGCCGATAGATGCTACTACGTGGAGACTGTCGACGACTAGGAGTAGTTAGGAGGTCCCAGGAAGGAGGTCTTGCCTCTTCGATCGTTTTTTTATGTGCTAGCCTTCTTAAGGCATCCTTGTCTAACTTATGTCTGTACTCAGATATTGTTGCTTCGGCTGACTCTTGTGTATCGAGCTTGTATTCGAGCCCTCTGGCTTGTAATATAAAGCTTGTATTATTTGATTTGTGTCTAGAGTTGTGTTGTGATATATTCCTGTGAGTCCCTGATCTTGATCGTACACGTTTGCGTGTATGATTAGCGTACGGTCGAATTGGGGGCATCACAAACACACACACACACACCCAAATCAAGGATTCAACATGAAAATATGAAACTACATGCAATTCTAAGCAAATTTAATATGGAGCATGCTCAAACGGAGCAACGGTTCAACACATACTCTCAAAGCAAGTTTCATTAACAATCTGCCCAAAACAGCAAGTAGGCATATTGCAAGCAAGGAAACAACATGCTACAAGAATCTTATGGGCATAAGCTTGGAATACACTTAAAGTAGAGATAACATACTAAAAAACATCTTTACTAACCACATTCGTAAGCATCATGGTTTATTTACTATGATCAATGCAAAATGCAAAGTTCTGTTACATATCAAGACTTGGTGAAAAACTGGGCGTATGCAAGAGCAAAGTTAATATGATGGCATGTGGGAGGCATGAAACAAGTATGCTACGATGCATGAACATGGCATCAAAATGCATATAATGCTAGTACATAACATGACGCTCAATTAAGAAAACATGGCAAATACATAGGAGCAACAAGTTCATGGTATTCATCAAGACAAGATGCAAACATGAAATAGCAGAATCTCAGACTTGGTGAAAATCTGGGAATGCAAAACAGTAACATTATGATGCTGACTTTGGAGGCACATAACAGAAAGCATAGCAATTTTAATATTTATGAAAAATACATGAGCATGTAGTAGACATGACAGACTTCTAAGTAATCCATTAGCACAATTTATAAGATGCATAGGTTAATTACAATGAGCTTTGCGAAATGGAAGATGCTGTTAACAGATTGACAGATTTAGCATGATGACAACTTAAGAGCAAGTTTAAGTGAGGGTATAGCAAGTTTACATGGCTACCAAGGTCATAGTATCAAAGAACACATAACATAGAGAAAATATATGAAGCAATCATATGCATATGATCTATGGATTAGTGGCAAACAACATGCAAAGTTGACCAGTTTTATAAGAGGCAGTTTCAGACTGAAAATAACATGAATCAGCAACATTGACTAGGCATGTTTGCAAGCTTTTTGCACTCACCATAGTACATATCATGGCATGAAATAAATGTTAGAAGCAAGAATACATATAAATTCACCAAACTCATGTTGACAAGATGCTCATATGGTGCATGCATTAAATCACACAAAAATAAGAAAAGAGCAAGTTTTATCAGTTTTCAGCAGTTAACAGCAACATGCACTTTTGCAATGAAGATTATATGTGGATGAACCCTGACATGAATTCAACAGCCCTAATCATGTAGAGCATGAAGAGAAGAACATTTTGACATATCATACACTCCAATCGGATCAACATGCACAAGGTTATGAGCCTCACAAGATGCATACATGATGCTGATTTCAGAAAAAGACGGTTGAATTTTCACCTCACAAAAACGGGACGAGGAGGAACTGGGATGGAGAGATCCGGTGCGGGACGGGGCGCGTGTGAGAGTGACGGAATCCGAAACGGGCAACGGAGAAAATTGGGAGACCCGAACGGATGCAAGTTTTGAAAAACATGCAGATGAAATGCACATGATGACATGTCAAAGTGCAACACGCAAGCTAATGACATGGCAACGACGGCAAATAACTGGAGGACATCTGGCGCATTAGTCTCGGACGTTACATAACTATCATGAGATACTTGATTAACATAATCCAATTGAAAATTAAAATTATGATGACAAGTTTCATGGTTATCATTATTCTTTATAGCATACATGTCATCACCATAATCATCATAGATAGCAACTTTGTTCTCATAATCAATTGAATTCTCTTCCAAAATAGTTGATTCATCATTAAATAAAATCATGACCTCTCCAAATCCACTTTTGTATTTATTACGATAAGACTCAACACCCCCCAAAATAGTGAGATCATTATTACATAAACTTGACACTCTTCCAAATCCACTTTCTTGAATATAATCATCATAAATAGGAGGCATGCTTTCATCATAATAAATTTTCTCTTCAAAACTTTGGGGACTAAAAATATCATCTTCATCAAACATAGCATCCACAAGCTTATGTCATTGCATATCACTAGCATCATATATATTCAAAGAATTCATACAAACAACATTGCAATCATGCTCATCAATCAAATATTTTATGCCAAACATTTTATTAAATTCTTCTTCTATCAATTGAGCACAATTTTCCGATCCATCATTTTCAAGAAAGACATGATAAAGATGAATAATATGAGGCAACATCAATTCCATTTGTTTGTAGTTTTCTTTTTATAAAACAAACTACTGATAGAACAAGAAACTAAAAGAATCAATTGCAAGATCTAAAGATATATCTTCAAGCACTCACCTCCCTGGCAACGGCGCCAAAAAAGATCTTGATGTCTACAATGCAGCTTTATTCTTGTAGACTCATATTGGGCCTCCAAGCGCAGTGTTCCGTAGGACAAAAAAAATTCCCTCAAGTGGATAACCTAAGGTTTATCAATCCTGGGAGGCATATGATGAAGATGGTCTCTCTCAAACATCCCTGCAACCAAAAAACAAAGAGTCTCTTGTGTCCCCAACACACCAAATACAATGGTAAATTGTATAGGTGCACTAGTTCAGCGAAGAGATGGTGATACAAGTGTAATATGGATAGTAGATATAGGTTTTTGTAATAAGAACAATAAAAAACAGCAAGGTAGCAAGTAACAAAAGCGAGCACAAATGGCATTGCAATGCTTGTAAATAAGGCCTAGGGTTCATACTTTCACTAGTGCAATCTCTCAATGATGCTAATATAATTGGATCATATAACAATCCCTCAGCGTGCGATGAAGAATCACTCTAAAGTTCTTATCTAGCGGAGAAAGTAAGATGAAATTATTGTAGGGTATGAAACCACCTCAAAGTTATATTTTCTGATCGATCTATTGAGCTATTCCTATAAGTGTCACAAACAACCCAAGAGTTCGTACTAAAATAACACTATATGATACACATCAACCAACTCTAATGTCACCTAGATACTCCAATGTCACCATAAGTATCCATGAGTTGATTATACAATATGCATCAAACAACTTCATATCCATAATACTAAATCCAACACAAAGGACTTCAAAGAGTGCCCCAAGATTTCTACCGGAGAAACAAGGACGAAAACGTGCATCAACCCCTATGCCTAGATAACCCCAATTTCACATCGGGAATCCACGAGTTGAGTGACAAAACATACATCAAGTGAATCAATATTATACCCCATTTTCACCATGGGTATTCATATGCAAGATATGCATCAAGTGTTCTCAAATCCATAAAAGTATCCAATCCGATAAAAGTGAAACCTCAAAGGTAAAAACTCAATTCATCGCAACAAGATAGAGAGGGGAAAGCACCATATGATCCAACTATATTAACAAAGCTCGCGGTACACCAATGTCGGATTCGGGGTTCCGGCATACCCTTATGAGGTGCAAACTCTGGGGTGCGCACGAAGAACTCTCTCTCCCTAGTTCGCTCGCTCAATGATCTAACGGCCTAGCTCGACGAACCCAAAGAACATGAGACACAGAGGTTTATACTAGTTCGGGCCACTGTCTTGGTGTAATACCCTACTCCAGTGTGGTGTGGTGGATTGCCTCGCGGGCTAAGGATGAACTAGTACAATGGGTGAACAGCCTCCGGAGGAGAGGTGTTCTTGAGCTCGATGAGCTGGTGTGTGTGAGGGTGATTCCAATGATCCGTCCAGCCCCTATGGTGGTGGCTAGTCCTATTTATAGAGGCCCTGGTCCTCTTCCCAAAAGTCAGGCAGGAAGGGATCCCACAACGACCAAGTTTGAAGGGGGACAACTAGTACAAGCTATCCTGACAAAAGGTGGTCTTCGCCAGCCAAAGGCTCTAGTGGTGACGCTGATATGGGCATCGTGGTGACCTCCGTCCTGCTGGTCTTGATATGGTTGCACCGACATGGAAACCTTTGCCTGATGCCTCGGGACTCCTCGCCTGCGCCTACCTCTTTAGCACCAAAGAGGAAACTGGCACACTGCGCCCGCTAGCGCCCGCCTAGCCTTGGTTTTCATGCGCTCACATCATGTGAACCTCACGAGGTGCCCCTTGCATAGATATATCCGCTCCTCGGGAGCCAGCCTGTGGAGGCCGCCCCTAGGGAGGTCTTGGTGTCGCACGCCTCGCGAGGGTCTTGAGTTGTTGTTGCCGGAGCAGAGTCGTACAGGGCCGTAGGTGGAGCCACGCTGTGGGCCGCAGGCAGTCAAATCTGGGTACCCCCATTCTTAGGACGCCGACAATAGCCCTCGGGCCCAAGGTGCGCTCGGACTTGGCTTCGAGGCGAAGCCAAAGGGCAAGTGCGGAGCGTTCCGGGCCCCAACCGCCCGCAGCCTTGGTCGACGAGTGGAAATCATGGCACGTGGGCGCCTCCACTTCCCCACGCGGCCTTGATATCCGCCAGGCTAGGCAGCCGCCATTGTCTACACAGCTCCACCTCCATCACTAGCAGCACGCTTCCCCAACTCCTCCGCCTTCAAGAAAACAGCGGTCTCCTCCTCCGACCTGACCAGGATCCAACCCTCTCAATCGCCATGGCGCCGAGCCGAAAGAAGAAGGGGAAGAAGAAGCCCCAAGCCTCAGCCGAAGCACCGTTGGCCTTCGGGCTCGCCGTCAAGCGGTCGGTGGTGCTCAAACAGGAAGGGATGGACAAGGTTCGCCCATCACTCGCCGCCGACTCCAATGAGTGGGGGACGACGGTGGCCTGGCCTGCATCCCGCGCTGCGATTGATAGGACGGCCACTGAGATCCCCATCCATCTTCATGCCCTCTGGGCTGGCCTGACCCCCCCTTGAAATACTTAATATCTATAGCAAAGTATTTACTAGAAAAGTAGTATGGAAGTAACGGTAACAGTGGCAAAGTAACAGTAGCAGTTTTTGTAGTAATTGTAACAGTGGCAACCGAAAAGTAACTATGCAAAGATCAATATGTGAAAAGCTCGTAGGCAATGGATCAACGATGGATAATTATGTCGAATGTGATTCCTCATGCAACAGTTATAACATAGGGTGACACAGAACTAGCTCCAGTTCATCAATGTAATGTAGGCATGTATTCTGAATATAGTCATACGTGTTTATGGAAAAGAACTTGCATGACATCTTTTGTCCTACCCTCCCGTGGCAGCGTGGTCCTATTGGAACCTAAGGTATATTAAGGCCTCCTTTTAATAGAGTACCGGACCAAAGCATTAACACTTAGTGAATACATGAACTCCTCAAACTACGGTCATCACCGGGAGTGGTCCCGATTATTGTCGCTTTGGGGTTACCGGATCATAACACATAGTAGGTGATTATTGACTTGCAAAATAGGATCAAGAACTAACATATATTCATGAAAACATAATAGGTTCAGATCTGAAATCTTGGCACTCGGGCCCTAGTGACAAGCATTAAGCATAGCAAAGTCAAAGAAACATCAATCTCAGAACATAATGGATACTATGGATCAAACCCTAACAAAACTAATTGGATTACATGATAAATCTCATCCAACCCATCACCGTCGAGCAAGCCTACGATGGGATTACTCACGCACGGCGGTGAGCATCATGAAATTGGTGATGGAGGATGGTTGATGATGACGACGACGACGGATTCCCCTCTCCGGAGCCCCAGACATAATCCAGATCAGCCCTCCCAAGAGAGATTAGGACTTGGTGGCGGCTCTGTATCGTAAAACGCGATGAATCCTTCTCTATGATTTTTTTTCTCCCCGAACGTGAATATATAGAGTTGGAGTTGACGTCGGTGGAGCCTCAGGGGGCCCACGAGGCAGGGGCGCGCCCCAGGGGGGTGGGCGTGCGCTCCACCCTCGTGGACAGGGTGTGGGCTCCCTGGTGTTGATTCTTTCGCCAGTATTTTTTTATTAATTCCAAAAATATTCTCCGTGAAGTTTCAGGTCATTCCGTGAACTTTTATTTCTGCACAAAGTTAGTTCCATTCAAATCATGCAAGTTAGAGTCCAAAACAAGGGCAAAAGTGTTTGGGAAAGTAGATATGTTGGAGACATATCATCTCCCCCAAGCATAAACCTTTGCTTGTCCTCAAGCAATTCAGTTGACAAACTAAAAGTGATAAAGAAAAAACTTTTACAAACTCTGTCTACTCTTGTTGTTGTAAATATGTAAAGCCAGCATTCAAGTTTTCAGCAAAGATTATGAACTAACCATATTCGCAATAACACTTAGGTCTCATGTTTACTCATAACAATGGCATAATCAACTAGCGAGCAATAATAATAAATCTTGAATGACAACACTTTCTCAAAACAATCATAATATGATATAACAAGATGGTGTCTCGCTAGCCCTTTCTGAGACCGCAAAACATAAATGCAGAGCACCTCTGAAGATCAAGGACTGGCTAGACATTGTGATTCATGGTAAAAGAGATCCGGTCACAGTAATACTCAATGTAAATTAATAGTAATGCATGCAAATGACAGCAGTGCTCTCCAAATGGTGCTTTTTAATAAGAGGGTGATGACTCAACATAAAAGTAAATAGATAGGCCTGTCACAGAGGGAAGCAGGGATTTGTAGAGGTGCCAGAGCTCGAGTTTTGAAATAGAGATAAATAATATTTTGAGTGGTATACTTTCATTGTCAACATAACAACCAAGAGATCTCGATATCTTCCATGCTACACACATTATAGGCGGTTCCCAAACAGAATGGTAAAGTTTATACTCCCCCACCACCAACAAACATCAATCCATGGCTTGTCTGAAACAACGGGTTCCTCCAACTAACAATAATCATGGGGGAGTTTTTTTTGCAACTATTTTGATTTGAGCATGGGACTGGGCATCCCGGTTACTGGCCATTTTCTCGTGAATGAGGAGCGGAGTCCACTGATCGTGAGAATAACCCACCTAGCATGGAAGATATAGATAGCCCTATAGTTGATACATGAGCTATTCGAGCATAAAAAACAGAATTTCATTTGAAGGTTTAGAGTTTGGCACATACAAATTTACATGGAACGGCAGGTAGATACCGCATATAGGAAGGTATGATGGACTCATATGGGATAACTTTGGGGTTTATGGAAGTGGATGCACAAGAAGTATTCCCGCTTAGTACAAGTGAAGGCTAGAAAGAGATTGGGGAGCGACCAACTAGAAAGAGACAACAGTCATGAACATGCATTAAAATTAATCAACACTGAGTGCAAGCATGAGTAGGATATAATTCACCATGAACATAAATATCATGGAGGCTATGCTGATTTTGTTTAACCTACATGTGTGAACATGTGCCAAGTCAAGCCAATTGAATCTTTCAAAGGAGAATACCACCCTATCATACCACATCACAACTATTTTAATAGCATGTTGGCACGCAAGGTAAACCATTATAAACTCCTAGCTAATTAAGCATGACATGAGCAACTATAATCTCTAATTGTCATTGCAAACATGTTTCATTCATAATAGGCTGAATCAGGAACGATGAACTAATCATATTTACAAAAACAAGATAGGTCGAGTTCATACCAGCTTCTCTCATCTCAATCGGTCTATCATATATCGTCATTATTGCCTTTCACTTGCATGATCGAACGGTGTGGATAATAATGATAGTGCACATGCATTGGACTAAGCTGGAATCTGCAAGCATTTAATACAAGAGAGAAGACAAGGTAATATGGGCTCTTGGTTAAATAATGCATATGAGAGCCACTCAACATTTTTATCATGGTCTTCTCCTCTCGACCCCCAAAGAAAAGAAATAAAACTATTTAGGCGGGAAAGCTCCCAACAAGCAAAAGAAGAACGAGAAAGCTTTTTGAGTTTTCTTTTAATTACTACTACTACAGGCATGGAAGGTAAACTAGCTAGAAGCTACAACTAAGTTTTTTGGTTTTTCTTAAGGTTTTTCAAACACACAAGAAGAAGGCTTAGAAAAGAAAATAAACTAGCATGGATGGTACAATGAAAAAGTATGAGCACCGACAACTATAATGAGTGTGTGAACATGAATGTAATGTCGGTGAGAAATACGTACTCCCCCAAGCTTAGGCTTTTGGCCTAAGTTGGTCTAGGGCCACTGCTGGCCTGGCGGATATCGAAAGTTGTAATTGGGGTCGTACTGTGATGCAGCGGCTACTGCCTGACGAGCTGCAGCTTGGAGGTGAGCTGCCTCCATTCTCCTCTCATACTCGTTCACCTCCTCCCCGGTTATAACATATCTCCTTTTTTCCTAAAAGTCAAAGAAAGTAGGAGCAGGGAGGGCAACATGGACAGTGTGCCGTCTGTCAAAGATTAGTCAGTACTGGAGGAACTGTTCATTCCTCTCAACAAACTGATGGCGGACCATAGCATTATAATCTAGATAAGCAGGAGGTAACTCCAAATCATTTCTATATATGGGTACATCAAGATAATTAGCTACACGAGTTGCATAAATTCCACCAAACAAATCTCCACTTGTACCGTTAAGATGCAACCTTCATGCAACAATAGCCCCCAAGTTATATTATTTATCACCTAATACCACACTTTTGAGGACACAAAGACCTGGAACGCACATGTGACAAGCTTCATCTTTACCGTTAATGCATCTACCTATAAAGAGAGCAAAATCATGTATGGAAGGAAAATGAATGCTCCCTATGGTAGCTTGTGTGATTTCTCTAGATTCCCCCACAATGATACTAGCAAGAAAGTCTTTATATTCAGATTTGCGAGGTTCACTAACATTGCCCCACTTCGGGAGTTTACAGGCAGTATTAAAATCTTCTAAATCGATGGTATATGATTTATCATAAAGATCAAATAAAACAGTGTGAGAATTGCGTGAGGATGTAAATTTAAACCTTCTCACAAAGGAATCAGTTAGGTAGCAGTATTGCAGGCACTTATCTGACACGAAGTCCCCAAGATCAGCATTATGCATATACGCATAAAATTCATCCTTGATACCTGCTTGGACCATAAACTCCTATGACGGCCATTCACAAGGCTGCACTTGAGCTTCCCTCGGTGGTTCATCGTCCGACTCACGTATCGCGAGCCTTGGGCCTTGCTTCCTTGAGGAACCACCTTGGTACATTTTCCTAAACATATTTCTTCCTCTAAAAAATTTCTGAAATTTTTAGTGCCTCAAAATAAAAGTGAACCAAACTCAACAAGATTAATAGAAACTACTCCATAAGTGCTTAGAAGCTATATCATGCATTAAAACTACTTTGGACCATGTAAATTCGACATGCAAGCTCAAGAACAGGGTCACCTCAGCAACAAAAATTTGCAATAAATAAAGCACTAGAACAAAAACTAATTGGATCATTGGAGGAGTCACATACCGAAGAACAATCCCCCAAAACAGTTTTGTTAATGGAGCTTTGAGCAAGGAGATCGAAAATGGCAGCAAGATTTGAGCTATGGGAGGATTTTTTCTGGAGGAAGACAAAGTGAGTGGGTGCAGGAATAAGTGGAGGGGGTCCACGTGGGGCCCACGAGGCAGGGGGCGCGCCCAAGGGGGGTGGGCACGCCCTGGACCCTCGTGGCCAAGTGGTGGCCCCTTCTGGTGTGTTCTCAGTGCTAGATATTCTTAAATATTCTACAAAAAATATCATATTTCATTTTCAGGACATTTGGAGAACTTTTATTTTCGAGGTATTTTTTTATTGCAAGGATAATTCATAAAACAGACATAAAATACTATTTTTTTCTTTATTTAATATAAATAAAAGAAAGTAAAAGGAGGGTACAGAGAGTTTTGCTTTCTAACTTCATCCATCTCATGCTCATCAAAAGGAATCCACTAACAAGGTTGATCAAGTCTTGTTAACAAACTCTTTCCGAATCGCATGAAATTGGAGAATTTTCGAATAACACTAGGTTACCTCAATGGGGATATGCACGTCCCCAATAATAGGAATATCATATTTCTTCTTGACAGTAGGAAGAGGAAATTCAAAACATCCAATAGTAATCGTTGAAAATTTTCCAATAGAATTGATACTGTGGACTTGAGGTTGTTTCCTTGGAAAGTGTACCGTATGCTCATTACCATTAACATAAAAAGTAACATTGCCTTTGTTGCAATTAATAACAGCCTCTGCAGTATCCAAAAAGGGTCTACCAAGAATAATAGACATACTATCGTCCTCGGGAATATCAAGAATAACAAAGTCCGTTGAAATAGTAACGTTTGCAACCACAACAGGCACATCCTCACAAATACCGACAGGTATAGCAGTTGATTTATCGGCCATTTGCAAAGATATTTTAGTAGGTGTCAACTTATTCAAATCAAGTCTATGATATAAAGAGAGAGGCATGACACTAACACTGGCTCCAATATCACATAAAGCTGTTTTAACATAGTTTCTTTTAATGGAGCATGGTATAGTTGGTACTCCTGGATCTCCTAGTTTCTTAGGTATTCCACCTTTAAAAGTGTAATTAGCAAGCATGGTGGAAATTTCAGATTCCGGTATTTTTCTCTTATTTGTAACAATATCTTTCATGTACTTAGCATAAGGATTCATTTTGAGCATATCAGTCAAACGCATACGCAAAATGATAGGTCTAATCATTTCAGCAAAGCGCTCAAAATCCTCATCATCCTTTTTCATGGATGGTTTTGGAGGAAAAGGCATGGGTTTCTGAACCCATGGTTCTCTTTCTTTACCGTGCTTCCTAGCAACGAAGTCTCTCTTATCATAATGTTGATTCTTTGATTGTGGGTTATCAAGATCAATAACAGGTTCAATCTCTACATCATTATCATTGCTAGGTTGAGCATAAACATGAACATTATCGCTAGGTTCATGTTCATCACCAAATTGTGTTTTAGCATCAGAAATAGAAATATCATTGGGATTCTCCGGTGTGTCAACAACAGGTTCACTAGAAGCATGCAAAGTCCTATCATTTTTCTTTTTCTTTTTCTTTTTCTTAGAAGAACTAGGTGCATCAACGTTAGTTCTCTGAGAATCTTGCTCAATTCTCTTAGGGTGGCCCTCAGCATACAAAGGTTCCTGGTTCATTCTTCCCCCTCTAGTCACAACTCTAACTGCATCATCATTTTTCTTATTATTTAATTCATTGAGCAAATCATTTTGAGCTTTTAGCACTTGTTCCACCTGAGTGGTAACCATAGAAGCATGTTTACTAATAAGTTTAAGTTCACCTTTAACTCTAGACATATAATCACTCAAGTGTTCCATCATATAAGCATTACGTTTCAATTGTCTACCAACATAAGCATTGAAGTTTTCTTGTTTAACAATAAAATTATCAAACTCATCTAAGCATTGGCTAGGAGACTTATTGCGAGGAATATCACCCTCATCAAATCTATAGAGATAATTTACCTTTACTACCTGTGTCGGGTTATCAAGACCATGTATTTCTTCAATAGGTGGTAAATTCTTAACAGCTTTAGCTTTAATACCCTTTTCTTTCATAGATTTCTTTGCCACTTGCATATCTTCAGGACTGAGAAATATAATACCCCTTTTCTTCGGAGTTGGTTTAAGAGTTGGTTCAGGAAGTGTCCAATCATTATCATTACTCAATATATTATTCAATAGCAACTCAGCTTGCTTAGCAGTTCTTTCCCTAAAAACAGAACCAGCACAACTATCCAGGTGAGCATCGATTAGTCCACTATAAAAGATATCAAGTATTTCATTTTTCTTGAGAGGATGATCAGGCATAGCATGAAGTAATCGGAGAAGTCTCCCCCAAGCTTGTGGGAGACTCTCTTCTTCAATTTGCACAAAATTATATATTTCCCTTAAGGCAGGTTGTTTCTTATGAGCGGGGAAATATTTAGCATAGAAGTAATAAATCATATCCTGGGGACTATGCACACAACCAGGAGTAACAGAATTAAAAAATGTTTTAGCATCACCCTTTAATGAGAACGGAAATAACTTAAGGATATAGTAGTAAAGAATTTTTTCCTCATGAGTAAATAGGGTGGCTATATCATTCAATTCAGTAAGATGTGCCACAATAGTTTCAGATTCATAGCCATAAAAAGGATCAGATTCAACCAAAGTAATCAACTCAGGATCGACAGAGAAATCATAATCCTTATCAGAAATACAGATAGGTGAAGTACCAAAAGCAGGGTCATATTTCATTCTAGCATTCAGAGATTTTTCTTTTAGCTTAGCTAACAGTTTCTTAAGATCATATCTATCTTTGCAAGCAAAAAAGTCTCTACCAGTTTCTTCATCCATAACATAACTGTCGATGTCAAAACCGGCGGATCTCGGGTAGGGGGTCCCGAACTGTGCGTCTAGGCGGATGGTAACAGGAGACAAGGGACACGATGTTTTTACCCAGGTTCGGGCCCTCTCGATGGAGGTAATACCCTACTCCTGCTTGATTAATATTGATGATATGGGTAGTACAAGAGTAGATCTACCACGAGATCAAGGAGGCTAAACCCTAGAAGCTAGCCTATGGTATGATTGTTGTTCGTCCCCACGGACTAAAACCCTCCGGTTTATATAGACACCGGATAGGTTAGGGTTACACGTAGTCGGTTACAATGGTAGGAGATATACATATCCGTATCGCCAAGCTTGCCTTCCACGCCAAGGAAAGTCCCATCCGGACACGGGACGAAGTCTTCAATCTTGTATCTTCATAGTCTTGGAGTCCGCCGTGACGATAGTCCGCTATCCGGACACCCCTAGTCCGGGACTCCTCGAGAGCCCCTGAACCAGGCTTCAATGACAATGAGTCCGCTCGTTGATTGTCTTCGCATTGCAAGGCGGGTTCCTCCTCCGAATACTCCATAGAAGGTTTTGAACACAAGGATAGTGTCCGCTCGCAAAACAAGTTCCACATAACACCGTAGAGAGAATAATTTTTGCACAGATCTGCCGACGTATTCCGCGCGTGACATCACACCACCGCCAGCCTTTATATGAATCGTTTTGACCGCTCCACCTCAGCGTGTTTAGCGAGGCGGTTTCTTGGCACGCCTTATCAAAGCATAGATCATGCCCCTTATTCCGGGATTCTCATCAATACGGACGTGGGTAACCCATCCGCGCCATTGATTACGGTGCTTGGGAAATAAGCGAGTTTTACCAGGCTGGTGGGGGACGCATAGCGTCGTCCGTCCATATAAGGGGATAAGGATCCACCTTTTCACCTACGCCTTCTTCCTCCTTTGCTTATCCATTTCCGCGCACTCGAGCTCCAGCGCCCAAGTCCGCACATCCCACCTCAACCTTCTCCAACCATGTCAGGAGCGGGAGGCAGGTGGATGGCCTCCTCCGTCACGGAGGGGCACATCAAAAGACTGCGGGAGGCCGGATACTTGTCCGGCGATATTGCGCACAGGCTGCCCGAAGCGGGGCAGCTTATTCCAACCCCCGGGCCCCATGAGAGGGTAGTGTTTCTCCCCCACTTCCTCCGCGGACTAGGTTTTCCACTTCACCCATTTGTCCGGGGGCTCATGTTCTACTATGGCCTGGACTTCCACGACCTGGCCCCGAATTTCATCCTCAACATCTCGGCGTTTATCGTCATGTGCGAGGCTTTCCTCTACATCCAGCCCCACTTCGGCTTATGGCTGAAGATCTTCAACGTCCAGCCGAAGGTAGTGGGCGGCCGTCAAGCGGAGTGCGGAGGCGCCATGGTTGGCAAGATGGCCAAAGTCCCATGGCTCGAAGGCGCCTTCATGGAGACAATAAAGGGGTGGCAATCGGGGTGGTTCTACATCACCGAGCCCCGCAACACCGAATGGGTGGCGGCCCCCGAGTTCAGATCTGGCTTCCCCCACACAGCTCTCGTCATGGAAAGAGACGGGCCTGACGTGGGGGAATTCGGACGAGACTTCCAAACTTCAAACATGCGTCCGAAACCTGGTGGCCAAGAATCTTAGGCTTGTCGACGTAATCCAGGTGATGCTCATCCGCCGGATTCTCCCATGCCAACAACGGGCCTTTAACTTGTGGGAGTTCGATCCGGCACAGCACCAAACCTTGAGCCGGCTCTTCGACACTACGCACGAAGTCGCTGGAAGGTGCTGTTCAAGGCGCGCTGGCCGAAAGATCCGCTACCAAAGATCGCGGATACAACTCGCAGCGTCAAGCCGGTGAGGTAAGTTATTTTACCCTTTACGGGACTCTTTTTCATAGATTGACTCTACGGGATCTAAAACTCCCTAATCTTTGACAGATCGGTGAAGACGCCGGACAGATTAACTGTCCGGCTCCTTTGCCGGAAGACCCGAAGGATGCCCGATTAACGGGGCTGCTGGCTTCGGCGCCCCATGTGGTGCCGGAGAAGAAGGCCAAGAAGGAGGCCACGGGAACTCGAAGGAGCTCCCGACGCCAGGTGCTGTCAGATTCTGAAGCAGAATCTTCTCCTGAGGACGAGGAGGAAGAAGAAGAAGCTCCTCCCCCAGTGGGGAGGAGAAGAAAAGGAAGGCCACCCCAACGGGGGAGGCCGGAGGGTCCAAGAAGGGAAGAACCCTTCCTCCGGACTTCTCCACCAACGTCGACGACGAGGAGGAGGATTGGCCTACAAGGGCCAAGCCCCTGGCGAGATCGTAAGTGTCCGGATACCCATGGCTTTTTATTATTGTATAGTGTTCTCTAATGTGGAACAACCGTGCAGCCCTCCCAAGGGCGAGTTCGCTGATTCATCGAGCGGGTCCCTGGGCTCGTCGGAAATGGAGAGTACTTCGCTTCCGACCGCCTCCTCGCCTCACGCTGCGGACGACGCTGCGGTGGGGCCCCAAGGGGGGCTTGGTCAAGAGGAGGTAGCGCATGAGGTGCCACAAGGCGACCTCCCTGACTCCAGGCGCGCGGGGGGCAAGACCCCCAGGGGCTCTAAGCCCGACCCTCGTCCGGACACCATGCCGGAACCATCAGCGGTTCCGAAGTCCGGATAGCGGATCCTTCGCAAGAAGGGTAAGACGCCGGTGTCCTCCGTCCAACCGGAGGCACCGGATAGCTTACTGGAGGCGCTCAACGGCGCCTCCATCGAGGAGGAGCACCGCACTGTTATGAGTGCGGTGATCCGGACAGTTCAGTCCGCCAAGAGCGGACTGACCGAAGCCTGTACCAGCCTTCTAACAGGCTTTGAGGTAAGTTTGAAACATGTAAAAATATTACCGCATAGACAGTAGCCCCTGATGCTTAGTTCGGTGTTCGGAAAGAAAAGCCGGACTAAGGATCTAAAAAGATATACGCAAGAGTCTAACATAGGTATGTCAATATGGGAATGCAGGCTGCGCTGCTGACCTCTGCCGCACTGACTGCGGAGGTCAATGCATTGAAGCAGCTCGAGGACAAGGAAGGTAAGTAATACCTTATTAAAGAAGTACCTTATAGAGAAGGTTTTGGTTGCAAAAAATAACAGGAATAACTTGGGTACTACAGGGGCCACGAACAAGGTGGAGACCCTGAAGGAAGCGGTGTCCGTGGCTGAAAACAAAGCGGCTACGGAATGCACCGAGCGAGAGAAGGGGGAGGCGCAGCTGGCGGAGGTGCAGCAAGAGCTCCAGATTCTCGTGAAAAAACACAAGGGTTTGGAGCGTGACTCGAAGACCCGAGAGTCCGAGCTTGCCTCGGCTCTTGAGAGTGCCAAAGCTGCTAAGACCGAGGCCCAAGAAGCCCTCCAAGAAATTGAAGCACTAAAGAAGATAGCGGCGGGTAAGGCATTCTTTATGCAAAGCAAGAATGTAAAAGTCAATTACCTGTTACTTACCCGGATTCGGAGCTCTCCAGAGCATTCGCAGATTTGCCCGTGAGTGCGCCCGATGCTGCCGATTCTACCGCGCCAGGAGGGAGCTCGACGGAAAAGGTGTTCTGGTCTCAGTATGCTGAGGCCGACCATCCGGTGCCCCTGAGCGACCAGCTGAAGCAGCCGGTCGAGCTCCATAAGGTCGCCGAACAGGCCATGAAGGGCCTTATAGCGCGGTTGTGGCCATTGGAGGCCATGCCCGGGAGCTACTTCGGCTTGGTGCAGCGGCTGGTGGATGCCTGTCCGCGGCTTGAAGTCATCAAGCGCTCCATCTGCATTGAAGGTGTCCGTCGGGCCCTTGCCCGTGCTAAAGTGCACTGGGGCAAGCTGGATGCGGAGAGGCTTGTGACGGACGGGCCACCGAAGGGCCATGAGCATCGCACGCCCGAAATGTACTATGAGGGCCTCCTGAAGGGTGCCCGCCAAATAGCGGATGAGTGCTCCAAAGATGTAATTTTTGAATAAACTCGCATTTGTTATCCTGTACGCTGAAAACTTGTTCATATGCGCTAAGCAACGCTTATTAATTTAAAATATTACCTTCAGGCGGCCGCTTATCAAATTTGAGAGATGGCAAGTCGTTGGCTTTCAGCCCCATGGCACGAGTCTTTGGGGTGTTCGGATAAACTTGAGCACTCTTGTTCCCATTCTTGGGTCCATCCAGGAGGCGCCAACACAACGAACAAGGCAACCGGACTTATAATGCTTGAACACTCTCACTTAGCCATAGAATTCTATAATTTTAAATTTCGCGAAGCCCCTAGTATTCGGAAGACCGAAGTTCGGGCGCTATCCACGCCTTGGCCGGACAATTCGGTTCCTCACTCTAAGCGGCATAAGTCTTTAGGGACCCGAAAAACCTCGAACAGCGATCGCTCTCGCCTCTATCATGACGGTCAGTTTTAGCTTTCCATCGAGGTGCTCGACCCAGATAACTGGGGCACAATCGCAGATGGTTCTCCGGTGCTACCTTAGCCGATATAGCGGAACGTAAGGTACCAAAACACGGAGCCGGGCAAACCCAACTATTGACCCAAGACATGATTCGAGCCAATTCATATAATGCTATAAGTTCGGGTGCCGCACTTGTGGAAGTGTTCGACTTATCACACCATAATTTTGGGATACTTAAGCCCTCGTGTATTGGCCGTACTAAAGTGTATGGTTGCAACATGTCGTGAAATGAACATATGTATATATAAAGGAAGTAGAGCAATAATAAGCAAAAGCTATGTATTGTTTATTCAAAAAGGTACTGCAATGGAAACAGAACAATACAAATAGTGCGATAAGCAAGGGATGGGACTATCTAACATGTCCCCCTCCAGGGGTAAGCTGCTGGATGATATGTAAAACAGGTATAATGCTCGTAATAGAGACCACCTGAACACTCGACGTGGCTTTCCGCTTCCCTGGCTGTTGCATCGTGAGTTCGGCGATTCAAGTGCCGGACTGGACTTCTCAAAGACGGAGTCCTGAAAGTAAAAAAAAGGAAAAAAAGGAAAAAGAAAAAGGAAATGACACAAACGGGAGCCCCTGGTGCGGTCAAGCCGCATTCTTGGCGTGCCGTTGTCTTGCCCCTCCCCATATGCCCATGGTATCTCCAGAGCATAATTATGTACGCGTAATACTAGCTTCGCAATTTCGCGAGGGCTGGGGTTGGGGCCGGATTGCTACTCGTGCTTGAATCGTGCCAGGTGGTCTTGTTGCAGGTTATTCCGGGCGCGCTTGGCGGTGTCCGGACGCTTAGTGGCCGGACTCAAGAATTGTCGTGAGAGGCTGCTTTGCACCTCCGCCGCGAGGGCCGCCGTATGCTCCTCCGTTCGGAGAGAGCGTTTGGTGTTTCCATTGACTGTGATTACTCCTCGAGGGCCTGGCATCTTGAGCTTGAGGTATGCGCAGTGCGGCACCGCATTGAACTTTCCAAGTGCGGTTCGTCCGAGCAGTGCATGATAGCCGCTGCGGAAATGAGACGATGTCGAAGATTAACTCTTCGCTTCGGAAGTTATCCGGAGATCCGAAGACCACTTGGAGTGTGACTGAGCCTGTACAATTGGCCTCTACACCCGGTATGACGTCTTTAAAGGTCGTCTATGTAGGTTTAATACTTGAGGAGTCTATGCCCATTTTGCGCACTGTATCCTGATAAAGCAGGTCAGGCTGCTACCGCCGTCCATCAGGACTCTGGTGAGGTGAAATCCATCAATAATTGGGTCAAGAACCAATGCGGCGAAGCCGCCGTGGCGGATGCTAGTGTGGTGGTCCTTCGATCGAAGGTGATCGGGCAGGAAGACCAGGGGTTGAACTTTGGGGCGACTGGCTCCATCGCCTATACGTCCCGTAGTGTACGCTTCCGCTCTCTTTTGGGTATGTGGGTTGCGATATCATGTTCACCGTCCGCACTTGTGTGGGAAAACCTTCGTCCTCTATTGTTCGGGCGGTGGGGCTCTTCCTCGCCATCGCTATGCAGCCCCTTGTCATTGAGTTCGCACTTAACTTGCTCGCTTGCTTGAACACCCAACAATCCCTGTTGGTGTGATTGGCTGGTTTTCGAGGGTGCCATGTATTTGGCACAAGCGATCGATATATGCGGTCCAAGTTGGATGGGCCCTGGTATTTCTTTTGAATGGCTTCTTCCACTGACCGGTTTAGAGCCTCTGAATCCGTATTGACGGCCAGATCTTCATATTGTCGCCGCACGCGCGCTTTGTTCTTGTTGCGACGCGACCTGCCATTGCTGTCCTTGGTATCCGAACTATCGAATGTTTGGCCAAGTTGTTGCTTCGAGCTAGCCGCTTGTCCTCTCCCGCACAAAAGCGAGTCATGAGGGTTGTGAGGGCTGCCATAGATTTCGCTTTTCCTGTCCTAGGTGCGGGCAAGCCACTCGTCATGGATGTTATGTTTGAAGGCTGCAAGGGCCTCTACATCCGGACAGTCAACGATTTGATTTTTCTTTGTTAGGAACCGAGTCCAGAATTGTCTGGCCGATTCTTCTGGCTGATGAATTATGTGGCTAAGGTCATCGGCGTCTGGTGGTCGCACATATGTGCCCTGGAAGTTATCAAGGAATGCGGCTTCCAGGTCCTCCCAACAACCAATTGATTCTGCGGGCAAGCTATTGAGCCAATGTCGAGCTGGTCCTTTAAGCTTGAGTGGGAGGTATTTGATGGCATGTAGATCATCACCGCGGGCCATGTGGATATGGAGGAGATAATCCTCGATCCGCACCGCAGGATCTGTGGTACCATCGTATGATTCGATGTTTACGGGTTTGAAGCCCTCGGGATTTGATGATCCATTACTTCATCCGTGAAGCATAGTGGGTGTCTTGGCGCCTCAGATGGGCTATATCACGACGTAGCTCATATGAGCTTTGTTCATCGTGTTCGCCCGGCGGTTTTATATGTCCGGCGCGCCGTAATCATCTCGCATTGCTGGGCGCCCGCGCGATCCGTAGATCGATCTTGTATGTTTTGCCTTATCCTCCAATATATCTCGCAAGTCCGGTGCGTTTTCCCGTGCCTTGGTACTTTTTGAGCGGCGTCAGGGTGTGGCTTGAGCGGAGGGCCGAGAGGCTTCTCTGTCGCGGCCACGGGGTGGCCGGTCTGCCATGTCATGCGCTAGTGACTTGGGTGCTTCCTCCTCTAGTCGAGGCAACGGCTTGCGTTTGGGGTACCTTTTGGAGGGGCGTTCCAGTTCATACTCCTCGGCTGCAAGGACTTCAGTCCATCTGTCAGCTAGCAGGTCTTGATCAGCTCTAAGTTGTTGCTGCTTTTTCTTGAGGCTGCTTGCCGTGGCTATAAGCCTGCATTTGAAACACTCCTGTTCGGCGGGATCCTCAGGCACGACAAATTCGTCGTCGTCGAGGCTTGCCTCATCTTCGGAGGGAGGCGCATAATTATCGTCCTCAACCTCTCTTTCTGCTGCACTGTCGTGCGGGCTTGCTTCTCCTCCTCCCGTGCTAAGTCCTGCTGGAGGGGTTCTCTTCGCACCGTCCGGGTGTTATTATCTCCCGTGCTGTAATCACCGCTTTTATTGTGGCGGATTTAGAGCGGCGCCACGACGCCGGCGCTTCGCTGTTTCTTGAGGGTCATCCTCCGTTGTTCCATCGCTGCTCCCATCTTTTGGGATGTCCACCATATATATGTCATATGACGAGGTGGCCTTCCAGTGCCTCAGAGGCGCTGGGTCTGAGTCGTCTCCGACATCGCTGCTCATACCGTCGATGTCTTGTAGTCGTAGTCTAGCATGTCGGTTAGATCATCGACAGTGGCTACAAAGTGGGTGGTGGGTGGGCGTTGAATTTCTTCGTCGCCCGCATCCCAACCTTCCTGTCCATAGTCCGGCCAGGGCTCTCCGGATAAAGAGAGAGACTTCAGTGAATTCAGGATGTCGCCAAAGGGAGAGCACTGAAAGATGTCCGCGGCAGTGAACTCCATGACCGGCGCCCAATCGGATTCGATTGGCAGGGGCGCGGAGGGTTCGGAGTCCGGAGAGGAGTCCGGCACCCTGGAGTCGAGGTCTTTGCAAAGGATAGGGATGGAGTTCGGCTCAATCGCCGTAGAGATTGTAGCCCCCGAGGCGGTGTCGAACCACTCGTCCTCGATCGGGGAATCCGACTCCGGATTAAGGGTCGGAGCGGATGCTGGTGCAGCCTCCAGGGCACTGTTCGGCTGCAGAGCTAGATCATGCCCATCAAGATAGTGCGGCGCGCTTGGCTGCGGCTCGAATCCGTCGAAGATCAAGTCTCCGCGGATATCGGCCGTATAGTTTAAACTTCCAAATCTGACCTGATGGCCAGGGGTGTAGCTTTTGATCAGCTCCAGATGGCCAAGCGAATTGGCCCACAGTGCAAAGCCGCCGAATACGAAGATCTGTCCGGGGAGAAAAGTCTCACCCTGGACCGCGTTGTTGTTGATGATTGAAGGAGCCATCGTGCCTATCAATGACGACACAGAGGAACTCTCAATGAAAGCACCAATGTCGGTGTCAAAACCGGCGGATCTCGGGTAGGGGGTCCCGAACTGTGCGTCTAGGCGGATGGTAACAGGAGACAAGGGACACGATGTTTTTACCCAGGTTCGGGCCCTCTCGATGGAGGTAATACCCTACTCCTGCTTGATTAATATTGATGATATGAGTAGTACAAGAGTAGATCTACCACGAGATCAAGGAGGCTAAACCCTAGAAGCTAGCCTATGGTATGATTGTTGTTCGTCCTACGGACTAAAACCCTCCGGTTTATATAGACACCGGATAGGTTAGGGTTACACAGAGTCGGTTACAATGGTAGGAGATCTACATATCCGTATCGCCAAGCTTTCCTTCCATGCCAAGGAAAATCCCATCCGGACACGGGACGAAGTCTTCAATCTTGTATCTTCATAGTCTTGGAGTCCGGCCGTGACAATAGTCCGGCTATCCGGACACCCCCTAGTCCGGGACTCCCTCAATAACCCTCAGGCACATCAGGCAATTCATATCTAGGGGTAGAATCTTCATCATCACTTTCGTCAATATTATCTATTTCAATAATTTCATTCTCTCTAACCCTAGCAAGTTGTTCATCAAGAAATTCACCCAATGGCACAGTGTTATCAAGCATAGAAGTAGTTTCATCATAAGTATCATGCATAGCAGAAGTGGCATCATCAATCACATGCGACATATCAGAATCAATAGCAGGAGTAGGTTTAGGCGTCGCAAGTTTACTCAAAACAAAAGGTGAATCAAGTGCAGAGCTAGATGGCAGTTCCTTACCTACCCTCGTAGTTGAGAGATAAATCTTGGTTTTTTTGTCTTTCAAGTTCCTCGTAGTGATCAACAGATATAAATCCCAAGTGACTCAAAGAATAGAGCTATGCTCCCTGGCAACGGCGCCAGAAAATAGTCTTGATAACCCACAAGTATAGGGGACCGCAATAGTTTTCGAGGGTAGAGTATTCAACCCAAATTTATTAATTCGACACAAGGGGAGCGAAAGAATATTCTCAAGTATCATCAGCTGAGTTGTCAATTAAACCACACCTGAAAGACTTGTATCTGCAGCAAAGTATTTAGTAGCAAAGTAGTATGGAAGTAACGGTAACGGAGGCAAAAGTAACAGTAGCAGTTTTTGTAGTAACTGTAACAGTGGCAACAGAAAAGTAACTAAGCAAATATCAATATGTGAAAATCTCGTAGGCAATGGATCAATGATGGATAATTATGTCAGATGCGATTCCTCATGCAACAGTTATAACATAGGGTGACATAGAACTAGCTCCAGATCATCAATGTAATGTAGGCATGTATTCCAAATATAGTCATGCGTGATTATGGAAAAGAAATTGCATGAAATCTTTTTTCCTACCCTCTCGTGGCAGAGGGGTCCTATTGGAAACTAAGGTATATTAAGGCCTCTTTCTAATAGACTACCGAACCAAAG
Organism: Aegilops longissima; assembly: GCA_021605205.1. Lineage (NCBI taxonomy): Eukaryota > Viridiplantae > Streptophyta > Magnoliopsida > Poales > Poaceae > Aegilops > Aegilops longissima. Next base: position 100,747,055 of record CM038679.1, on the reverse strand, counting down.
CATTAACACTTAGTGAATACATGAACTCCTCAAACTACGGTCATCATCGGGAGTGGTCCCAATTATTGTCACTTCGGGGTTACCGGATCATAACACATAGTAGGTGACTATTGACTTGCAAAATAGGATCAAGAACTCACATATATTCATGAAAACATAATAGGTTCAGATCTGAAATCATGGCACTTGGGCCCTAGTGACAAGTATTAAGCATAGCAAAGTCATAGCAACATCAATCTCAGAACATAATGGATACTAGGGATCAAACCCTAACAAAACTAACTCGATTACATGATAAATCTCATCCGACCCATCACCGTCCAGCAAGCCTACGATGGGATTACTCACGCACGGTGGTGAGCATCATGAAATTGGTGATGGAGGATGGTTAATGATGACGACGACGACGGATTCCCCTCTCCGGAGCTTAAATAGTCTTGATCTCGCGGGTGTGAGATTGCTGAGTCCCCGTGACTCACAGATACTTCCAAAACAGTTGCAGGTGCCGACGATGCGGTCAGGCAGGTGACTCAACCGAGCTCAAGTGGGAGTTCGACGAGGAACGTGGTCGTTACTATGTGTCTTTTCCTCGATGATCAGTAGTGGTGCCCAGCTGGGACGATCGGGATCCGTAGCATTTGGGGTATCTTCTTTTATTTTGGTTCCGTGAGTCGGACCTTGAGTGTACTCTAAATGATGGATGTTTATTTATGTACTGTGTGAAGTGGCGATCGTAAGCCAACTATGTATCTCTTTCCCTTATTTATTACATGGGTTGTGTGAAGATTACCTCACTTGCGACATTGCTTTCAATGCGGTTATGCCTCTAAGTCGTGCCTCGACACGTGGGAGATATAGACGCATCGAGGGTGTTACAAGATGACCTCAAGCAGTCATATTGGTGGACTCGAATGAAGCGAGAAATTGCTCAATTCGTGAATGAGTGTGATGTCTGCAGAAGAGTGAAAGCAGAACACCAAAGACCAGCTGGTCTCCTCCAACCTCTTGCTATTCCAGAGTGGAAGTTTGATCATATTGAAATGGACTTCGTGACTGGTTTTCCTAAGTCCAAGCGTGGAAATGATGCTATCTTCGTTGTCATTGACAAGCTCACTAAAGTGGCTCATTTTCTTCCTATCAAAGAATCCATCACAGCAGCTCAGTTGGCAGAGCTATACACCTCCAGGATTGTCTCCTTGCACGGCATTCCACAAGTGATCTCTTCAGACCGTGGCAGCATCTTTACCTCCAAGTTTTGGGATTCTTTTCGAAGGCCATGGGCACCAACATTCGTTTCAAAGACAGCTTTCCATCCTCAAACAAGTGGCCAAGTTGAGCGAGTTAATCAAATCCTTGAAGATATGCTCGGGGCTTGTGTCATTTCTTTCGGTATGAAGTGGGAAGATTGTCTTCCATATGCCGAAGTTCTCCTACAACAACAGCTTCCAGCGAGTTCGGCAAGGCCCCATTCGAAATTCTCTATTGCGAAAGTGCCGTACTCCTCTCAATTGGTCCGAGACAGTGAACGCCAACTTCTTGGCAATGACTTGATCACGAAGCGGAAGAAATGTGCCAGGTCATTCGTGAGAATCTCAAAGCCGCATAATCGCGCGGAAAGAGCTATTATGATGATAAGCACCGTGATGTGGCTTTTGAAATCGGAGACCATGTCTACCTCTGCCTCTCCAATGAAAGGCACTCGTCGCCCGGTATCAAAGGAAGCTTGCCCCTAGATACGTGGGTCCTTTCAAGATCATTGGCAAAAGAGGCGATCTCGCCTATCAACTTGAGCTTCCATCCAACTTTGCAAACGTGCGATGTGTTTCACGTGTCACAGCTTCGCAAGTGCTTCAAGACTCCTGAACGCACTATCAACTTCGAAGAGATTGACCTTCAAGAAGATCTCTCTTATCATGAGCACCCCGTTGCTATTCTTGAAGAAACCGAGCGCAAGACTCGCAAGAAGTCAATCAAATTCCTGAAAGTGAAGTGGTCACACCATTCCGACCGAGAAGCCACCTGGGAGCGCGAGGATCACCTCCGTTCTGAATATCCGGAGTTCTTTCAGTCCTAGATCTCGGGACGAGATCCTCTTGTAGTGGTGGAGTCTTGTAACACCCGGAAGTAACTTTCCATATTTGTAACTCCAACTCTTGCCATTTTCGCATTGTGATATGATATTCCCTCCGTGGTTGGGTTTTTCTCCTTTTGCATTTTGTCCATGCCATGCATTTTATATCATGCCATCATGTGCATCGCATTTGCATACGTGTTCGTCTCATGATTCCGAGCATTTTTCCCGTTGTCCGTTTTGCAATCCGGCACTCCTATCTCCCCCGGCGGTCCCTTTTACGTTTTTCCATGTGCGGGTACAAAACCTGCTCGAAATGGACCGAGGTTTGTCTAGTGGCCTTGGTATACCACCCGTAGACCACCGGTCAAGTTTCGGGTCATTTGGAGCTCGTTTGGTACTCCAACGGTTAACCGCACTCTCGCAAAGGCCTCTTTTAAGTTGCAGTCCAACACCCCTTCAAAACAGCCCAATAACCCATCTAAGTCACTTCCATGCTCTCCGTCGTTCGATCACGATCATGTGGGCGAAAACTACACCTCATTTGGACTCTCCTAGCTCCCTCTATGCCTATTTAAACATCTCCCCCGTCCAAATCCGGGTCTTCTTCCCCGAAACCCTAGACGTTTTCCCTCCGCGCCGCGCCGGACGTGTCCACCCCGGCCGGACGCGTCTCCGCCGCCGCCCGCGCCCAACCAGGGCGCGCGCACGTGCGCTGCGCCGCCGCCTCCGCCCGCCCGCCCGCTCGGCCGCTCCGGCCCATCCATCCATCCATCCGGCCAGCCGCCACGCCGCCCGCCGCCCCCGCCGCCTACCCTGCCCGCCTCCAGCGCCGCCGCCGCCGTCCGCCGAGTCGCCCGCCGCCCCTTGGCGCCGGAGCCGCCCAGCGACCTCGCTTCGCGCCACCGCGCCGGACGCCGCCCGCACCTCCGCGGCGCCGCCACACGCCGCCGTGCGGGCTGCCCTCTCCTCCTCCCGGCCGGCCGAACCCCGGCCACCTTCCTCCTCCTCGCCGCGGGCTCCGGCGAGCCCGCACCGCCGCCGCCGTCGCCGATCGGATCGGATCGGCCCGATCCAGATCCATCCGATCCCGTTGACCTCTCTCCCCCTTATTTTTTCTACCAAGTCTTTTATATCATTGTTATTTTGTGTCATTTTCTTCTTGCTATAACTCTGTCATCATAGCTCCATTTTGCGCGTATAATATGTCAAAATGTTCATCTCGAAGAGTAGATCATTTCATCTCATTGCATCATTTTCATTTGAGCTCATCTTGATGCCCGAAATGCTGTTGGAAGAGTGCTATGTGATGTTAGTTTCTCTTTCTTAACAGAACTTGCACTCTTGTTATTTTTGCCATGATTGATGTGTGCACCCTATGGATTTAAGTCCTACATGTGTTTTGCAATATGCCATGCCATCTTTCCAGGGGTGTATTCCATGTATTTTTGTGATCTATGTGGTGACAAGCACATGCATGCAAAGTAGGTGTCCTGATGTTGCTGATTTCAGCCCTGTTTAGCTGATATTTTGATGCCATGTTAACTTGATGCTACCGAGAGATCCATGCATATTTTGAGATACTTCAGTAAGGATGTTTTGTAAAGCATGTCTTGCTCTATCCATCCATGCCTTTGTTTGCAATTATGGAGTGCCATAGCTTGAGTCAATCGAGCTCTACTTTTGCTATCAAATGTTTCCTGGCAGATTGTATACATGTTATTCAACTTTGCCTAGGTTGTTGTGGTTGGCCCATGTATGCTATGTTATTGTTCTTGCCATGTATGTCTTTTATGTCATGTCTTCTTGATGTATGTATGCTTAGTTTATCATATAAGGCTCTGTAGTGAGTGCATTGAGCTTGTAAACATGCCTACTTGTTATCAGTTTTTGACATGTCATACTGCTGAATCTGTTAACGAAACTTTCAATATTGACATGGGTATTACTATATTTTATGATCCTTTTTGGCTTATGGTCAGTAAGGGACTTTTGTTCTATTCTTTGATTAGATTCATGCCATGCCTTGTTTTGCTATTTTAAGTTCCTGTAGCATGTAGTTTTGTTGCTCTGAACATTGCAACCTGATGCTGTTTTTGCCATGTCCAGCCTGATATTTTGTGCACTTTTGCCATGCTTGTTTGAACCTGTTATGATGTGATCTAGCCGTAGCTCAGTGCTCATCTTTTGTCGAGCATCTTGTGTAGATCACTGCCATGTACTTTGTTGATACGTTTGGGTGCAGTAGCTTAATTAATTGTTGCTTGCTAAGTGGCATCATGCTGTTAATGGCAGATTTGCGCCATTCTTGTTTTGCTTGTCATTTGCAAACCGTGCATCCGATTCCGGTGATCTTTATATCGATTTCAACCGAAATCATCTCATCTTTCCAGTGGCATACTTGGTTTGCCAAGTTGATGCCTGGTTCATCATTTTCCTTCCGGAGCGCGCATACGCATTGCATATCACATCTCGCATATCATGTCATGTTTTGCATCATGTTGATTGTGCATTGCACCGTGATTTATTGTGGTTCCTTTGTTTGTGTTGTTGCTTTGGGTAGAGCCGGGAGACGAGTACGTGAGCGAGGAACCGTTGAGAACGCTTACGAGGATCAAGTTTTCGACAACTCGAGAACATTGCGGCAAGATGACCATACCTCGAAATCACTTCTATCTTTGCTATGCTAGTTGCTCGCTCTTTTGCTATGCCTATGCTGCGATGCCTACCACTTGCTATATCATGCCGCCCATATTGCCATGTCAGCCCCTAATCATCCTTTTCCTAGCAAACCGTTGATTGGCTATGTTACCGCTTTGCTCAGCCCTCTTATAGCGTTGCTAGTTGCAGGTGAAGCTGAAGTTTGTTCCTTGTTGGAACATGGAGATGTTGTTCCTTGTTGGAACATGTTTAATTGTTGGGGATATCACAATATATATATCTGCTATAATTAATGCATCTATATAGTTGGTAAAGGGTGGAAGGCTCGGCCTTATGCCTGGTGTTCTGTTCCACCCTTGCCACCCTAGTTTCCGTCATACCGGTGTTATGTTCCTTGATTTTGCGTTCCTTACACGGTTGGGTGATTTATGGGACCCCCTTGACAGTTCGCTTTGAATAAGGCTCGTCCAGCAAGGCCCAACTTTGGTTTTACTATTTGCCACCTAAGCCTTTTCCCCCGGGTTTTCGCGAGCCCGAGGGTCATCTTTATTTAACCCCCCCGGGCCAATGCTCCTCTGAGCGTTGGTCCAAACTAGAACCACTTGCGGTGCCACCCGAGGCAACTTGGGGCATCTTGATTGCCGTCGTACTGCTCATCCGGATGTGCCACGAGAACGAGATATGTGCAGCTCCTATCGGGATTTGTCGGCACAATCGGGCGGCTTTGCTGGTCTTGTTTTATTGCTGTCGAAATGTCTTGTAGTCCGGGATTCCGAGATTGATCGGGTCTTCCGGGTAGAAGGAATATCCTTCGTTGACCGTGAGAGATTATAATGGGCTAAGTTGGGACACCCCTGCAGAGTAATATCTTTCAAAGCCGTGCCCATGGTTATGAGGCAGATGGGAATTTGTTAATGTCCGTTGTAGAAAACCCGGTTGACCTCAAATAAAATACACATCAACGCGTGTGTAACCGTGATGGTCTCTTCTCGGCGGAGTCCGGGAAGTGAACACGGTGTTGGAGTTATGTCTGACGTAAGTAGTTCAGGATCACTTCTTGATCGCTATTAGCTTCACGACCGTGCTTCGCTTCTCTTCTCGCTCTCTTTTGCGATGTAGCCACCATATATGCTAAGTAAACTTGCAGCAGCTCCATTTTACTATCCTGTCCTTCCTATAAGCTTAAATAGTCTTGATCTCGCAGTGTGAGATTGCTGAGTCCCGTGACTCACAGATACTTCAAAACAGTTGCAGGTGCCGACGATGCGGTGCAGGTGACTCAACCGAGCTCAAGTGGGAGTTCGACGAGGAACGTGGTCGTTACTATGTGTCTTTTCCTGATGATCGATAGTGGTGCCCAGTTGGGACGATCGGGGATCTGTGTAGCATTTGGGGTATCTTCTTTTATTTTGGTTCCGTAGTCGGACCTTGAGTGTACTCAATGATGGATGTTTATTTATGTCTTGTGTGAAGTGGCGATTGTAAGCCAACTATGTATCTCTTTCCTTATTTATTACATGGGTTGTGTGAAGATTACCTCACTTGCGACATTGCTTTCAATGCGGTTATGCCTCTAAGTCGTGCCTCGACACGTGGGAGATATAGCCGCATCGAGGGCGTTACAAGATGACCTCAAGCAGTTATATTGGTGGACTCGAATGAAGCGAGAAATTGCTCAATTCGTGAATGAGTGTGATGTCTGCAGAAGAGTGAAAGCAGAACACCAAAGACCAGCTGGTCTCCTCCAACCTCTTGCTATTACAGAGTGGAAGTTTGATCATATTGAAATGGACTTCGTGACTGGTTTTCCTAAGTCCAAGCATGGAAATGATGCTATCTTCGTTGTCATTGACAAGCTCACTAAAGTGGCTCATTTTCTTCCTATCAAAGAATCCATCACAGCAGCTCAGCTGGCAGAGCTATACACCTCCAGGATTGTCTCCTTGCACGGCATTCCACAAGTGATCTCTTCAGACCGTGGCAGCATCTTTACCTCCAAGTTTTGGGATTCTTTTCAGAAGGCCATGGGCACCAACATTCGTTTCAAAGACAGCTTTCCATCCTCAAACAAGTGGCCAAGTTGAGCGAGTTAATCAAATCCTTGAAGCTATGCTCAGGCCTTGTGTCATTTCTTTCGGTATGAAGTGGGAAGATTGTCTTCCATATGCCGAGTTCTCCTACAACAACAGCTTCCAAGCGAGTTCGGCAAGGCCCCATTCGAAATTCTCTATGGCGAAAGTGCCGTACTCCTCTCAATTGGTGCAGAGACAGGTGAACGCCAACTTCTTGGCAATGACTTGATCATAGAAGCAGAAGAAATGTGCCAGGTCATTCGTGAGAATCTCAAAGTCGTGGAATCGCGCCAGAAGAGCTATTATGATGATAAGCACCGTGATGTGGCTTTTGAAATCGGAGACCATGTCTACCTCCGCGTCTCTCAATGAAAGGCACTCGTCAACCGGTATCAAAGGAAGCTTGCCCCTAGATACGTGGGTCCTTTCAAGATCATTGGCAAAAGAGGCGATCTCGCCTATCAACTTGAGCTTCCATCCAACTTTGCAAACGTGCACGATGTGTTTCACGTGTCACAGCTTCGCAAGTGCTTCAAGACTCCTGAGCGCACTATCAACTTCGAAGAGATTGACCTTCAAGAAGATCTCTCTTATCATGAGCACCCCGTTGCTATTCTTGAAGAAACCGAGCGCAAGACTCGCAACAAGTCAATCAAATTCCTGAAAGTGAAGTGGTCACACCATTCCGACCGAGAAGCCACCTGGGAGCGCGAGGATCACCTCCGTTCTGAATATCCGGAGTTCTTTCAGTCCTAGATCTCGGGACGAGATCCTCTTGTAGTGGTGGAGTGTTGTAACACCCCGGAAGTAACTTTCCATATTTGTAACTCCAACTCTTGCCATTTTCGGCATTGTGATATGATATTCCCTCCGTGGTTGGGTTTTTCTCCTTTTTGCATTTTGTCCATGTCATGCATTTTATATCATGCCATCATGTGCATCGCATTTGCATACGTGTTCGTCTCATGATTCCGAGCATTTTTCCCGTTGTCCGTTTTGCAATCCGGCACTCCTATCTCCCCCGGCGGTCCCTTTTACGTTTTTCCGTGTGCGGGTACAAAACCTTCTCGAAATGGACCGAGGTTTGTCTAGTGGCCTTGGTATACCACCCGTAGACCACCGGTCAAGTTTCGGGTCATTTGGAGCTCGTTTGGTACTCCAACGGTTAACCGCACTCTCGCAAAGGCCTCTTTTAAGTTGCAGTCCAACACCCCTTCAAAACAGCCCAATAACCCATCTAAGTCACTTCCATGCTCTCCTTCGTTCGATCACGATCGTGTGGGCGAAAACTACACCTCATTTGGACTCTCCTAGCTCCCTCTATGCCTATTTAAACATCTCCCGTCCAAATCGGGTCTTCTTCCCCGAAACCCTAGGCGTTTTCCTCCACGCGCATGGCGTATCCACCCGGCCGGACGCGTCTCCGCCGCCGCCGCCCAACCAGGGTGCGCCACGTGGCTTCTTGCCGCCGCCCCGCATGCCGCCCGCCCGCTCGGCCGCTCCGGCCCCAGGCCCATCCGGCCGCGCGCCGCCAGCCTTGCCTTGCCGCCGCCAGCCTACCCGCCGGCCTCGGCGCCGCCGCCGCCCGTCCGCCCAGAGTCGCCGCCGCCCCTTAGCCACGAGCGCCCGGCCGGCGCCCAGCGACCTCGCTTCGCGCCCGCCACGCCAGACGCCGCCGCGCTCACGCCGCCCGGCCACCGCCGCCCTGCCGGCTGCCCTCTCCTCCTCCCGGCCGGCCGAACCCCGGCCACCTTCCTCCTCCTCGCCGCGGGCTCCGGCGAGCCCGCACCGCCGCCGCCGTCGCCGATCGGATCGGATCGGCCCGATCCAGATCCATCCGATCCCGTTGACCTCTCTCCCCCTTATTTTTTCTACTAAGTCTTTTATATCATTGTTATTTTATGTCATTTTCTTCTTGCTATAACTCTGTCATCGTAGCTCCATTTTGCGCTTATAATATGTCAAAATGTTCGTCTAGAAGAGTAGATCATTTCATCTCATTGCATCATTTTCATTTGAACTCATCTTGATGCCCGAAATGCTGTTGGAAGAGTGCTATGTGATGTTAGTTTCTGTTTCTTAACAGAGCTTGCACTTTTGTTATTTTTGCCATGATTGATGTGTGCACCCTATGGATTTGAGTCCTACATGTGTTTTGCAATATGCCATGCCATCTTTCCAGGGGTGTATGCCATGTATTTTTGTGATCTATGTGGTGACTAGCACAAGCATGCAAAGTAGGTGTCCTGATGTTGCTGATTTCAGCCCTGTTTAGCTGATATTTTGATGCCATGTTAACTTGATGCTACCGAGAGATCCATGCATATTTTGAGATACTTCAGTAAGGATGTTTTGTAAAGAATGTCTTGCTATCCATCCATGCCTTTGTTTGCAATTATGGAGTGCCATAGCTTAAGTCAATCGAGCTCTACTTTTGCTATCAAATGTTTCTTGGCAGATTGTATACATGTTATTCAATTTTGCCTAGGTTGTTGTGGTTGACCCATGTATGCTATGTTATTGTTCTTGCCATGTATGTCTTTTATGTCATGTCTTCTTGATGTATGTATGCTTAGTTTATCATATAAGGCTCTGTAGTGAGTGCATTGAGCTTGTAAACATGCCTACTTGTTATCAGTTTTTGACATGTCATATTGCTGAATCTGTTAACGAAACTTTCAATATTGACATGGGTATTACCATATTTTATGATCCTTTTTGGCTTATGGTCAGTAAGGGACTTTTGTTCTATGCTTTGAGTAGATTCATGCCATGCCTTGTTTTGCTATTTTAACTTCCTGTAGCATGTAGTTTTGTTGCTCTGAACATTGCAACCTGATGCTGTTTTTGCCATGTCCAGCCTAATATTTTGTGCACTTTTGCCATGCTTGTTTGAACCTGTTATGATGTGATCTAGCCGTAGCTCAGTGCTCATCTTTTGTCGAGCATCTTGTGTATATCACTGCCATGTACTTTGTTGATACGTTTGGGTGCAGTAGCTTAATTAATTGTTGCTTGCTAAGTGGCATCATGCTGTTAATGGCAGATTTGCGCCATTCTTGTTTTGCTTGTCATTTCCAAACCGTGCATCCGATTCCGGTGATCTTTATATCGATTTCAACCGAAATCATCTCATCTTTCCAGTGGCATACTTGGTTTGCCAAGTTTATGCCTGGTTCATCATTTTCCTGCCGGAGCGCGCATACGCATTGCATATCACATCTCGCATATCATGTCATCTTTTGCATCATGTTGATTGTGCATTGCACCGTGATTTATTGTGGTTCCTTTGTTTGTGTTGTTGCTTTGGGTAGAGCCGGGAGACGAGTACGTGAACGAGGAACCTGTTGAGAACGCTTACGAGGATCAAGTTTTCGACAACTCGAGAACATTGCGAGCAAGATGACCATACCCTCGAAATCACTTCTATCTTTGCTATGCTAGTTGCTCGCTCTTTTGCTATGCCTATGCTGCGATGCCTACCACTTGCTATATCATGCCACCCATATTGCCATGTCAGCCCTAACCATCCTTTTCCTAGCAAACCGTTGATTGGCTATGTTACCGCTTTGCTCAGCCCTCTTATAGCGTTGCTAGTTGCGGTGAAGCTGAAGTTTGTTCCTTGTTGGAACATGGAGATGTTGTTCCTTGTTGGAACATGTTTACTTGTTGGGGATATCACAATATATATATCTGCTATAATTAATGCATCTATATATTTGGTAAAGGGTGGAAGCCTCGGCCTTATGCCCGTGTTTTGTTCCACCTTGCCACCCTAGTTTCCGTCATACCGGTGTTATGTTCCTTGATTTTGCGTTCCTTACACGGTTGGGTGATTTATGGGACCCCCTTGACAGTTCGCTTTGAATAAGGCTCGTCCAGCAAGGCCCAACTTTGGTTTTACTATTTGCCACCTAAGCCTTTTCCCCCGGGTTTTCGCGAGCCCGAGGGTCATCTTTATTTAACCCCCCCGGGCCAATGCTCCTCTGAGCATTGGTCCAAACTAGAGCCACTTGCGGTGCCACCCCGAGGCAACTTGGGGCATCTTCGGTTGCCCTACGTACTGCTCATCCGGATGTGCCCTGAGAACGAGATATGTGCAGCTCCTATCGGGATTTGTCGGCACAATCGGGCGGCTTTGCTGGTCTTGTTTTATTGCTGTCGAAATGTCTTGTAGTCCGGATTCCGAGATTGATCGGGTCTTCCGTAGAAGGAATATCCTTCATTGACCGTGAGAGCTTATAATGGGCTAAGTTGGGACACCCTGCAGGTAATATCTTTCAAAGTCGTGCCCGCGGTTATGAGGCAGATGGGAATTTGTTAATGTCGGTTGTAGAAAACCCGAAGTTGACCTCAAATAAAATACACATCAACGCGTGTGTAACCGTGATGGTCTCTTCTCGTGAGTCCGGAAGTGAACACGATGTTGGAGTTATGTCGGCGTAAGTAGTTCAGGATCACTTCTTGATCGCTATTAGCTTCACGACCGTGCTTTCTTCTCTTCTCGCTCTCTTTTGCGATGTAGCCACCATATATGCTAGTAAACTTGCAGCAGCTCCATTTTACTATCATGTCCTTCCTATAAGCTTAAATAGTCTTGATCTCGCGGTGTGAGATTGCTGAGTCCCGTGACTCACGAGATACTTCAAAACAGTTGCAGGTGCCGGCGATGCGGTGCAGGTGACTCAACCGAGCTCAAGTGGGAGTTCGACGAGGAACGTGGTCGTTACTATGTGTCTTTTCCGATGATCGAGTGGTGCCCAGTTGGGACGATCGGGGATCTGTGTAGCATTTGGGGTATCTTCTTTTATTTTGGTTCCGTAGTCGGACCTTGAGTGTACTCAATGATGGATGTTTTATTTATGTATTGTGTGAAGTGGCATTGTAAGCCAACTATGTATCTCTTTCCTTATTTATTACATGGGTTGTGTGAAGATTACCTCACTTGCGACATTGCTTTCAATGCGGTTATGCCTCTAAGTCGTGCCTCGACACGTGGGAGATATAGCCGCATCGAGGGTGTTACAGGCGCGCCCTCTACCCTCATGGACAGGGTGTGGGCCCCCTGGTGTTGATTCTTTCGCTAGTATTTTTTATTAATTCCAAAAATATTCTCCATGAAGTTTCAGGTCATTCTGGGAACTTTTATTTCTGCTGGGGCGCGCCCTCTACCCTCATGGACAGGGTGTGGGCCCCCTGTTGTTGATTCTTTCACCAGTATTTTTTATTAATTCCAAAAATATTCTCCGTGAAGTTTCAGGTCATTCCAAGAACTTTTATTTCTGCACAAAAATAACACCATGGCAATTCTGCTGAAACAGCGTCTGTCCGGGTTAGTTCCATTCAAATCATGCAAGTTAGAGTCCAAAACAAGGGCAAAAGTGTTTGGAAAAGTAGATACGTTGGAGACGTATCACCCCTTTCTCCGCCTTCTTCAACGTCATGCTCTCTCACAACCAAGTCAATGCGCTGCACTTGGATCCCCAGTCCATCATCCTCCTTGCTGTCTTTGTTGTCTGCGAGGCCATGGTGGGCATTGCTCCCTCCTTGGCTCTGCTTTACCATTTCTTCTTGCTGCATCGGACTGATGCCCGGCAGTGCTCGAGATGCTTGAGCTTCCAGGCCGTGGCGGCGATGGCTGGCTCGAGGATCGACTTCAAGCTCTCGCCGGTTGTGAGTGGGCTCCGGAAGCGGTGGGTGTTTGTGGACGCCAGCGTGCTCAGCCCCCTACTCTTGCTTCCAATGGCACCAACTGCTGCTAGCTCCGGCTAGGGGCATGCGAGGCTGGCTGACCCACGGCTCGCCCATGTCTGGCGTCGGCTGTCCAGGCTGAAGGATCTCGGGGTGACAGCGCCCATGGTGGTAAAGGAGTTCATCCGGCGCCGCGTTGCTCCGCTCTAGTCCCACTCTCGACCGATGTGGTCCTTCTCCGGCAGCAAGGACCCCATAAGGCTTCACGTGCCCGAGCTTCCTCCACAGGCACAATGGACTATGCTTGAGCTCCTGGTAGGTGACCCGGTGCCAGCCAATCTGCCGGAGGAGGGCTGCCTCTTGTACTGCTGCTCGAACAAGGTGGAGTTAGCGAGGCAGATGCCCCCATTCGACGAATGGGGACTGCGCCCGGTCGGCCTTGAAGGGCCTCGCGAGAACCCTGTCTTCATGGTTCCCTTGCCCGCCGCCAGCGTGGCGCTCGCTCCAGAAGTGGGCGCAGGAGGGCGATCACCGTCGGACACCAACAACGCGGCTGCTAAGGAAGCAATGTTGTCTGGGGCTCCCGAACTGATGACCCCTGTGGCTCGGGTGAGCTTCCTGGGGAGGCGGCTGGAAGGCTGACAAAGTTCGATGCTCCCGAGGCAGAAGCCACCAAGGCCCGGGCGAGCCGTCACGAGGCGGAGGCTGAGAAGTTGACGCAGCCCGGCGCTCCTGAGGTCGTCGCCTCAGGGGCCACACCAGCCGCCCCTGGCACTGGTGATCGCACCTGGGGCTTCGGCCAGCTCCACTTGAAGCAGAGTAAGTATATTGCCATAGACGAGTGAGTACCTTATCCTTGTAATTTCCTGAGTGCTGCAGCTCCTTCTGGACGCAACTCTTTAGGGTCCCTTTTTCTAGGGCGGCGAAATCTCCCGAGAAGCGACCTCCACCTGCTCCGAGCCGTCTGCTGGCCCTGAGTGCCCCCTCCCAGACTGCTGCGTGTGTGATACGTCTTTAACGTATCTATAACTTATGAAGTATTCATGCTGTTATATTATCTATCTTGGATGTTTAATGGGCTTTATTATACACTTTTATATGATTTTTGGGACTAACCTATTAACCTAGAGCCCAGTGCCAGTTTCTGTTTTCTCCTTGTTTTAGAGTATCGCGGAAAAGGAAAATCAAACGGAGTCCAATTGACGTGCAACTTGACGGAGATCATTTTTGGACCAGGAGAAGCCCACGGAGTACCGGAAGTAGGCCAGAAGAGTCCCGGGCTGCCCAACAAGGTGGGGGGCGCGCCCACCCCCTAGGGCGCGCCCCCTGCCTCGTGGATAGCCCGGAAAGCCCCCTGACGTGAAATCAACACCAACACCTCTCATATATACCCAAACTTCCAGAAAGAAACCTAGATCGGAAGTTCCGCCGCCGCAAGCCTCTGTAGCCACGAGAAATCAATCTAGGCCCTCTCCGGCACCCTGCCGGAGGGGGCCCTCATCACCGGTGGCCATGGAGGAGTATCCCGGAGAGGCCATAATCGCCATGAAGGCCGAGGACCAGAGGGAGAACCTTTCCCCATCTAGGGGGGGGCCATGGAGGAGGAAGCATAAGGGGGAGAACCTCTCCTCCTCACTTCCGGTGGCGCCGGAGTACCATCGAGAGGGGAATCATCGCCACGGTGATCGTCTTCATCAACATCACCATCATCATCACCATACTCATCTCTTTTACGTGGTCCACTCTCCCGCACCCCGCTGTAATCCCTACTTGAACATGGTGCTCTATGCTACATATTATGATCCAATCATGTGTTGCTATCCTATGATGTTTTGAGTAGATATATTTTGTCCTTGGGTTGATTGATGATATAGATTGGTACGAGTTGTATGTTTTATTTTGGTGCTGTCCTCTGGTGCCCTCCATGTCGAGCAAGCGTGAGGGATTCCCGCCGTAGGGTGTTGCAATACGTTCATGATTCGCTTATAGTGGGTTGGTGACTGACTGAAACACAAACCCGAGTAAGAGGGATTGTTGCGTATGGGAATAAAGAGGAATTGATGATTTAATGCTACGGTTGGGTTTTACCTTGATGATCTTTAGTAGTTGCGGATGCTTGCTAGAGTTCCAATCATAAGTGCATATGATCCAAGTAGAGAAAGTATGTTAGCTTATGCCTCTCTCTCATATGAAATTGCAATGACGACTACCGGTCTTGTTAATAATTGCCTAGGACAATTCTGCACACTGATCCACCATTATTCCACACTCGCCATTTATAATATTTAGTAATATATATCCTAACTTTATGATAACATCACCTATTTTTATATTTTAGCTCTCCGATATCATACAAAGTTATCCTCTTCATACCCACAACATCGTTTTATTTCTCGTTGCTAGTTGGAAGCAAACGTTCGATGTACGTAGAGTCGTATCAGTGGCAGATAGGGCTTGAGAGAATATTGATCTTACCTTTAGCTCCTTGTGGGTTCGACACTCCATACTTATCACTTCCACCTTTGGAAATTGCTACGATGATTCCTTGCACTTGGGGATTATCAAGCTCTTTTCTGGCGCCGTTGCCGGGGATCAATAGCGTGGGGTTGATATTCTCGTGTGTGCTTGTTTGCTTTCTTCACTAAGTAGATTTTGTTTTTACTTTTTATTTATTTTTAGTTGCTGGTGAAACATACAAAAAAATTTAAAGAATGAAAAAAAATTATTACTTGCCTCTCATGCCTAATAAGTTTTTCAAAAAGAGAGGTGATTGGAAAGTTATGCATTGAAGAAGTGAGGGTCGACCTTGAGCACTTGTGTTCATGCTCACAGAAACAATGTAGAATTTTTCATGGAAGTTTATCTGTAAACAATTATCCCCTTGTATATTTCCATTGTTTTATAAAAATAAATGTGCCAAGCTTTGGTTTTAGGATGATTAGATTGCTTGTTTGCTATGTGCAGAACAAAAACAGAAACTTTGGCTGTAGTGCGTGATTTTACATTTCTTACTGGGAAGTCAAATGGATCTGAAACTTTTTGCACATTACTTCTGTAAAAAAATTTCAAATTTTCAAATTTAGTTCGTAATTTTAGGAGTTACAGAAGCATACTAAACTTACAGATTACTACAAACTGTCCTGTGTAAGACAGATTCTGTTTTTGATGCATTAATTGCTTGTTTTGATGAAACTATTGATTTCTATCAGTGGATTAATCCATGGAAAAGTTATATTACAGTATCTACAATGCAAAAACAAAATATGAATTGGTTTTCAATAGTACTTATAGTAGTGATTTGCTTTGTTATACTAACGGATCTCACAAAGTTTTTGTTAAGTTTTTATGGATGAAGTGTTCGAAGAACGAGGAGTTACCGATGTGAGAAGAATAAAGAGAGGCAAGAGTTCAAGCTTGGGGATTCCCAAGGCACCCCAAGTAAATATTTCAAAGGATACTCAAGCATCTAATCTTGGGGATGCCCCGGTTGGCATCCCATCTTTCTTCTTCAACAAATATCGGTATACCTCGGTTTTTGTTTTGTTCACATGATTTGTTTCCTATGTGTTTTTATTTTTCTTTAAGAACCATGCTAGTATGAGATGTCCCTTCATAAATTTATAGAATACTTCATGTGCGTCACTTATATCTTTTAAGTACGATCTTACAGAATTACTCTTTGTGCTTCACTTAAATCTTTTGAGTATGGTTTTATAGAATGCTTCGTGTGCTTCACTTATATATTTTGAGCTTGGATATTGGTTACTCTATGTTAATTGTAGAATGCTCCATGAACTTCACTTATATCTTTTGGAGTATGAATAATACTATCATTTAAAGTGGTTTGGGAGAGTGTCAACTTTAGGAATTAGTGATCCCACTATTTTCGAGGGTGTTGAATCTTAGTGTGATATTTATGAAAGTGGATTTGGAAGAGTGTCAACTTTAGCTAGTAATGATTCCACTATTTCGGAAGAGGTTCCAATTGAGTATGAGAACAAAGTTTCTATCCATGATGCTACTGAAAATTATTATGAGGGAGGAATACATGCTTGTAGGAGTTGCAATAATATCAAGTTTCCTCTCTATGTGCTTAAATTTTGGAAGTCATACTTGTTTTGCCTTCCTATGCTAGTTGATTGTTGTTCTTATAAATTGTGTTCTCACAAAATACCTAGGCATAGGAAGTAGGTTATATTTAAATGTGCTGGTCATATTCTTCAAGATGCTCTCTTTGTGCTTCAATTCCTATCTTTTATGTGAGCATCATTGAAATCATCATGCCTAGCTAAAAGGCATTAAAGAAAAGCGCTTGTTGGGAGACAACCCAGTATTTACCCTTACTGTTTTTGTGTGTTTACATGATTAAGCTACTGTAGTAATCATTTTTTATATCTTTTGTTTCAATAAAGTGCCAAGTAAGACCTTTGGGAAGACTTGGGTGAAAGTTAATGTGGTCTTGCTGTAAAAAACAGAAACTTTGCGCTCACGAGATTAGCTGTAATTTTTTACAGAAGAGTGATTTTGAGTTGATTCTTTTTGCAGAAGATTAATAGACAAATTACTCACGTCCACCAATTTATTTCATAATTTTTGAAGTGGCAGAAGTATGGTTTATGTTCAGATCATTACAGACTGTTCTGTTTCTGACAGATTCTGTTTTGATTGCATAGTTTGCTTGTTTTCTAATTTCTGTGACTTATATTTCTAAATATAAATTGTAGAAATGATATGGTACAGTATACATTGTGTGGGAACAATTATGAACCTTTTCTTAGACAGTACCAAAGTGGATGGCTTACTCTTTATCATACTAACCTATCTCATGAAGTTTTGTTAAGTTTTGTGTGATTGAAGTTTTCAAGCTTTGGGTGAGATATCGATATGAGGAGAATAAGGAGTGGAAAGACCCTAAGATTGGGGATGCCCAAGGCACCCCAAGGTAATATTCAAGGAAGACTCAAGTACCTAAGCTTGGGGATGCCCCGGAAGGCATCCCCTCTTTCGTCTTCAAAACTATCGGTATATCTTACTCGGAGCTATATTTTTATTCGTCACATGATATGTGTTTCTCTTGGAGCGTATCTTTAATTTTACTTGTTGTTTGAATAAAATCATTGGATCTGAAATATTGAATGAAAAAGAATACTCCCATGGCTAGTTAATTATTTGACTACTCAGTGTTCTTCACTCATATCTTTTGGAGTAGTTTGTCATTTACTCATGTGCTTCACGTATATACTATGAGTAAATGGTTGAATAAATTGAATGTCATAAATCTGAATCTATATATGTTTCATATGCATATAATATGGGGAGTAATGACTTCACACATAATAAGTATAGGTAGTAAACTTGTTGAAAGTTAACAAACGTAGAGTTGGTCACTTGAACAATTCATGAAAGAATATTGAAGGGAGAGGGGTTTCACATATAAATATACTATCTTGGACATCTTTTGTAATTGTGAGCACTCAATAAAATAAGACATGCTAAAAGGTTGACGTTGGACAAGGAAGACAACGTAATGGGTTATGTTTTCTTATATCTGAAATAAAGTATATTGTCATGGATCGCCCAACAGGTTGAGCTTGCCTTTCCCCCTCAT
Source organism: Aegilops longissima (assembly GCA_021605205.1). Taxonomy (NCBI): domain Eukaryota; kingdom Viridiplantae; phylum Streptophyta; class Magnoliopsida; order Poales; family Poaceae; genus Aegilops; species Aegilops longissima. Next base: position 100,728,952 of record CM038679.1, on the reverse strand, counting down.
GCTAGCCAAATTATTTTCACCAAGTAGAGATACTACTTGTGCTTCCAAATATCCTTAAACCAAGTTTTGCCATGAGAGTCCACCATACCTACCTATGGATTGAGTAAGATCCTTCAAGTAAGTTGTCATGGGTGCAAGCAATAAAAAATTGCCCTATAAATATGTATGATTGACTAGTGTGGAGGAAATAAGCTTTATACGATCTTGTGATGTGGAAGAAATAAAAGCGACAGACTGCATAATAAAGGTCCATATCACAAGTCGCAATATAAAGTGACGTTCTTTCGCATTAAGATTTTGTGCATCCAACCGTGAAAGCGCATGGCAACCTCTGCTTCCCTCTGCGAAGGGCCTATCTTTTACTTTTATCTCTTGACCTTATGCAAGAGTCATGTTGATTTTCACCTTTCCATTTTACATTTTATCTTTTGGCAAGCACCTTGTGTTGGAAAGATTCTGATATATATAATGATGCTAGAAAAAGTGATTAGAATTATCATTGATCAAAATTAAGCACTTGCTAGCATTCACACTTCATAAATTATTTCTTTTATCATTTACCTACTCGAGGACGAGTAGGAATTAAGCTTGGGGATGCTGATTTGTCTTCAACGTATCTATAATTTATGAAGTATTCATGTTGTTATATTATCTATCTTGGATGTTTAATGGGATTTATTATACACTTCTATATGATTTTTGGGACTAACCTATTAACCTAGAGCCCAGTGCCAGTTTCTGTTTGCTCCTTGTTTTAGAGTATCACAGAAAAGGAAAACCAAACGGAGTCCAATTGACGTGCAACTTGACAGAGATCATTTTTGGACCAGAAGAATCCCACGGAGTACCATAAGTAGGCCAGAAGAGTCTCGGTCTGCCCATGAGGGTGGGGAGCGCGCCCACCCCCCTAGGGCGCGCCCCTGCCTCGTGGACAGCCCGAAACCCCCCTGACGTGAAATCAACGCCAACACCTCTCATATATACCCAAACTTCCAGAAAGAAACCTAGATCGGTAGTTCTGCTGTCGCAAGCCTCTGTAGCCACGAGAAATCAATCTAGGCCTTCTCCGGCACCCTGTCGGAGGGGGCCATCATCACCGGTGGCCATGGAGGAGTATCCCGGAGAGGCCATAATCGCCATGAAGGCCAAGGACCAGAGGGAGAACCTTTCCCCATCTAGCGAGGAGGCCATGGAGGAGGAAGCACAAGGGGGAGAACCTCTCCTCCTCTCTTCCGGTGGCGCCGGAGTGCCATGGGAGGGGAATCATCGCCACGGTGATCGTCTTCATCAACATCGCCATCATCATTTCTTTTATGCGGTCCACTCTCCCACACCCCGCTGTAATCCCTACTTGAACATGGTGCTTTATGCTACATATTATGATCCAATGATGTGTTGCCATCCTATGATGTTTTGAGTAGATATCTTTTGTCCTTGAGTTGATTGATGATATAGATTGGTATGAGTTGTATGTTTTATTTTTGTGCTGTCCTATGGTGCCCTCCGTGTCGGCATAGCGTGAGGGATTCCGCTGTAGGGTGTTGCAATCGTTCATGATTCGCTTATAGTGGGTTGGTGGTGACTGAAACACAAACCCGAGTAAGAGGGATTGTTGCGTATGGGAATAAAGAGGACTTGATGCTTTAATGCTATGGTTGGGTTTTACCTTAATGATCTTTAGTAGTTGCGGATGCTTGCTAGAGTTCCAATCATAAGTGCATATGATCCAAGTAGAGAAAGTATGTTAGCTTATGCCTCTCCCTCATATGAAATTGCAATGACGACTACCGGTCCTGTTAATAATTGCCTAGGACAATTCCGCACACTGATCCACCATTATTCCACACTCGCCATTTATAATATTTAGTAATATATTCTAACTTTATGATAACAACACCTACTTTTATATTTTAGCTCTCCGATATCATATAAAGTTATCCTCTTCATACCCACAACATCATTTTATTTCTCGTTGGTAGTTGGAAGAAAACGTTCGGTGTACGTAGAGTCGTATCAGTGGCAGATAGGGCTTGAGAGAATATTGATCTTACCTTTAGCTCCTTGTGGGTTCGACACTCCAGACTATCACTTCCACCTTTGGAAATTTCTACGATGATTCCTTGCACTTGGGGATTATCAGTGTGGCGCGAGGCCTGTTGGGGAAGTGGACGTGCTGACCAGGTGTCTTGACCCTGCGCTCTTGTTGTCCCTCCTTCACGGTCCTGTCTGGGGTGCTGGACGCGTGCCGAGGGCCCCTCCACTGGTCATCGCCCGCGGTTGGGCGACCTCAGCCTTGGCCTCGTACTCCAGCAACGAGGCCCCTCCCCGGAGGGCCTCCCCTGAGGCCCGGGAGGCAGCAGGGAAGTCACCAGTCTCCAGCCCCCCGCTAGGATCGGGTGAGCCACCTCAAGATTCCCCAACGGTTCTTGGCGCAGAGGATGAACCCAGCCGCGCGTTTGAGCTTGCGCGTGGGTGCGACACTGTTCGCCACGAGCTCTTCCGTGAGGCGATGGGCTTGTTGAGCCGACTTGGGGAAGAGCTTGTCGATGTTGACGCTCGCCTTGAGACGGAGGGCCTCAGGCTGGCGGACGAGTGGCATCAATTGAAGGTGGCCATCAACCTTGGGCATCTTCACTGTGAGCGCGCCAGTGCGAAAGCCGAGTCATCCCTTGTGGCCTCGCGCAAGGCCAGCGCCCGGGCCTAGGAGGAGGCCAGGGAGGTTGATAGCCGCCGCGAGATCGCCGAGGAGCGCGAACGGGAGCTCCAGGACCTGAATGCCATCCTCGAGCAGCAGGTCGAAGCGCAAGGTTGTCTTGGCATCGGAGAAGGAGATCTTGAAGCGCGAGGAAGCGCTAATGCTGGAGGCCTCGGAGCGTAGCCTCGAGCTTGAACAGTTGGAGACGAGGGAGCGCCAGGTGGCCCAAGCTGAAGACGCTGTTAGCGCACACGAAGCCAAGGTCGGGGAAGAGGCTGACTACAGGGCGGCGAAGGCTCGTGCAGGTCTTGCCAAAGAGTACGACCTGAAGTCGAAGCTCTTGGAGGTCGAAGCTGAGGGCAGGACCGCCGCCCTCAGGTCAAGGCTGGACGAGACAGAGCAACGTGAGAGGGTCACCGCAGCGGCTCTGGCCTCTGCCCAGGCCGACCTGGCCTCCACCTGTGCTGATTTGCTCTCACTCCAGCAGCAGATTGATGACGCCGCGTCCCTCACGCAGCAGAACAGGGAGGAGGCGTGCCGTCAGCAGATGCTGCAGCGCGAGCACACCCACATGCTCGAAGCCCTCAGGGTGAGGGAAAACCAAGCACTATGCGCCATCTTGCGAAGAGCATGTCCCGCGTGGAAGATTATGCCAGCCATCTCCGATTCTTCACCGAAGTCGTGACGCGCTTGGAGGACCGGGTCGTGAGGGCCCATGAGCTTGTTGAGTTAAGAAGCTGAGGCCTCCTCAGGCGCGCGTTCTCCCGCGCGTTCAGTCATCTCCAGAACCTCGATCCCCACTTCGAATTCGACGCCACCATCGCCCAGTAGTCGGGGCTATCCAGGACAAGCTGACACGCTGGTTTGACAATAACATGGACGCTCTGGTCCGGGCTTTCGCCACCGAGGACGACGTGGTGGTGCTCGCAGCGGATGAAGATGGCGTGGTTGATGACGGTGAAGACGACGCCAGCGGCAGCCCCAGTAGCACGTATGAGAGCGACCAAGACGATGTTGTGAGCGGCATGTCCAATTGAGCCTGCATTCCCTGGCTTGAACCTGCATGCAAATACTTGCACACAGCCTCGCGAAGCGTAAGAGCATTTTGGAGGGGGAGCCCCTCATGTATGTAAATTACTGTTCTATTTTTAGGCTGGACTTGAAACGCGCTTCTGCAGCTTACGAGCCCCTCAGTAGGCTTGCTGCTGTAACTCACCTTGACCCAGCGGGCCTTGAGCTAGTTTTGTGGTTGCCGATGTGCTTTTCTCTTGAGGGGGGCCCTTCGGGGGCTCGCGAGGCTTTAGATTTCCCAAGGACCCTGCTAGTCCGCTTGAGAGGGCCTCACGAGGAGCGAATGCCAGACCATGGCAGGGTGTGCGTGCGGTGGTCCTGCTGCGATTGCGCTCTTGGTCCTGGGGGGATTTTGCCACCGCCCAGGCTTTCCCGAGTGCATTCGATGTGCGCATGCCACGCACAGCCCCCACTCGCGAGGTGCTCGCAAGGGGAGGCCTAGCAGGCGCAAGCCTCGAAATAAAGCACGCAACCAAAACAAAAGAAATCCAATCGAACAAGAAAGACCCCCCCCCCCCACACTCGACAACAAAAATAAGACTCCAAGTTCAGCCCAAAAAGGCAGCGATTCGGGCTACAGAAAAAGGGATGAAAGCAAATGGCCGCGTCCGGCACCTTGCTCGTCTTCATGTCTTCCCACCAGCGCGGAGCTAAGGGCTTTCACTGGCTGTTAGCATAGTCATTTGGGGACAGTGTCGAAAGCCAGCGCGGAGCATGGTGCTTCAACTAGGACGTGGGAGGGAGCCCCCGAGGCCCGAGGGCGGCACTCCGGAGACTCCGGGGCGTGTACAGCCGCACTCATTATTACGTGAGAGTGTCACGAGTGGAGACCTTCATAGGCGCGAGCCTTACTTCATATTGCCAGGCGAGGGCACTGTCCTGCGCCACCCCCGACCACCATTGGGGCGTTCAGAAACCAGGACGGGACCAAGGGCCAAGGAGGATGCTAGCGGCGCCCTCGGCGGCCACGGGCCCACTGCCGGGGGGAAAGGCTTATCGGTGCTTCCCCCGGCAGAGGACCTACCTCCATGCAGCGCCTTGTTCCGTGCGGCGCGGGGGAGGGCCTTGCTCCATGCCTCTCCCGCACAGCCCCCAGAGCAATACTCCCACCGGGGCCAGGGCCACCACCCTGGGGCCTCCAACTGCTACTGCGGCCTGGTTCTCCAGCAATTCAGGGTTAGCATAAGTTTGCTCCTGAGATATTGGTTTGTACCCCGTCGTCGTCGTCGCTGAAGTGCTTGGCGAAGCCTCCGGGTAAATCATGGAAGGCATGCGCCTTGGGCATTCCACCTGCCCATCCTTGCTTGAGGAACAGGTCAGGGTCTTCCCCCGACAGGTACACCAGGTTTACCATGCAGTGCACATAGGCGTTTGTGGTCGCCCCACCGAAACCGTTACCCAGGTGCCCCGCACCTTGAGCAGCCAGTCGTGGCATTTGGCCCTGGTGGCCGCTGGGTGGCATCCCTACGCGTCCTCGTGGCGGGCCGCCGGCACTTGTCCTTCCTGGTGGTGGCGCTGTCGAGGCAGGACGGCCTGCGCCCAGGCCTGCGTTGGTGTCGCTGTGTCCCCCTGACGCCTCAGGGGGCGTGCGAGCTCGTCGGGGTCTCGCGCATCCTTCTGCCACAACCTGAGGCGTGGTCATGGAGCAGAAAGGCGGTGTACCTCTGCAGGAAGCGTCTAGAAGCTCCGCAACGTGCTCTAGCAGTGCATCACAGCCGCTCTCCGCCAACCTACATCACAGCAGTTCCCGTGCCACGATGAGCGCGGCTCGCATGTTCTCCTGTTCCCGTCGTGTGTGCGGTGCCGTTGCTGCGGCGTAGCCTGTAGATCGCGCAGTGGCGCGCGTGCGCTGCGGCACGAGGGCGGAGTGCGCCGGTCCGCGCCGCCTGCGCCCCGGGGGTGTTGGGTGGTGCGCGGGCCGCCTAGAGTGTGGAGTTGAGGTCTTCTTGGGTGGTCGGCGGCGCCCGGGCAGGCCAGGCAGCCTAGTGGTCGGCGTGGGCCCTCGGATCGTCAGACATCGAAACCATGGGGCGATGAAAGGTCGATCAGTGGGGGAGCAAACTTCGGCGCACCCCTACCTGGCGCGCCAAATGTCAGATTCGGGGTTCCGTCAAACCCTTATGAGGTTCGAACTCTGGGGTGCGCACGAAGAACTCTCTCTCCCTAGTTCGCTCGCTCAATGATCTCACGGCCTAGCTCGACGAACCCAAAGAACACGATACACGAAGGTTTATACTGGTTCGGGCCACCATCGTGGTGTAATACCCTACTCCTGTATGGTGTGGTGGATTGCCTCGCGGGCTAAGGATGAACTAGTACAATTGATGAACAGCCTCCAGAGGAGAGGTGTTCTTGAGCTCGATGAGCTGGTGTATGTGAGGGTGATTCCAATGATCCGTCCAGCCCCTATGGTGGTGGCTAGTCCTATTTATAGAGGCCCTGGTCCTCTTCCCAAATGTTAGGCCGGAAGGGATCCCACAACGGCCAAGTTTGAACGGGACAACTAGTACAAGCTATCCTGGCAAAAGGTGGCAAATCAAGATCCCACAATGTTCTGAGGACACCAACATCCAAGATTGTGCCAAATCAAGAAAACGAGAGAGAAAGAGAGAGATCAAGAACATAGCTACTAGTACAAACCCTCAGCCTCGAGGGTGAACTTCTCCCTTCTCATCATGGTGGCAACTGGGATGATGAAGATGGCCTCCGGTGATGATTTCCCCATCTGGCAGGGTGCCGAAATGGCCTCCCAATTGATTTTTCGTGAATACAAAGGCTTGAGGCGGTAAAATTTCTCACTTACGGTTATTTCTGGGGGTTTCTGTATTTGTAGGATTTTTTGGCGTCGGTCTCACGCTGAGATGGGCTTTGAGGGGCCCAGTACCCACCAGGGCATGCTAGAGGGGGGTGGCGTGCCCTGGTGCCCAGTGGCCACCTCCTTCATGTTCTGGTCCTCCACGAATCTTCTAGTGCCTCTTTTGTTCCAAAAAAAATCATCAAAAAGTTTCACTGCATTCGGAGAAGTTTTATTTCTGCACAAAAAACAACACCAAGGTAGTTCTGCTGAAAACAACGTCAGTCCAGGTTAGTTCCATTCAAATCATAATAAAACCATATAGAATTGTTGCAAACATGGTATTAATACTTCATAAATTATAGATACGTTGGAGACGTATCATATTGCTGAGGCCGCATAGGCCTAAAGTCTCCTTGCACTTTACACTCTATGAATGGAAACCCTCGAATCAGCTAAAAGAAAAATAAATTCACGACAATTTCGGCTGGGTGATTAAAAGGGGCAGACAGATTGGGATAAGAGATGAGCAAATATTTCATAGTTACCTGGTTCTCCATGAGCAAACCCCCAATACCACGGTGTCACGCAGAGTCGCGGAGGAGTGCAGGAGCGACTGGGAACGGGGGGTGGTGGGCGAGGATGAGGGTTTTGTGACGTGGGGGTGGTGAGGGTTTTCTTTTCTCTTTTTTGAATTGTGTGGTGAGCATTTTATGTCCCAGAATACGTTTTGGAGGCAACAGTGGTAGACCCGACCATGTGTGATTAACATCACTCTGGTGTGAGGGTGATACGGATTGTCGTTCGATCTCTGTACATCCTACGGTGCAGATGTGTGATATGTCTCCAACGTATCTATAATTTTGGATTGTTCCATGCTATTATATTATCTGTTTTGGATGTTTTATATGGATTAATATGCTATTTTATATTATTTTTGGGACTAACCTATTAACCTAGAGCCCAGTGCCAGTTTATGTTTTTCCTTGTTTTTGAGCTTCGCATAGAAGGAATACCAAACGGAGTCCAAACGGAATAAAACCTTCGCGATGATCTTTCTTGGACCAGAAGACACCCAGGAGACTTGGAGATGAAGTCGGAGGAGCCACGGGGTGGCCAAAAGGGTGGAGGGCGCGCCCAGGATGGTAGGACGCACCCCCTGCCTTGTGAGTCCCCCGTGACTCCCCTAACCTAATTATTTCGCCTATATATTCACATATATCCCCAAACCACCAGAGGCATACACGAAAACACTTTTCCACCACCGCAACCTTCTGTACCCGTGAGATCCCATCTAGGGGCCTTTTCCGGCATCCTGCCGGAGGGGGATTCGATCACGAAGGGCTTCTACATCAACTCTATTGCCCTTCCGATGAAGCGTGAGTAGTTTACCTCAGACCTACAGGTCCATAGCTAGTAGTTAGATGGCTTCTTCTCTCTCTTTGATTCTCAATACCATGTTCTCCTTGATGTTCTTGGAGATCTACCCGATGTAATCTTCTTTTCCGGTGTGTGATACGTCTCCATAGTATCTATAATTTTTGATTGTTCCATGCCAATATTCTACAACTTTTACATACTTTTGGCAAATTCGTATACTATTTTTGGGACTAACATATTGATCCAGTGCCCAGTGCTAATTCCTGTTTGTTGAATTTTTTTGTTTCGCAGAAAATCCATATCAAACGGAGTCCTAACGCGATAAAAACTTCTGGAGATTTTTTTTGGAATTTATTTGATTTTTGGGAAAAAGAATCAACGCGAGACGATGCCCGAGGAGTCCTCGAGGCAGAGGGGCGTGCCCCAGGGGGTAGGGCGTGCCCTGGGACCTCGTGGCCACTCCGTAAGTCGGTTGGTGCCCTTCTTTCGATGCAAGAAATACAATATCCGGATAAAAATCGTGTCCAAATTTCAGCCCAATCGGAGTTATGGATCTCCGGGAATTTAAGAAACGGTGAAAGGGCAGAATGAGGGAGCGCAAAAACAGAAGGAAACACACAGAGAGAGAGAGAGATCCAATCTCGGAGGGGCTCCCGCCCCTCCGCCGCCATGGAAGCCAAGGAACAGAGGGGAAACCCTTCTCCCATATAGGGGGAAGGTCGAGGAAGAAGAAGAACAAGGGGGCTCTCTCCCCCTCTCTCCCAGTGGCGCCGGAACGCCGCCAGGGCCATCATCGCGACAACGATCTACACCAACAACTTCACCGCCGTCATCACAAACTCTTCCCCCCTCTATGCAGCGGTGTAACCCCTCTTTGACCCGCTATAATCTCTACTTAAACATGGTGCTCAACGCTATATATTATTTCCCAATGATGTATGGCTATCCTATGATGTTTGAGTAGATCCGTTTTGTCCTATGGGTTCATTGATGATCGTGATTGGTTTGAGTTGCATGTTTTATTATTGGTGCTGTCCTATGGTACTGTGTCACGCAAGCATGAGGGATCCCTACTGTATGGTTTGCAATATGTTCATGATTTGCTTATGGTGGGTGGCATGAGTGACAGAAGCACAGACCCGAGTAAGTAGGTTGTTTGCTTATGGGAATAAAGAGGAGTTGATACTTTAATGCTATGGTTGGGTTTTACCTTAATGATCTTTAGTAGTTGCGGATGCTTGCTAGAGTTCCAACCATAAGTGCATATGATCCAAGGAGAGAAAGTATGTTATCTTATGCCTCTCCCTCATATAAAATTGCTATAGCGATTACCGGTATGGTTATCGATTGCCTAGGGACAAATAACTTTCTTGTGTGACAAAAATCTCTCTCTTAAAACTAACTTAGTAGTGTCTTCATCTAAACAGCACGTACTTTTTATTTATGCGCTCTTTATCATCTTGCAATCCTATCCAACAACAACTACAAAGTACTTCTAGTTTCATACTTGTTCTAGGTAAAGAGAACGTTAAGCGTGCGTAGAGTTGTATCGGTGGTCGATAGAACTTGAGGGAATATTTGTTCTACCTTTAGCTCCTCGTTGGGTCCGACACTCTTACTTATTGAAAGAGGCTACAATTGATCCCCTATACTTGTGGGTTATCAGGACCTTTTTCTGGCGCCGTTGCCGAGGAGCAATAGCATGGGGTGAATATTCTCGTGTGTGCTTGTTTGCTTTATCACTAAGTGGATTTTATTTGCTGTTCTAAGTTGTTCTCTATCTTTAGTTATGGATATGGAACACGAAATACCCAAAATAAAGGTTTACTTGCTACTCATGGAGATGGGGAACCTCCTAAAACCCTCGATGCTCATTATGTGAAAGATATTATGCACTACTTTAATAATCCTAAGAAAACCCCATCCAATTATATAATGGGAGACACGTTGGATCAACGTGAATACTTTAGGGATTATCGCTTGACTCAAAAAGGGAAACTATTATGGGATCAAATTTATATGTTGCGTTGGTATGCTCGGGATCTATGCTTGAGACATGATTATACTTGTTGCTCTAGGATGAATGCTCCACTCCTTCCCTTTTCATGCAAATTTAATGATAATGAAACCTTAGCTTCTTATGCTAATGGTATATAAGATTACTATGATGTGGAACGAATAGAAGAATTTGTTGCTTTTAAGGGTGCTTGTGAAATTGAATCTTTGTTTAAAGAGTTTGAAGATTTTGATGATTCAGTTTATAGACCTGAAAATTTAGCTATCCTTAAATATTGCTATGAGAATTATAAATACAATTATGATATTGATGAATTTATTGAGAAAGTATCCGCTGTCCGAGAAGAGAATAATATTTTGCAGGAGTCTATGGAAGAAGTAATTAATGAAACTGTGAGCTCATTGAATGAAAAATATGATGAGGAGAGTGAAGAACAAAAGGATGTCCCTTCGTTCTTACTGAAGGATGAATGCCATGATAATTGCTATGATCCCGTTGATTCGTTTAAATATCCCTTTTTGATGAACTTGATGCTTGCTATTCTTGTGGCCAAGATGCCAATATGAATTATTCTTATGGAGATGAACTTTCTATTGTTCCTTATGTTAAACATGAAATTGTTTCTATTTCACCCACACATGATAGTCCTATTATCTTTTTGAATTATCCAAACTACACTATATCGGAGAAGTTTGCACTTATTAAGGATTATATTGATGGGTTGCCTTTTACTGTTGCACATGGATTTTGATAAATATAATATGCATGTGCTTGCTGCTCCTACTTGCAATTATTATGAGAGAGGAACTATATCTCCACCTCTCTATGTTTCCAACACGATAAAATTGCAAGAAACTGCTTATGCTATGTATTGGCCTTTACTTGATGTTCATTAATTGTTCTTGAATGACATGCCGATGCATAGGAAGAGAGTTAGACTTTGTCATTGCTTGATATATGTTGCTTTGTGCTCACTACTAAATGCCAAACCATTGCTAATTCAAATTGGCTTTGATATACCTTGGGATCCGGGTGGATTCTTTACTTGAGCACCTTATGCCTAGCTTAATGGCTTTAAAGAAAGCGCTGCCAGGGAGACAACCCGGAAGTTTTAGAGAGCCATTTATTTATGTTGAGTGCTTTCATAGAGTTTAAACACACAAAAAATAAAGAGGGGAACCCAAAACTTTTCAAAAGGGAAAGTGAAAGTGAGAGAGACAAGCATTGTTGAAGTGAGGGAGCTCCTTGAACTTTGTTCATGCTCACGAACAATTTTTGAATCTTGATTACAGAAACTTTTCAACAAACATAATTATCCCCTTGTACAATTCCATTGTATTATAAAAATAATGTGCCAATATTTTGCCTTTAGGATGTTTACGTTGCTTGTTGGTTTGGGCGGTGCAAAACAGAAACTTTGGCTGTAGTGCATGATTCTACATTTTTTACTGGAACGTCAAACGGTTCTAAAACTGTTTGCACTGTCCTTGTATACAATTTTTTTATTTTTCCTAATTTTATCAGAATTTTTGGAGTACCAGAAGTAGGTTATTGTTTAGATTACCACAGACTGTCCTGTTTAAGACATATTTTGTTTTTTGATGCATTGTTTGCTTGTTTTCATGAATCTATTGATTCTATTAGTGGATTAAGCCATGAAAAAGTTATATTACAGTAGCTAAAATGAAAATAAAACAAAATATGAATTGGTTTGCAATAGTACTTAGAGTAGTGATTTGCTTTATTATACTAACGGATCTTACCGAACTTTCTGTTGAGTTTTATGTGGATGAAGTGATCAAAGATCGAGGAGGCCTCGATATGAGGAGAAGGAGGAGAGGAAAGAGCTCAATCTTGGGGATTCCCAAGGCACCCCAAGTAAATATTCAAGGAGACTCAAGCGTCTAAGCTTGGGGATGCCCCGGAAGGCATCCCATCTTTCTTCAACAAGTATCGATATGTTTTCGATTTCGTTTCGTTCATGTGATATGTGCAAATGTTGGAGCGTCTTTTGCATTTAGTTTTTACTTTTATTTGATGCACCTTGCTGGTATGAGATAGTCCATGGTTGATTTATAGAATGCTCTTTGCACTTCACTTATATCTTTTGAGTATGGCTTTACAGAATGCTTCATGTGCTTCACTTATATTTTTTGAAGTTTGGATTGCCTGTTTCCCTACACATAGAAAACCGCCATTTGTAGAATGCTCTTTTGCTTCACTTATATTTGTTAGAGTGTGGGCATATCTTTTGTAGAAAGAATTAAACTCTCTTGCTTCACTTATATCTATTTGGAGAGTTGGTAGGAAAGTGTCATTCACATGGTTAGTCATAAAATCCTACATAAAACTTGTAGATCACTGAATATGATATGTTTGATTCCTTGCAATAGTTTTGCAATATAAAGATGGTGATATTAGGGTCATGCTAGTGGGTAATTGTGGATTGTAAAAATACTTGTGTTGAAGTTTGTGATTCCCGTAGCATGGACGAATGGTGAACCGTTATGTAACAAAGTCAGAGCATGATTTATTTATTGATTGTCTTCCTTATGAGTGGCGGTCAGGGACGAGTGATGGTCTTTTCCTACCAATCTAGCCCCCTAGGAGCATGCACGTAGTAATTTGTTTCGATAGCTAATAGACTTTTGCAATAAGTATGTGAGTTCTATATGACTAATGTTGAGTCCATGGATTATACACACTCTCACCCTTTCACCATTGCTAGCCTCTCCGGTACTGTGCATTGCCCTTTCTCACCTCGAGAGTTGGTGCAAACTTCACCGGTGAATCCAAACCCCCTGATACGATACACTTTATCACACACAAGCCTCCTTATATCTTCCTTAAAACAACCACCATACCAACCTATCATGGCATTTCCATAGCCATTCAGAGATATATTGCCATTCAACTTCCATCATATTCATATACATGACTTGAGCATTCATTGTCATATTGCTCTGCATGATCATAAGATAGCTAGCATGATATTTTCATGGCTTTTCCGTTTTTTGATATCTTTGCTATGCTAGATCATCGCACATCTTGGTACACTGCCAGATGCATTCATATAGAGTCATATTGTTCTAGATATCGAGTTGTAATATTGAGTTGTAAGTAAATAAAAGTGTGATGATCATCATTATTAGAGCATTGCCCCAGTGAGGAAAGGATGATGGAGACTATGATTCCCCCACAAGTCGGGATGAGACTCCGGACTTTAAAAAATAAAAATAAAATAGAAGAGGCCAAAGCAGCCCAAATAAAAAAAAGAGGCCAAAGAAGCCCACCAAAACAAAAAAACAAAAAAAATGAGAGAAAAAGAGAGAAGGGGCAATGTTACTATCCTTTTACCACACTTGTGCTTCAGCCCCAAATGCCCTAGGTCTTCATGAGCAAGCAAGTTGGATGCACAGCCACTTAGTTTTCAGTTTCAGCTTTCATACACTTATAGCTCTTAGTGCATCTGTTGCATGGCAATCCCTACTCCTCGCATTGACATCAATTGATGGGCATCTCCATAGCCCATTAATTAGCCGCGTCGATGTGAGACTTTCTTCCTTTTTGTCTTCTCCACACAACCTCCACCATCATATTCTATTCCACCTATAGTGCTATATCCATGGCTCATGCTCATGTATTTCGTGAAAGTTGAAAAGGTTTGAGAACATCAAAAGTATGAAACAATTGCTTCGCTTGTCATCGCGGTTGTGCATGATTTGAATATTTTGTGTGGTGAAGATGGAGCATAGCCAGACCATATGATTTTGTAGGGATATCTTTCTTTGGCCATGTTATTTTGAAAAGACATGATTTCTTTATTAGTATGATTGAAGTATTATTGTCTTAATGTCAAACGATAGACTATTGCTTTGATTCACTCGTGTCTTAATATTCATGTCATGATTAGATTACATGATCAAGATTATGCTAGGTAGCATTCCACATCAAAAATTATATTTTTTAATCATTAACCTACTTGAGGACGAGCGGGAATTAAGCTTGGGGATGCTGATACTTCTCTGTCGTATCTATAATTTTTGATTATTCCATGCCAATATTCTACAACTTTTACATACTTTTGGCAACTTTTTATACTATTTTTGGGACTAACGTATTGATCCAGTGCCCAGTGCTAGTTCCTGTTTGTTGCATGTTTTTGGTTTCGCAGAAAATCCATATCAAACGGAGTCCAAACACGATAAAAACTTCCGGAGATTTTTTTGGAATATTTGTGATTTTTGGGAAAAAGAATCAACGCGAGACAATGCCCGAGGAGTCCTCGAGTGTGAGGGGCGCGCCCTGGGCCCTCGCGGCCACTCCGTAAGGCGACTCGTGCCCTTCTTTTGCCGCAAGAAATCCAATATCCGGATAAAAATCGTGTCCAAATTTCAGCCCAATCGGAGTTACGGATCTTCGGGAATTTAAGAAACGGTGAAAGGGCAGAATCAGGGAGCGTAGAAAAAGAAGGAAACAGAGAGAGAGATCCAATCTCGGAGGGGATCCCGCCCCTCCGCCGCCATGGAAGCCAAGAACTAGAGAGAAAACCCTTCTCCCATCTAGGGGGAAGGTCAAGGAAGAAGAAGAAGGGGGGTTCTCTCCCCCTCTCTCCTGGTGGCACCGGAACGCCGCCGGGGCCATCATCGCAACAACGATCTACACCAGCAACTTCACCGCTGTCATCACCAACTCCTCCCACCTCTATGCAGCAGTGTAACCCCTATTTTACCTGTTGTAATCTCTACTTAAACATGGTGCTCAACGCTATATATTATTTCCCAATGATGTATGGCTATCCTATGCTGTTTGAGTAGATCCGTTTTGTCCTATGGGTTCATTGATGATCGTGATTGGTTTGATTTGCATGTTTTATTATTGGTGATGTCCTATGGTTCTCTCCGTGTCACACAATGTCGGTGTACTAGAGTAGGGGTACCCTAGTATCCCAAACTCGTGCACGGGCAGTCGCAGCACCCCGCGGCAGGGCTGGCCTAGTGACCGCCAAGGTCCTATGCGGCTCCTTTGGAGCCATTCAAGAACAAAGTATTCAAGGCCCCGGCAAGAGGAGCTTGCCGGGAAGGCCACTCAGGGCACGAAGGAAACAAGACCCCGACAAGAGGAGCTTGCCGGGAAGGCTTGGCGAGTGACAAGCTCCCGAGCGCGACAAGAGTTCAGCTACGGCAAGATGCTTGCCGCGACAGGCAACCTCTCTTCATCTCCGCTCCAGCTCATCCGCCAACGTGTCGCCGTGGGGCTACTCCAGGCACGCGTGTCGAAGGGCTGTGCAGCCAGCGGGGAGCAGCGATAAGCGGCGCTGACAGGCTTACCATCGTGGCAAGCGGTGGTGCACTTGACGGTCCTGTTGCCTTTGTTCAGCGGCGAGGGGACGGGCATTTATTGATCTTGTCCCTTGCCGTCAGAGTTAGGTATATGCACTGTACACTGTACAAGTTGGTGTACCAACTACTGTTTTTCCATTTGTACCCTCATCTATGTTGCCACCTGTCGGTGACCCCTTGAGCCTATAAAAGGAGGCCCATGAGCAACGTGGAAAGGGTTCGGCTGGTTCGGTTCATTCGACTCATTCGAGACCACACTCACTCAGGCTAGGTTTTGTAGCTCTCATTGCTCCCTAGCAAGAACACAATACAATCAACCAGGCAGCAGTAGGAGTGTTATCTCTCCGGAGAGCTCCGAAGCTGGGTAAATCTGCTCGTGTGCATCGCCTCGATCTGCTCTTTGTGCAATATCCGCCCCCCATCGAACCACAAGGGACTCGGTCCGCCAGGTCCCATAGGTGTTCGTGGGTCACGATCAGCTTCCCCGACATCTTTGGCGCGCCAGGTAGGGGGCGTCGAGGCTGTGTGAACCTGATCCGGCGTTCACACGAGCAACAATCTTCATCGTCTTCACCAACATGCCACCGAAGAAGAAGGCTTCGGCGGCAGCAGAGCCGTCCGCGTCAAACCCACCACCACCGGAGCTGACGAGTGGTGGGGAAGACGCTGGCGGAGGAACGGGCGTCGTCGAGAGAGCCCACAACGCCGCCAGGTCCAAGGACAAGGCGGCACAAGCTTCGGCATCCGAAAACGTACCGCGTCCGTCTCAGGAGGCGCGGGACCGACAGCGTCATGATGCTCGCAGCACCATACGCTCGTTGGATCAAGGCCAAGCTGGAGGATCCCGAGGCCCTCGAGACCGCATGCACGCCAAAGATGTTGGTATGCAGCGAGTACGATCGCTTGGACGGGATGCTGCTCCTCCTAACTTGGTTAGAAGTCCGAGCACATCCCGTTCCTCGCTCCGTACGCCATTGCCACCTACCACTCCAGCAGAAGCCTTGGCGAGAGCCCAACTGCTTCTAGACTACCCTCCAACGGCCAACAAGGTCGACGAATGGAGGGCCACCATCCAGAGTCTCATCGGCTTTGCCAACGGCGACGTCCCGCGGCAACCAAGCACGTCGCAGCCGCGGCACGGCGACAAGGCACGAGCCGGTGGCGACGAGACCTGCGGGGGTGCCACCACCATGCACTCCCCATCCAGAAGGCCAAAATCACCAGCTCCTCGGATCCACCTCGACAGCGACTCCACCTCGTCGTCGGATCCACGAGCTCGCCGTGATCAGCGCCAAGTTCTTCAAGAACGGCAACAAGAAGACGCTTCGAACTCGCGCCAGCGCCAAGAGAAGCGCGCGTCGGTCCGACCAGCGCGCGGGCCCGCTGTTGACATGCATGCGCCCGAGAACCAGCGACTTGCAGTCGCGTAGGTTGCCCTGCGTTCACTCGTGAGCTGCGGCAAGTCGATGGCCCGACAAGAAAATCTTCAAGCGGATGTGCGGAGAAGTACGACGGCAGGACGCATCCATCGGAGTTCTCAAGCATCTACACCATCGCGGTGTAGGCTGCGGGGGCGAGATGACAAGATCCTCGCCAACTACTTCCCGCTGGTGCTCAAGCCAAATGTCAGATCTTGGCTCATGCACTTGCCAGACAGTTCCATATCTTCTTGGGCAGATTTGTGCCATCAGTTTGTCGGCGCCTTCACAGGCGGCCACAAACCTCATGGCCAAGAGAGTGACCTTCACCTGCTCGCCCAGAAGGAAGGAGAGTCCTTGCGCAAGTTTATCCAGAGATTCAGCCGTGTGCACTACAACATCCCAGATGTCCACCCTGCCGCGGTGATCAGCGTGTTTCATCAGAACGTGCGGAACCGCAGGATGAGGGAGGAGATGGCGATGTGCAAAGTCAAGGACGTCAGTGAGCTGTATGCCTTGGCCGACAAGTGTGCACGTGCTGAAGAAGGAAGAAGACTCCCAAGAGAGAATGTTGGAGCAGGATCTGACAGTGAGGAGGCCGCCTCGGCAAAGAAGAGCCGGCGGCGGAACAACAGGAAGAAGAAGAGCAAGGAGGTACTAGTTGTCGAGCAGTCCGGCAACGGAGGTGGCGCCAAGAAGGCTAAGGCTAGTGGCTCCGGCAAGGAGGTTGCCGCTGACACCGACCGCCAAGCTGTGGCGGCCGCCGACAAGCCGGACAGCTCCAACAAACAGTACTGTAAGATTCACCGCACCAAGGGCCACGACCTCCAGAGCTGTAAGAAAGTCGAGCAGCTTGTAGAACTGCAGAAGGCTGAGTATGAGCGGCGAGACAAGGAGAAGGCCCAGGAAGGTGCTGGGGCAGCTAGCAAGAAGAGACCCGGCCGGGGAGGACGCCGCGGCAAGGCCAAGCAGCGGCAAGGAGACAGACCTCCCCGCGGCCGCGACAAGGATGAAGACGAAGATGATGATGAAGATATGGAAGATGATGAAGCTGATGAGCAGGAGTTTCAGAAGGCAACGGAGGTTCTCTGCGTTGACGGTGGTGCTTCTCTGCATACCTCACACCGCCAGCTCAAGCAATGGATGCGGGAGGTCAATGCAGCAGAACCATCCGTGGAGTCACGCAGACCTCTGAAGTGGTCCAACACGCCCATCATCTTTGATATTGAGGACCACCCTGATCGCATAACTGCGGTCGGGTGCTTGCCGATGTTGGTCTCACCAACTATCCGCAACCTCAAGGTCACTAAGATGTTGGTTGACGGCGGGGCCGGTTTGAACCTGATCTCCTCTGCAGTGCTTCAGAAACTTCAAATCCCTGACAGCGAGCTCGAAGAGACTGGTACTTTCCAAGGAATCAACCCGAGGAGGAGCAAGCGAAAGGGAAGATCACATTGCGGTAACATTTGGCGATGAGCTAAACTTCAGGATCGAGAGGGTCACATTCGGCGTTGCTGATTTCCGTTGCCCTACAATGGGATACTTGGCGTCCAAAGACTCGCCAAGTTCATGGCGTCTCTTATTATGCATACAATATGCTCAAGATGCCCGCCCGATAAGCGTCATTTCTGTTCATGGCGACAAGAAGGATGCGCTTATCTGCGCCGACAAGATTTACCGGATGCAGCAGCTGCGACGGATAGCAAACCACTTGCCGCTGAAGCTCCTGGGGAAGAAGAAGACCACCTTGTCCGCAAGAGCTCGATGCCCACTCCGCAAGCACACCTCTTTGGAGTGCTGCGCTACCGTCGAGGACGCACCATCGAGCTCCACCGACAAGTGCAAGAAGATGATGGCAGCTCCGCCAAGACCAAGAAGGTGCCCGCCAAGGAGGGCGGCACTGGTGGTACCTTCACCATCGATTGCCACGCTTGACCCTAAATAGGAAGGCGAGCTCGTTGCTTTCTGCGGGCGAATGTCGATGTGTTTGCATGGCAACCATCGACATCCCGGTGTTCCTGTGAAAGTAATTGAGCACCACCTAGCTGTCTGTCCTCATGCGCGGCCCGTCAAGCAAAAAGTTAGGAAACAGGCAGTGGAGCGCCAAGAGTTCATAGCAGAAGAGATCAAGAAACTGGAAGCAGCAGGCCTTGTCAGAGGAGTGCTCCATCCCACGTGGTTGGCCAATCCGGTAGTTGTACGCAAGGCAAATGGGAAATGGAGACTTTGTATTGACTTCATAGATGTTAATAAAGCTTGTCCCAAAGACCCATTTCCCTTGCCACGTATCGACCAGATTGTTGACTCCACGGCTGGATGTGATTTGCTTTCATTTCTTGATGCATATTCAGGATATCATTAGATCATCATGGCATAAGAGGATGAAGAGAAAACCGCATTCATTACACCATGTGGCACATACTGCTTCATACGGATGCCTTTTGGTTTGAAGAATGCTGGTTCAACGTTTGCAAGAGTGGTCCATGACGCTTTTGAGCCGCAAATGCACAGAAATGTAGAAGCCTACATGGATGACATAGTGGTCAAGAGCAAGGACAAAGCAACTCTGGTTCAAGATTTGGATGAGACTTTTGCAAATCTGCGCGAGATCAACCTCAAGCTCAACCCCGAGAAGTGCGTGTTTGGAGTCCCATCCGGCAACCTTCTTCGTGTCTCAGTGGGGAATTGAAGCCAACCCCGACAAGATTAAGGCCATTGAGCAGATTGAAGCACCAAAGCGCGTCAAGGATGTAAGAAGGCTTGCCGGTTGCGTGGCTGCTCTCAGCAGGTTTATCTCTAGGTCAGCTGAGCGCGCTCTGCCATTTTTTAAGATTTTGAAAAACGCAGGTCCAATGAAATGGACTCCCGAAGCGGAGGCTGCGCTGCAGGACTTGAAGAGGTACCTGTCCTCCACTCCAATACTTGTCGCACCTATGCCACAAGAGAAGTTGCTGCTGTATATAGCGGCAACCAATCAAGTGGTTAGTGCTAAGTTAGTAGCGGAAAGGGAGGCGGATGATGAGCCGACAACCGAGACAGGTGCATCCAGCGACAAGCAGGGGGTTTCACCGCCAAGCTCTGGTCCCGACAAGGAAGGATCTGCGCAGACGAGCGAGAAGATTCAGAAAAGGATGGTGCAGCGCCCAGTCTACTTTGTCAGTTCCCTTCTGCAGGGGGCTAGGTCAAGGTACTCTGGTGTGCAGAAATTGCTTTTCGGCCTCCTCATGGCCTCGAGAAAGCTGCGCCATTACTTCCAAGCACATGAGATAACAGTTGTCACTCGCTTTCAATGAAGAGGATCTTGCAAAATCCGAAGCAACAGGCAGGATTGTCGAGTGGGCCTTTGAACTGCCAAGCTTTGGCCTCAAGTTTGAAAGCACTTCAACTATCCAAAGCGAGCATTGGCAGAGTTTATAGCAGAATGGGCGCCGACGCAAGATGAAGAAATTCGAGACGAGCATCCCGTCAAGGAAGCAAGTAAAGAATGGCTGATGTATTTTGATGGTGCCTTCTCGCTGCAAGGCGCCCGATGCGGCGTGCTTGTTTATCGCACCCACCGGAGAGCACCTCAAGTACATAGTCCGGATGCACTTTCCCAAGGAGCAAGCGACAAATAATCTTGCAGAGTATGAAGGTTTGCTTGCCGGTCTCAGGATTGCAGTGGACCTTGGGATCAAGAAGCTTATTGTCAGGGGTGACTCGCAGCTTGTCGTCCGCCAAGTAAACAAAGATTATCAGAGTCCGTTGATGGAAGCCTACGTTGATGAAGTGAGAAAGCTAGAAGAACACTTTGAAGGCCTGCAAATGGAACATGTTCCAAGAGCTCAGAATGATATTGCTGACGGCCTGTCAAAGTGTGCTGCACTCAAGTTACCTGTGGAACCAGGAATTTTTGTGCTCAAGCTGACTCAACCAACCGTAACACCATCAACCGGACAGAGCAAGAAGAGGAAGTTGATTTCCGGTGACTACTTTCCGGCAGAGCTCCCTGAAGCCGCCGCCAAGAAGGTCCCCAAATTCAACACAGATATCGCTGAGGAGCAGTCTGCTCCGACAAGCCCTAGGGTTTGTTCCGTTGAAGCAGACGCTCCCGACAAGTTTTGCTCCGGCAAGCTTGTCGGGGATCATCAAGCTCCGGCCGAACCGCAAGTTCTTGCCGTGGAAGCAGATGTTCCCGCAGCAGCAGATGTGCCTTTAGCCCTTGTTGTCGAGCCACAGGCTCCAGCATGGGCACAACAGATTGTCCATTTCCTTCAGACAGGAGAACTTCCCGAAGAGCAAGAAGAAGCGGAAAGAGTAGCCCGGCAGTCAAGTATGTACCAGTTTGTTGACAACATCACATGCATGAAGAAGACTCAGCGGAGTGAAATTGAAGTGTATTTGCGGGAAGA
Organism: Aegilops longissima; assembly: GCA_021605205.1. Lineage (NCBI taxonomy): Eukaryota > Viridiplantae > Streptophyta > Magnoliopsida > Poales > Poaceae > Aegilops > Aegilops longissima. The sequence goes on along the minus strand of CM038679.1, from coordinate 100,707,844 downwards.
TGGATGTAAAGCTGTTGGCGAGAGATACGGAGGCATATGTGGCCACCACATTGGCGCAAGAGCACTTGCCGCAAAGCTTTCCGGCAAGGTTTCTTCGGCCGAAGCCCTCCAGATGCAACGCACAAGTAACCAAGTGTGAAGCTTTCGGTTCCATTCAAAGAAGATACACCAGCCAGCTCAAACTCTCCAGACGATCCCTTTATCCTGGCCATTTTCGATGCAGGGGCTCGACATCTCGCCCCTTCCCCGAGCTGTCGGGGCTTTGAGTACTTATGCGTCGCAATCGACAAGTTCACAAAGTGGCGAAAGTGGAGGCAGTGAGGAAGGTGACAGACCGATCGGCGATCAAGTTCTTGAGTAAATTGTTTGCCGCTTTGGGATTCCTAACGGATCATCACCGACAACGGCACCCAATTCACGAGTCGCACCTTCATGCGATCGTCCAAGATCTTGGTGCCAAGGTCTGCTTTGCTTTGCTCATCCGAGGAGCAGCGGTCAAGCGAGAGGGCAAACGCTGAAGTGCTGCGAGGACTCAAGACCAGAACTTTCGACGGGCTGCACAAAAGCGGAAGAAACTGGATTGAGGAGTTGCGGTGGTTCTTTGGTCGATCAAGACTGACGCCAAATCGAGCCAACGCCGACACCTTCGCTCTAATCTATGGAGCAGAGGAAGTTCTCCCCATGGAACTCGTATACGGATCACCTTGAGTACTCGCTTATGATGAGCTTGAGCAAGAGCAGCTGCGACAAGATGACGCGCTGCTCCTCGAGGAGGATCGTCTTCGGCTGCTTGACGAGCTGCTCGTTACCAGCAAGCTTTGCGCCGCTACCATAGCCGCAAAGTTAATGCCGAAGCTTCGAGGAAGGCGACCTTGTTCTTGGCGCGTTCAATCCGCCAAGAATTCCAACAAGTTGGCCTTGAAGTGGGAAGGCCCTTATCGGGTGAAACGAGTCACTAGGCCTGGCGCTGTCCGCCTTGAGACCGAAGATGGCGTTCCGGTGAGCAACTCCTGGAACATAGAGCATCTTTGTAAGTTTTACCCATAGGGCGCGGTTGCCGAAACCTGTTCCGGCAACCACCCTTTTGTACAAGTCTTTTCGCTGTTGCATGTAATCCTTTGTACGAAGCTGGGCGCAGACCCCGTGCATCAGTAAAGCTCATGTGTTGCGCACAACTTGTCAATTTCATGCTTTCATCATTATTTTGCATGTGTTATCTGACATTTTGTGCAGCATCTACACCCGGTAAGCGATAACGAGCCACTAGGCTCCATAACTTTATTTTCTCTTCTTTCTTCTCAAAGGAAGGAAGGTCCCTCCACCCACAAGTTAGCCAGGGGGGAAGGAGAAGATAATGGTGTGGGCCACCAAGTGTCGCTCGAGGAAGCATCGCCTTGCCGGGAAGCAAATGACAGAAAGCTAAGTTGCTAAATTTAAGCAATCAGTTTTTAAATTTTTAAGTTATCTTCCTTGAACGATAATAATTTGTATGGAAAACATGTGCGCGGAGGAACCAACTCATAGCTAGTCGCACCCTTACTTTGTTTCGAGTCCGCTCAACAACTTAAGTGCGCTGCGACTAGTTGCGACAAGGTTGCTTGTCGGAGGCAGCATCGCCAGCAGGCTGCCGACGTCCGCACTCAGCGCTTCATGACAAAGGTGCTCGACCGACAAGTTCCCTAAAAGCGTGGGCACAAACATACAAGGAAGGAATCAAGTAAAGGAAGTAACATTGCGAACGTTTGCCTAAGATAGAGTATATTACAAAATAACTTGTCGCAGATCTAATAAGTTGTTCTCCTGAACATGGTCTGCAGCGACAAGGAAAGATAAACTTAGCGGCCTAGTCTACACGGTCGCCATCAACTCTCTTGACTCCGCTCACCCTGTCCACGATGGGTGCGACAAGGGCCTTGAGCGCTTCAACATCAGCGATTGGCGGCGGGACTTGAGGGCGTTGGCGGCCGGCGCTTTGGATTGCGGAAGGCCACCTTCATCAAGACCTTCGAAGAGCCCCTACACAGATTTGGCGCGACTCGTCGGCGGTTGCTTTGGGATCTCCTCCGGAGCACTGGAGAGCCGCCAACACGCTCTTGAAGAACAGGCTGAGCTTGGCGCTGGGTTGGAGATGCTCGTCGGTGGGGTACCCGAGATCCACCATCCCCAGCTCCATCAGCTCCTTGTCGATGGCGGCGGCTGTATTGACAAGACCCTCGGTCCAGAGCATCACGTTCTCTCTGAGGGTATTGTGGGCGGTCGTGGCATTTGCCAGCAGCTCCTCGTTGGCCTTGTTCTTCTCCAACAGGCCCGCTTCCCGCTCCTTGGCGCCGTCCAGCGTCTCCGTCAAGGTGGCCAGCTTCAGCTCCAGATCTTCCTTAGAGTACTTGGCGGCGTCGAGCTCCTTGATCTTCTCAGCGAGACGGCCCTGCAACTCACCAAGAGTGTAGGCGTCCTTCTCGCGCTCGCGCTTCAGCCCGGTGACCTCCTCACCGCTCTTCTGGAGGGTGGCCTCCAGCTGTGCCACCCTTGTCTCCAATTCCTTCTTGGCGGCCTCGGCAGCTGCGGCGGCGTCCTTTGCCTCCTTGAGTGCTCCGCCAATCGATTGCTCGCGCGCGGCAAGATGTTCCTCATAGCTGTCGAGGTTGATCTTCCGCTACGTCAGCTCACCTTCTTGCGCAGAGAGCTTCTCGCCGGCAAGCCTTTGCTGCTCCTCGACCTCGGCCTTCTCCAGGATGAAGGCCGTGCGCTCCTCAGCAAGTTGCTCCCGCGCTTCTGCTACGTCCGGGAGAGTTTCTTTGTTGGCGCGCCGGAGATCCTCTGCGCGCTTCTCCATGTCAGCTCCCGCCCTCGCGACAAGTGCTTCCCGCGACTCCAGCTTAGCTTGTTGGCGCGGTAGAGCGACAGCAGCTTCTTCAGCAGCTGCTCCTCCTCAGACTCGCCACTGCTGCTGCTTGGCGCGTCAACCAGCGACAGCCCAGCAGAGGCAAGCAGCTCCTCGTCGAAGGTCTCTCCTTCGACCGGCGCCCTGGAGCTCGACGCCCATGGAAGCTTGATGAAGACACCATCGCCGGCCTTCAGATAGGCGCCGGGCTGGGGCTCTTGAACTGGCGCTACATCGGTGGCGGAGGATCGGCGGTCGGCGTGGCGCTGGTGCTCCTGCGGCCTCGGGGCGTCGAAGACGATCACTGACCCCTCCCGACCTCTGCGCCAGCAGCCTTGGCGGCCTCCTCGCCGGCGGACCTGTCGGCGCCAGCCTCCTCCTCCATGTTGGCGGCGTCGTCATTGTTGCCGCGTGCGTCTGCCTCGCCGGCAACCTCAGTCTCCATCGGCTCTCCGGCAGATGGATCTGACAATCAGAGAAAGAAAGAACAGTCAAGCCAAATGTTCAAAAAGAAGAACAGAAGAAAAGGAACCCAAGGGAAATTTTCAAGCAAGGAGATTACCTGCGATGGGGTCTGTGGCCGCGGTCTCCACCACCGGAGGGTCGTCGGCGCCGCCCCTTGTCGGAGAAGCGTCCCTTGTCGGAGAGGCCTCCCTTGCCGGAGAGCGCTCTCTTGGCGGAGAATTCTCCCTTGGCGGCGTAGTTGAAGCAGACAGAACTTCGGGGGTGACTTCCGGGGCCTCCTGATGAGGCTGCTCTGCTCCTACACAAGTCAACAAGTCAGATATCAGTAAAGAAGGAACACCCATGCACACCGAACTGTAAGAGATAATCCAAACACTTACGCTGGGGGCAGTGTTGGGGGCTGCTCAGGGGAAGGGTTGCCGGATCCGGCAATTGGGTCTCAGACGTGCCTCCTGTCGCCACGGGAGATTCGTCTTCGATGACCACCACCGGAGTCTTGGCTCTCTTCGACGCCCTCTGAGCCAGCGTCCTGAAAAAGGAAAGAGCTCAGAATGAAGCAAGTCAGATACAAGTTAAAGCAGTAAATTGAAGAGATACAAGTAGCAGCGACAAGATCTTACTCTTCTTCTTCTTCCTCGGGCTGAGGCGGAGAAGTCAAGTCCGCTCGGTGCGACGAGCTGGAGGAGTAGGCTCCCTCGGGCGCTTGGCGGAGTCTTTGGGGCCGTGGCTCCAGAGGCCCGCTCCCGTTCTTGTGGCGGCATGAGGCGCTCCAGCAACAAGTGCTTGCAGCGGTGGAGCGCGTCGGGCGGCAGGCGGCTGTTGGCCCGTCTGCCGCCCGCCACTTCTCGGTCTTGCGGAGGCGTCTTCTTAAGCGGGGCGCGGGCTCCTCCGCGACAAGCTACTTGACGGCGGAGGGAGGCGCCCGGCAGGCTCGTTCGGCTCAGCGTCGGGCTCGGCCTGCTCCTCCTCACGGTGAACTCCTCTCGTCGGCAAGGCTTGCCGCCTCGGCTACCTCTGCCTCCTCGATGATGAACCCAAACACGCCGGGCGGCGGCAGCCTGCCGCCTCCTCCAACCTTGTATGGCGTCGTGCCATCTCTTGCTCGGTGTGTCGCGGGTGAGCCACTTCGCTCGTCGGCACGGATCGGCACTTCTTCCAAGTTGTCGAAGAACTGCTGCACGATGTCGTCGGCGGGCTCCTGCCAAGTTGGAGCGATTCCATGGGAATCGCTGGCAGCATCATCGCTGGATGCGGTCAAGCGGCAGTTGTTGCACAAAGGCACGACTCCCTCGGCAACATGAACCACTCGGGGTGATCGCATCAGGCTTGAACAACTCCCGTGGCATGGCATCCAGCTCCAAGACGGTGAAGTTCCAGTTGAGGCCCGGGCGCAGCCTCATGATGTCCGCCGCGTTTTGGAATTCCCAAGCAGGCCTCCTCCTCTCCTACAAGGGCGCAATCGTGGCGAAGAAATCAGCGCCAACAGCTCCTCTGATAGCTCGGCATGCACGAGACGCAAGATCCGGGTCACGGCAATCTTCAACTTGGCATCCTCCGGCGCCAAGTTGCTCCAATCGTTGCCGCGAACTATGGGAGTTTGGCGCAGGGCAGTGAAAGGCTGCGGGTCCTCCTCTATGATCCAACACCAATCGGCTCTCCACTCCTCCCACTTGCTGCGCAGCTCTCCGTCAAGATATGCTTCCTTCTTGCCGATCCTAGAGATCCATGCAATCCCTCCGGCAAGCGGCTCTCCTCTCTCAACACGGGGCATGAAGTAGTGACGGAAAAGTGCTACATTAGGGTGGACTCCGACAAAGTTCTCGCAGAGGTGTGCGAAAACCGCCATGGTCAGAACGGCGTTGGGGGTGAAATCAAGGAGGCGGAGGCCATATGTGTTCATGACGTCGCAAAAGAATTTGGAAAAGGGCGGGCAGAGCCGGCAGTGGAAGAAAAGCGCGAAGAAAGGTTACCCGACGGAAACCTTCTCGGATGTGGCGGCGGAGATCACCCTCGTGCGCGGGTGCGCCCGCGTCTCCGTCGACCAGAAGAGGTAATACAGCTCCCGCAGCTCCTTCACGTCGGCGAGGGGTCAAGAGGGCCCGCTCCTTCCGCAGCGCCATGAGCGCTGCGCCTCTGCCGACTTCACCCCTTTGCCCTTGTCGGCTTTGAGCCATGGCGGAGGTGGTGGAGGAATCCGGCGGCGTTGGTGGCGCCGGTGGCAGTGGGGGGCGGGCGTCGCTCTCTTCGGATTTGAGAAGAAGGGGAGCGGTGGTGGTTTTTGATGTGACAGCAATGGCAAGTGGGCGTCCTGCCTGTTTCCCCGCTTATAAGGAGGGAGAGGGACGGGCGTTCCGCTTTCCCATTAAAAAAGCCCGACGATCTCTCCCACGACGCCACGTCCGGAGCGTGCCGTTCGTGGGGGACGTGGTGGGTCCAAGGCGAATAACTGCGCGATCTAGGCCACGCGCGTGCCGTGCAGCTGTTTTGGGCCTGGCCCAATAGAGCTTCGGCGCCGTGTGTGTCCCAAGCCGGGGCTCTGCCCGGTGTACTAGAGTAGGGGTACCCTAGTATCCTGAACTTCGCACAGGCGATCGCAGACACCAGCGGCGGGCTGGCCTAGTGACCGCCAAGGTCCTATGCGGCTCCTTTGGAGCCATTCAAGAACAAAGTATTCAAGGCCCGGCAAGAGGAGCTTGCCGGGAAGGCCTCTCGAGGCACGAAGGAAACAAGACCGAGCAAGAGGAGCTTGCGGGAAGGCTGGCGGCGACAAGCTCCCGGCGCGACAAGAGTTCAGCAGCGGCAAGATGCTTGCCGCGGCGCAGCAACTCTCTTCATCTCCGCTCCAGCTCATCCACCAGCGATGTCGCCGTGGGGCTACTCCAGCACGCGTGTCGAAGGTTGTGCAGCCAGCGGGAGCAGCGATAAGCGGCGACGAGGCTTACCATCATGGCAAGCGGTGGTGCACTTGATCGTCCCTGTTGCCTTTGTTCAGGCGACAGGGACGGGCATTTATTGATCTTGTCCCTTGCCGTCAGTGTTAGGTATATGCACTGTACACTGTACAAGTTGGTGCACCAACTACTATTTTTCCATTTGTACCCTCATCTATGTTGCCACCTGTCGGTGACCCCTTGAGCCTATAAAAGGAGGCCCATGAGCAACGTGGAAAGGGTTCGGCTGGTTCGGTTCATTCGACTCATTCGAGACCACACTCACTCAGGCTAGGTTTTGTAGCTCTCATTGCTCCCTAGCAAGAACACAATACAATAAACCAGGCAACAGTAGGAGTGTTATCTCTCCGGAGAGCTCCGAAGCTGGGTAAATCTGCTCGTGTGCATCGCCTCGATCTGCTCTTTGTGCAATCTCCGCCCCCCATCGAACCACAAGGGACTCGGTCCGCCAGGTCCCATAGGTGTTCGTGGGTCACGATCAGCTTCCCCGACACACAAGCATGAGGGATCCCCATTGTAGGGTTTGCAATATGTTCATGATTTGCTTATGGTGGGTGGCGTGAGTGACAGAAGGATAGACCCGAGTAAGTAGGTTGTTTGCGTATTGGAATAAAGAGGACTTGATACTTTAATGCTATGGTTGGGTTTTACCTTAATGATCTTTAGTAGTTCCGGATGCTTGCTAGAGTTCCAATCATAAGTGCATATGATCCAAGGAGAGAAAGTATGTTAGCTTATGCCTCTCCCTCATATAAATGTGCAATAGTGATTACCGGTGTAGTTATCGATTGCCTAGGGACAAATAACTTTCTTGTGTGACAAAAAGCTCTCTACTAAAACTAACTTAGTTGTGTGTTCATCTAAACAAACCCTACTTTTTATTTACGTGCTCTTTATTATCTTGCAATCCTATCCAACAACACCTAAAAAGTACTTCTAGTTTCATACTTGTTCTAGGTAAAGCGAACGTTAAGAATGCATAGAGTTATATCGGTGGTCGATAGAACTTGAGGGAATATTTGTTCTACCTTTAGATCCTGGTTGGGTTCAACACTCTTACTTATCGAAAGAGGCTACAATTGACCCCCTATACTTGTGGGTTATTAGTGTGTTTGTCGAGATCCGATGAATTATGGATTTATGATCAGCTTATCTATGAATATTATTTGAATCTTCTCTGAATTCTCATATGCACGATTTGGTATCTTTGTAATTCTCTTCGAACTATCATTTTAGTTTCGCCAACTAGATTGGTTTTTCTTGCAATGGGAGAAGTGCTTAGCTTTGGGTTCAATCTTGCAATGTCTTTTCCCAGTGATAGTAGGGGCAGCAAGGCAAGTATTGTATTGTTGCCATCGAGGATAAAAAGATGGTCTTTTCATCATATTGCTTGAGTTAATTCCTCTACATCATGTCATCTTACTTAATGTGTTACTCTGTTCTTCATGAACTTAATACTCTAGATGCAGGCAGGAGTCGGTCTATATGTGGAGTAACAGTAGTAGATGTAGAATCGTTTCGGTCTACTTGATACAGACGTGATGCCTATATTTTCCATCATAAAAGTTTCTGATCTACTATTTTCCATCATACAAGTTTCCGATCTACTATTTTGCAATCTTTTACCTTCAGATCTATAAACCAAAAATACCAAAAATATTTGCTTTATATTTTGTTTAGTTTCATCTATCTCTATCAGATCTCATTTTTCCAAGTAACCTAAAGGGATTGATAACCCCTTTATCGCGTTGGGTGCAAGTTGTTTGATTGTTTGTGAAGGTATTGGTGATTTGTGTGTTTTCTACTACAGGATTGATATCTTGGTTCTCTAACTGAGGGAAATACTTATCTCTACTTTGCCGCATCGCCCTTTTCTCTTCAAGGGAAAAACCAATGGAAGCTCAAGAAGTAGCGGGAAGAATTTTTGGCGCCATTGCCGGAGAGATCTACTCCAAGTCAAGACATACCAAGTACCCATCATAAAACTCTCATCTCTTGCACTACATTATTCGCCATTCGCCTCTAGTTTTCCTTTCCCCCACTTCTAAAACAATTTTCCAAAAGATTCCCCCTTTTCTTCGCCCTCTTTTTCATTTTCCTTTTTCTCGTTTGATCTTTTGTTTGCTTGTGTGACCATGTGTCTTCTATTTGCTTACATCTTCGCTTGCTAAAAATCTATTGATATGGATCCTCATCCACTTGCTAATCTTTTTAAATGATCCAAGTATGATGAACCAATTGCTGGTGAGTTGAGTGCACTAGATTATCTTTATGAGGTTTTGCTTGGAATTCGTGAATCTAAAAATTTTCATAAAGTGTTGAAAGAAGGAAATTATAAAGTGATTCACAATAGCTCCTTCATTGAAAAGCATGATTGCAATGATGTTATTATAAATTCTATTCATGTCAATTGTGCTAAAAATATGCAAAACCCTAAGCTTGGGGATGCTAATTTTGCTATGTCTACTACTTGTTGCAATGATCATGATTGGGGTGATTCTTCTTATGGTCTTGAAAATTTATTTAAGCCCTATGATGAATATGAGATTGATAATAATGTTTGCAATAATATTGAAAGTGGGTTTGGAAGAGTGTCAACTTTAGATCCCACATATTTGGAGAATATTTAATCTTATGATTTTTTTATAAAAATGGGTTTGGAGAGGTCATGACTTTAGTTAATGTTAATCCCACTATTTTGGAAGAGTGTCAACTTTGCATGCATGTGGATCATGTTGAGAATATGTTATGTGATAGATATATTGTTGAATTTGCTTATGATCCTACATGTAATTATTATGAGAGATGAAAATATGGTTGTACAAATTTCCATGTTACTAAATTACCTCTCGTTATGTTGAGATTGCTATCGTCTCTTTCTTCTTCCTTGCATATGCTAGTTTTTGCTTTCCTTGATAATTTGTTTGCTTATAAAATTCCTATGCATAGGAGGAATGTTAGACTTAGATGTGTTTGTCACATGTTTTATGATGCTCTCTTTGAGCTTCAATTCTTCTTTTTATGTGACCATCATTGAAATTATCAATACCTAGCTAAAAGGCTTTAAAGAATAGCGCTTGTTGGGAGGCAACCCAATTTATTTTTGTTTTTGTTCCTTTTTTTCTTTGAATAATTCATATATCCTCTTGTTAGATGTGTTTTTGTGTTTTAGTTAGTGTTTGTGCCAAGTAAGACCTTTGGGATGGCTTATGGTGATAGTTGTTTTGATCTTGCTGAAAAACAAACACTTTTATGCCCAGGAAAATAATTTTCATAATTCACCGAAGCGTGCTTTTGATCTGATTCTTTTTACCGTAGATTGGTACACAAATTTCCTAGGTTTTCCTAATTTTTCAGAATTTTTGGAGTTACAGAAGAATTCGAGAGTTCCAGATTGTTACAGACTGTTCTGTTTTGACCGATTCTGTTTTCTATGTGTTGTTTGCTTATTTTGATGAATCTATGGGTAGTATCTGGGGGTATGAACCATGGAGAAGTTGGAATGCAGTAGATATTACACCAATATAAATAAATAATGAGTTCACAACAATACCAAAAGTGGTGATTTATTTTCTTATACTAACGGAGCTTATGAGATTTTCTGTTGAGTTTTGTGTTGTGAAGTTTTGAAGTTTTGGGTAAGGATTTGATGGACTATGGAATTAGGAGTGGCAAGAGCCTAATCTTGGGGATTCCCAAGGCACCCCAAGGTAATATTCAAGGACAACCAAGAGCCTAAGCTTGGGAATGCCCTGGAAGGCATCCCCTCTTTCGTCTTTGTCTATCGGTAACTTTACTTGAGGCTATATTTTTATTCACCACATGATATGTGTTTTGCTTGGAGAGTCTTGTATGATTTGAGTCTTTGCTTTTTAGTTTGCCACAATAATCCTTGCTGTCCACACCTTTTGAGAGGGACACACATGAATCGTGATTTATTAGAATACTCTATGTGCTTCACTTATATCATTTGAGCTAGGCAATATTGCTCTAGTGCTTCACTTATATCTTTTTAGAGCACGACGATGGCTTTATTTTATAGAAATTGTTGAACTCTCATGCTTCACTTATATTATTTTGAGAGTCTTTTTAAACAGCATTAATTTTCTTTGGTTATAAATTTAGTCCTAATATGATAGGCATCCAAGAGGGATATAATAAAAACTTTCATATAAAGTGCATTGAATACTATGAGAAGTTTGATTCCTTGTGATTGTTTTGAGATATAAAGATGGTGATATTAGAGTCATGCTAGTGAGTAATTGTGAATTGGAGAAATACTTTTGTTGAGGTTTGTGATTCCCGTAGCATGCACGTATGGTGAACCGTTATGTAACGAAGTCGGAGCATGAGATATTTTTTGATTGTCTTCCTTGTGAGTGGCGGTCAGGGACGAGCGATGGTCTTTTCCTACCAATCTATCCCCCTAGGAGCATGCACGTTATACTTTGTTTTGATGACTAATATATTCTTGCAATAAGTATGTGAGCTCTTTAAGACTAATGTTGAGTCCATGGATTATACGCACTCTCACCCTTCGACCATTGCTAGCCTCTCTAGTACGGTGCAACTTTTGCCGGTACCATACACCCACCATATACCTTCCTCAAAACAGCCACCATACCTACCTATTATGGCATTTCCATAGCCATTCCAAGATATATTGTCATGCAACTTTCCACCGTTCCGTTTATTATGACACGCATCATCATTGTCATATTGCTTTGCATGATCATGTAGTTGACATCGTATTTGTGGCAAAGCCACCTTTCATAATTCTTTCATACATGTCACTCTTGAGTCATTGTACATCTCGGTACACCGCCGGAGGCATTTCATACTGAGTCATATTTTGTTCTACGTATCGAGTTGTAATTCTTGAGTTGTAAGTAAATAAAAGTGTGATGATCTCCATGTGAGGAAATAAAAAAGGAGATGCCAAAGAAGCCAAACAAGAGAGAGAGAGAGAGAGAGAGAGAGAGAGAGAAGATGTTACTATCCTTTTTCCGCACTTGTGCTTCAAAGCAGCACCATGATCTTCATGATAGAGAGTCTCCTATGTTGTCAATTTCATATGCTAGTGGGAATTTTTCATTATAGAACTTGGCTTGTATATTCCAATGATGGGCTTCCTCAAATCGCCCTAGGTCTTCATGAGGAAGCAAGTTGGATGCACATCCACTTAGTTTTTCTTTTTGAGCTTTCGTAAACTTATAACTCTAGTGCATCCGTTGCATGGCAATCCCTACTCACTCACATTGATATCTATTGATGGACATCTCCATAGCTCGTTGATACACCTAGTTGACGTGAGACTATTTCCCTCTTTTTGTATTCTCCACAACCACCATATTATATTCCACCTATAGTGCCATGTCCATGGCTCACGCTCATGTATTGCGTGAATGTTGAAAAGGTTTGAGAACACCAAAAGTATGAAACAATTGCTTGTCTTGTCATCGGGGTTGTGCATGATTTGAATATTTTGTGTAGTGAAGATGGAGCATAGCCAGACTATATGATTTTGTAGGGATAAGCTCTCTTTCTCCAAGTTATTTTGAGAAGACATAATTTCCTTGATAGTATGCTTGAAGTATTTTTTTATGTCAATATTAAACTTTTGTTTTGAATCTTATGGATCTGAACATTCATGCCACAATAAAGAAAATTACATGGATAAATATGTTCGGTAGCATTCCACATCAAAAATTCTGTTTTTATCATTTACCTACTCGAGGACGAGCAGGTATTAAGCTTGGGGATGCTTGATACATCTCAAACTTATCTATAATTTTTTATTGTTCCATGCTATTATATTATCTGTTTTGGATGTTTTATATGCATTAATATGCTATTTTCTATTATTTTTGGGACTAACCTATTAACCTAGAGCTTAGTGCCAGTTTCTATTTTTTTCCTTGTTTTTGAGCTTCGCAGAGAAGGAATACCAAACAGAATAAAACTTTCGTGATGATTTTTCTTGGACCAGAAGACACCCAGGAGACTTGGAGATGAAGTAGGAGGATCCACGAGGCGGCCACAAGTGTGGATGGCGCGTCCCCCTGCCTTGTGAGTCCCCCATGACTCCCCTGACCTAATTCTTTCGCTGATATGTTCACATATATCGCCAAACCACCAGAGGCCTCCAAGAAAACACTTTTCCACTGCCGCAACCAACTGTACCCGTAAGATCCCATCTAAGGGACTTTTGTGGCATCCCTCCGGAGGGGCATTCGATCACGGAGGGCTTCTACATCAACTATATTGCCCTTCTGATGAGGTGTGAGTAGTTTACCTCAGACCTACGGGTCCATAGCAAGTAGCTCGATGGCATCTTCTCTCTCTTTTATTCTCAATACCATGTTCTCCTCAATGTTCTTAGAGATCTATCTGATGTAATCTCATTTTGCAGTGTGTTTGTAGAGATCCGATGAATTGTGCATTTATGATCAGCTTATTTATGAATATTATTTGAATCCTCTCTGAATTCTTATATGCATGATTTGGTATCTTTGTAATTCTCTTCGAACTATCAGTTTAGTTTGGCCAACTAGATTGTTTTTTCTTGTAATGGGAGAAGTGCTTAGCTTTGGGTTCAATCTTGCTGTGTCCTTTGCCAGTGATAGTAGGGGAAGCAAGGCAAGTATTGTATTGTTGCCATCGAGGATAAAAAGATGGGCTTTTCATCATATTGCTTGAGTTAATTCCTCTACATCGTATCATCTTACTTAATGTGTTACTTTGTTCTTCATGAACTTAATACTCTAGATGCAGGTAAGAGTCGGTCGATGTGTGGAGTAATAGTAGTAGATGCAAAATTGTTTCGGTCTACTTGATATGGACGTGATGCCTATATTTCATAATCATTGCCTTGGATATCGTCATAACTTTGCGCTTTTCTATCAATTGCTCGACGTAATTTTTTTCACCCACCATATTATTTGTTATCAAGAGAGAAGCCTCTAGTGAAACCTATGGCCCCCAGGTCTATTTTCCATCATAAAAGTTTCCGATCTACTATTTTCCATCATACAAGTTTTCGATCTACTATTTTGCAATCTTTTAATTTCAGATCTATAAACCAAAAATACCAAAAATATTTACTTTATCTTTTGTTTAGTTTCATCTATCTCTATCAGATCTCACTTTTGCAAGTAATCGTGAAGGGATTGACAACCCCTTTATCACGTTGGGTGCAAGTTGTTTGATTATTTGTGCAGGTATTGGTGATTTGTGCGTTGTCTCCTACTGGATTGATACCTTGGTTCTCTAACTGAGGGAAATACTTATATCTACTTTCCTGCATCACCCTTTCCTCGTCAAGGGAAAAATCAATGCAATATCAAGAAGTAGCAATGTGCGATCCATGGACATGCATTCTGGCCAATCAGAACACACGTGTCACGACATAATGAAAGTCATCGCACATGGTTCCAATGTGGAAAAATCAGCAAGTTTTAAGGTGGGTCCACATTCCCTTCATTGGTTGACCCTGAAATGTTTGCCCAAGCTAAACATTCACCCTAATATGCACCGTACATGTTCAATTATTTTGCTAAATCTCCACACGTAGTTGTGCGTATTGTGGGAAAATGGTTGCTAGTATAAAATTGTGTGCGAAGACTGAAAGTTACACAAACGATTTGCGCTAAGAAGCTGTGTGTGTGATGTGGGCAATCATATGTTTGTTTAACAGAAGCATAAAATTCCATCAACCAAACTAATTGCATACTCATCCCACATCTAGACATAAGTAAACATATATATAAGCATACCCAGGCATAGATAATAAGCGTACTCAAGCATAGTTCAACCGATATTAAGTATACTCAAGCATAGTTATAATTAAGATGCTACATAGCTAGGGTACTTTTGAACATAACCATAGTTCAATCCCACATCTCATCTGCAGGCAGGCCTGCACCAAGGTGAAGCTTCTCCAGGTACTCAGCGTACGCATCATGCACAACCCTGCGAGAATACTTCTACTTGAAGGAGCCAATGACTCATCCTCTTGCATGTGCCAGAACACTTTCATATGTATCATGAAGCCTATGGTTGCAGAATTGGCATCCAAAGCCCCCATTCCAGGTCCTCACATGCTTGTTATGCTTTCCCGCATAAAGCCCCCTGAGCTTTTGCTTCTTGAACCTCCTCTGGCCATCTTCATCCTCGTTGTCAACAACGTCAGATAACACCTATACATATAGTTAAAAATGTGGCATTAGTATATTTTATAAAGGAAATTTAGCAGGCAGAGTTTATGAAACATAATATATCCTGTGACAGTGAGAACCATAAATCATTAAGTGATCTTGATGTAAGAAATGCATAAATAGAGAGCACACAACTTAGTGCATCAAATTTAAGAGTCTGATTGGTTTGCTACCAACATTTGGCAAAATTAAAAGTTGCCAAAACTTGGCAACCTGTCGTGAGATTGGCAATGAAGATTGGTGTGCAACCAATCTCTAGCGAACATTTGGCAGTTGCCAAAATTTGGCATGCCAACTTTTGGCATCAAACCAATTTCCATGTCGAAAAATAGGATATTCAAAATCAATTCTCAAAATCTGGATACAAATTATTAGCACGAACACTAACCCTAGTCAGATTATTAGCAAAACTCATTTGTACAGAACAAACAATAAATCACTAACCCTGGACGTATTATTAGCAAGATTTTGGTTCATTTTTTAACACAATCTTCTATGTACATTGCAATCTGGAAAATAAATTGGCACAAACATTTATGTGGGACATTCAAAATTGAATTGTTAGTAGCAACACTAACCATAGTCAGATTATTAGCAAAAAACATTTGTACAGAGCGAACAAATAATGACTAACTCTAGTCGGATTATTAGCATGGTCATTCGTACATAACTCGCTTATCAGCAGCTAGCACTGACCATTTGTACAATTCAAACAATCAATACACTACACAGATCTAATGAATCTTACTATTATTTCATGGACTGGGAGTTGAGAGAACATAACCATAGGAATTCTATTACAAAAAGGGGGAGGCATGACTAACTAGAGGAGACCTAGGATATATTTAAATGACACGATGTAGAGTATTAAGTTCATATAAAACGGAGTAACGCCTTAAGCAAGATGAGATGAGGTAGAAAAGTAAACTCAGTTAATATGAATAAACCCCATCTTTTTATCCTTAATGGCAATGATAAAAATACGTGTCATGTCCCTTTGTGTCACTGGGATTGAGCACCGCAAGATTGAACCCATCACAAAGCACCTCTCCCATTGCAAGAAAAATCAATCTAGTTGGCCAAACCAAATCAATAGACTGGAGAGAAATACAATGCTGTAATAATCATGCATAAAAGAGTTCGGAGAAGACTCAAATAACATTCATAGACAATCTGATCATAAACTCACAATTCATCTGATCCCAATAAACAAACAACAAAAAATGATTACAACGAATAGATCTCCAAGAATATCAAGGAGAACATTGTATTAAAGATCAAAGAGAGAGAAGAAGCCATCTAGATACTAGCTATGGACCTGTAGGTCTATGGTAAACTACTTACACATTATTAGAAGGGCATCAAGGTTGATGTAGATCCCCTTCATGATCAACCCCTCCTCTGGCAGAGTGCCGGGGAAGGCCTCCAGATGGGACTCATGAGGATAGAAACTTGCGGCGGCAGAAAAAGTATTTCAGGTGGCTCTCTGATGTTGGGGGAATATTTGGGTATTTATAGAGTTGTGATTAGCACTACAAAAAAAAATACACTTCCGTGATGATACGTGTTTGTCACAGTAGGTCACGTTTTTCTGTCATGCATGTACATCCATGATGATTTTATGACAGAATCAAGATAGTCATACTTGTGCTGCCGTAGAAGTGTTCACTGGTGGAAAAAAGGCCTTTGGTCGCGGTTCGCAACTGCCATTAGTCGCGGTTGGGCAACCGCGACCAAATAAGCGCGACTAAAGCCCCCCACCTTTAGTCGCGGCTGCTTAAGAACCGCGACTAACGGCCCGTCCCGTGGGCGCCAGCGACCGTCGAGGCGGAGGACCTTTAGTCGCGGTTCTTCGCCAACCGCGACTAAAGCCGCCACAGGTTTAGGGTTTTAGCCCCCTAAACCTGTTTTCTGTTTAATTTGTATTGTTTTATTTCTTTTGTGCTTTATTTTAATTTTGAAGGAGTTTCATATATTCTACGGTACTACATACATGCATATGAATGTACAATTTCAAATAAATTTGAAATTAGAACCAAAAAAATTCAAGAGGAATATACAATATATATTCAATATCATCGGATGACCATATACAATTTTGAACAAGTTTCCATACATGATTTAATGCATATAAAGTTCTACGTCCTCGTAATAGTGTTCTCCTTTAGGATGGAGGACTTCCTGCTGAACCATCCAGCTAGTTCCTCTTGAAGTGGTCGAAGCGAGCTTACGGACTAAGCATCATCCGGAGGTTATTCCTCCGAGCATTGGTATCACTCGGAACCCGCTCGAGGTGTATCTCGGATCATCTCACGAACATAGTATCCACATAGATTGGTCTCCGGTGGCTGAATATCCCCAGATTCTTAGGCTTTGACCTTTTGAATTCTAGCTCTTTTTGAATTCACCGACCTTTGTATCTACGAACCGTCTCCAAACCCTACGAGGCAAAGAAAATTAAATGAACAAGAGAGTTATTAGTTACTTGATATTAGGAAATGAACGAAATAGGCCGATCGATATAGGCGCAAATGAATGAAAATAATTACTTCTGCAGCATTCTTCTCATGCCGCCCCAAAGCTTTGGATCCATATTCAGAGAGTCGTGGACGAGACATTCGAGGTGTTAACTTTAATTACTAGCAGAATCCGGTGGAACCTGCGGACACAATACATGCACAAGACGTCATGCATAACTCATCGATTAGCTGGCCACATACCATGAATGGAGTAAACAAAGAGAATGTGCTCAAGACAAAACACTCACCCAAAATGGTAAGGAAATAGAATATCACTTTTGAGTTCCTGCTTTGTAAGAAACTGCCACAGTCTGCCTCCATGTCGGCGGGGTGACGCTCCAACACATGTCCATTAACGATGTGTGGGTCAATGAACCCAACATCATGGATGTTCCTTACTCTGCATTCCTTAATCTTCATTCTGCATGTATAATAGCGGACACAACAATATAGTTAGGACATATATATAGTGCAGGCAATATGAACGAGATGGGGTAGAAATTAATAAATCACTTACGAACGTAGCAACCGATGATAGATTTGTCGAGCTCAAGCAGATTGAAAGGCTGGAACAATTCACTCAGTTCAATTTGTACATAGTAATGTTTGAAGTGATGCTCATGTCTAACTTCCGCATAAATATATTCTTTGGCGTTTTTATTTTTATGTAACCCTTGTACCATTTCAGCAGACCTTTCATTTGTGGAGGTAGATCCTTTTCTGCATAAGCTCGACGAGAGGCCCATTCTTGACATATGTAATTACTACCTCCTTCACTTTGGCGCCTCATCAAGGCCTAACAGTTCATGAAGAGTAATACCTAAGTTGGCCGCTTGTTCTCGCACTTTCGTTCTGATCAATCCTCAGTCTGCGCAGCTTGTATGATCTCGGGGCATCCGGACGGGCTTCCACTATAAGCGGGCAATCGATTGTTTACTTTGTTCCCGAGCTGGGCAACTTGTTTCCGCTTTTTACTTTCGCCTTCTCCAGCTCTTTGTTCTCCTTGAACATGAGTGCCTGCTGCAAGTTCACGTGCATAGTCGTTAGGCAGATTCTTCGGCTTGGGACGGTGTGCTCAAAAATGACTTAGCCCACTTCTTTTGCTCATCGAAAATACTGGCTTGGGCTCGGGCTCTCTTTTCTTCTTGCAGTCCGCCTTCCATTTCGCCAAATCAGCAGCCGCAGCCGCGTCGACTTCCTCGGCACTACGTTCCCAAGGCCTTGTGGGGAGAGGCTTCAGTGATGGCTCCGGTACCTTTGTGGTCTTAGGTACATAAGGGTTCGGGTTAATAATCCAGGACTGCTACGCTTCTTTGCGGAGGTGGATTGGGGGCGGCGTCGATCGATCACCCGCGGACGAGGATCGGGCGGCGGCTGATCACCGGCGGACGTTGTGGATCGGGGGCAGCGTCGGTGGACGTGGCGGAGGTGTGGGTGAACCGCCACCACCACCACCACCACCACCACCACCACCGCCACCGCCACCACCACCACCGTAGGGGGTGGACTTGTTGTCCTTGGCGCCTCGCTGAAACTTGATAAACTTCTTTTGCCATAGAATGAAATGGCGCTTGACATCTCAAGTCTTTTCTCCCTTGGTGTAGCAATGTCAATCTCCGTGTCCTCAAACCCTTGGACTATGTCCTCCACCGTGACACGAGCATAGCCATCTTGAATGGGGTTGTTGTGGTGGAGTGCTCGAATAAACATGGTAAAGCACTGCCGATGGCTACCTTCATGGACATGTTCCCGATAGGATAATACAGATGACATTCTTTCATCTCCTTTATATCGCCCACGGGTAGCGAGGAGGCTCGGTGCAGTAATTTCGACCACCGAGGCTCCGGTGCAGTAATTCGATCGTCGGTGCATCTGCACCAGCCGGTGGGGCCTCCGTGGAAGCCACGCTGCTTCTCCGCTGCTGGCTTCCGAGATCCGCTGGATGATCTTCATGCTGCACCGAGCTGCATCTCTTTCGCTACTAGTACACTCATGGTTTTCTTCATCACATCCATTTCCGATGCCAACCGCGCCACAACATCTGCTTCCCGATCCATCTTTCTCTTACGGCTTCAGAATCGACGGGTCATCGCTCAGGGGAACCCTATTTTCCACGGAATGTGCCCCATGCCTCGTACACGTCCTCCGTGTTCAGGATTCTGAGGGCTTTTGTCGGTGCGTCGTTCTCTCTGTTGAACTTGATCTTCCCTGCTGAGCATCCTCATTGCGCCAATAAGGGCTTGGGTGGGTTTAATTAATTTGCCCGGTAAACACACTCCCTGTCTCCGGGTTCAGCGTTCCCCATGCCCGTACCACCAGCTTTTGGCCCTTGGGTCCCATCCTCCGTGCTGGACGGATTCTCGCGCCTCAGCTCGTTCTCCATCTTCTCCAACCTAGGCACCCAAATGCGATACCCTCCTGGCCCCATAACATGATTGTACTCCTTCTTAGCCGCATTTTCCTTATTTTTTCGATATTTGAATGAACTGCTCCGATTTCTTTTGCTTCACAAATTCTGGCCAATCATGTTTCAGTTTCTCATATTGTCCTTTGAAATCCGGAGTCTTGTTCTGCTTGACAAAGTCATGGGCTAGATTTTGCTTGAATTTCCGGAATGCGTCGGCCATCTTATGAAGAGCGAACTGTTTGACTAGCCTCCTCCTCTCCTTGTTTTCCTCAATCTTGTTACCCTCCTCATCGAATTTGTTGTATTCCGGAGGTAGAATGAAATGTTCCATAAGCTTCTTGAAGCAATCTTTTTTTGTTCTCTTATCGACAAAAGTGAAACCATCAATTCGTGCGTTCTTGCGGGGCTCCAGCGGCCTGCCGGTTGCACTGTCGACAACCTCGATGGTGCATGTTTCTCCTTGTTTCATCGTCTTGGTTGCGCCACGCTTTGACGACGTACTCGATTGTTTCGACGATCCGCCGAGGGCTAAAATAAGAAAGAGAGTCGCGTTAGTACACACATTTATTCAAATCAGTTAGTTTGTATCACGGAGGCTCAATGTATATATATACCTCGGCGGGAGGTGGTTGCTACTTCCATTTGAAGATCGCTGTTTATCGACGTTTGTTCGCATCATCTTGTCGACGCGCCCTTCATCTTCACCGTCAAGGTTCAGATAAGAAGAGATATCATCTTCTTCTTCTCCGGTCGGCACATATAGAATATCGCCGTTTATGATGCCGAACATATGTGCTTCACCGTCCGGATCATAGTTGTCCATAATCGGGTCAGCTCTATCGTCCGCCATTATGTCATCCTGAAAACATGTAGTAAAAACAAATTAATTAAGTGAAGAAGGGGCGGTGGCGGTGGCGGTGGCGAAGGGCGGTGGCAAAAGGAGGCGAGGAAGGGGTGGGAGAGGGTGTCGCGGTAGAGCGCGAGACGGGCGGCGTGATTTAGCAGGCCACGGAGAGGGAGGCGAGGACAACACACACGGAGAGGGAGGCGAGGACAACAGACAACCACGTCTTCACGAATGTCATTTTGTGAAGAAACTTTGTAAGCAATTAAACATTTGTCAATGTTTGGTAAAAAATACAATTTGTTTTTGGTTTACTTGTCACTCGAGCTCACGTAAGATCAAGCTCAAAATACCACTTTCGAGATTTTTCTTGTTTCTTTAAGGTCTTTTCACCTCTTATTAGTCGGGCCCGACATCTCGCCTAAACTTTTCAGCCTGTCCGCAATCTTTCAACTCCAGCCGCTATCTATTTTTTCCTAGGGAGACCATACGGCCCGCAGCTCTCGGGCTTGAAAAATACCGCTAAAAAAGACAATGTCTCAAAAAAAAGTTAATAAGGGCCAATAAGCAGCCACAAAATTAATAAATAAATAGGTGATGCAGACGGACAGGCTAACACATCTTTCCCTAATCCCTAATCCCTAATTCCCTAATTTATTAATATTTTTATTTTTATTTTTAATTTTTTATTTTTATTTTTAATTTTAATAAAGCAAATAGTGTTTCGGTCGACGTCGGGCTATTTTGCATGAAAGTCCCTTCGTTTACGAGAATTCAACCCACAGCCTTACTTTAAGTGTGTTCTGATGAGATAATGTTTTATTTTATAGAAAACCCCGCCACCACCCACTTATCCATTGCCGCCATCACTGCCACTTATCCATTGCCGGCCTCCACCGCCGGCACACGCCGCCGCCTTGCCGCGTGGCGTGCACGCTGGAGAAGCCAAGGAAGGGGTGATGCGTCATGGGCGTGGCGTCAAGCGCCAAGTGAGCCCAAGAATGGGTCGAGGCGTTGGAGCGCGGCAGACAGAAGTAGCCGAGGCCGGCCGGCGAGGGAGGGCGAAGCGAGCGAGGCGGTAGTACCGAGGCCGGGCCGGCGGCGCTGCTGGTGGGCGAGGGCGACGGCGGGCGGCGAGGGCGAGAGCGACGGCGGGCGGCGGCCGAGGGCGAGGGCGACGGCGGCGGCGCGAGGGCGAGGGCGACGGCGGGCGGCGCCGAGGGCGAGGGCGACGGCGGGCGCGCCGAGGGTGCGGCAGAGACGAGGCGAGAATCGAATCGGAGAAGACGAGAATCGAGCCTTGTATTTATAGCCCCCGCTTTAGTCGCGGTTGGCGACGCGACCATGATTAAAGGTACCCTTTAGTCGCTGGTCGCCTGCCCAACCGCGACTAAAGGGTTTTTATGCGGGTTTTGCGTTCCGCGCCCCCCTTTAGTCGTCGCGGTTGGGGAGGCGACCATGACTAAAGTAACCTTTAGTCGCGGTTGGTCTGCCAACCGCGACTAAAGGCCGCCATGAGTTTAGGGTTTTAGCCCCCCAAACCTGTTTTCTGTTTAATTTGTATTGTTTTCTTTTTAATTTGTATTGTTTTCTGTTTAATTTGTATTGTTTTATTTCTTTTGTGCTTTATTTTAATTTTGAAGGAGTTTCACATATTCTACGGTACTACATACATGCATATGAATGTATAATTTCAAACAAATTTGAAATTAGAACCAAAAAGAATTCCACAAGTTCTTCCCCGCCGCCTCTGTCTTCCCACAAGTTCTTCCCGCCAGTCTTCCCGCCATTCTTTCCCCGCCTATGTCTTCCGCCATTTCTTCACGCCTCTATCTTGGCACGTGTCGATGCTCCTTTTATAGGCACGGCGCCGCTTCGCTTTGTCTTGTTCCTCCGACAGTATGTCAGGCGCTACCCACGCGTCTGTCTAACCTTTAGTCCCGGTTGCACCAACCAGCCGGGACTAAAGGTTAGATGACCAGCTCTGATTCCTCTTCTTCCCGCCATTTCTTCCTGTCTTCCGCCTCTTTCTTCCCGCCACTTTCTTCCCGCCTCCTGTCTTCCCGCTCCCATTTTTCCCGCCATTTCTCACTACATATATGTAGCCCGGCTTGGCCAGCATTATCACATCTCTACAATCTCTCATCACGCTCTCATGGCTTCCACCGCACCCACTCTAACCTACCAGCAGGTGGAGGAGCTTTGCGCCTCGAACTACCCTTGTCCACTGGCTACAAGTCCCCACCGGCTGGAGCCTAAGCGCCGCGGCGTGCAGTCCCTCCCGTCCCTCGTGTACTGCGCGCCGGGCGGCCATCACGAACCACTACTACCTCGACCTCACGCCGAGCAGCGGATGAATCTCGCCGCATCCCGATAACAAGCATACTTGGGACGCCTTCTTCATCAATCGGCGTGAGAGGGCGCCGCCAGTATGAGGAGGACGGTCGCCTCCGGGAACTTCCACGAGGCCGGCCGTCGGCTATGGTGGTATGGCGGACTCGCAGAGCGTCATGGACTACATCACGGCGGCGATATCCCCGCTGCGCTACCCTCGATTCAAGCCACGGCGCCGCCCGACGACAATGACGACAAGCAGCGACGACAAAGAGCGATTTATGACGGCGGCAACTTAGAAGGCGGCGACTACCAAGACAACGACGACGGCGGCTATGAAGACTACGAGTATGCATATTATACGCCTAGGCAGGAGTATGACTAAATCACTCCAAATTTCATGTATCATCGGTGGTATCTCGAATCATTCAAAATGGACACCAAACACATCACGGGTAATATAATTCACATGATCCATTCAACAAAGTTTGGTACAATAAATTATTACACATCATTTCTTCCCTTGTGTCCCTGCTTGCTTACGATTGTGCCGTATCCATGGAGCATCCTCATCATTTAACTTAATGCTTGGGTCGGTGTTCACTTTGAAGGGCGGAATTTCAGCAAACATATTATAATCTTGACATGTCTGTCTTGTCCTCCACTCCCACGATGTTTCTTTTCCCCGAAAGAACAATGTGGCGCTTTGAATCATCCATGATGTACTGATCGTTTTCTTATCTTTCCGTTTCCTCGGTTTGCTACTCATGTCCTTCACATAGAAAACCTGAGCGACATCTTTCGCTAGGACGAATGGTTCGTCAAGGTAACCAAGATTGTTGAAATCCACCATTGTCATTCCGTATTGCTGGTCCACCTTTACCCCACCTCCTGTTAGCTTGAACTATTTGCACGGAACAAAGGGACCTTAAAGGAGGGTCCATAGTCAAGTTCCCATATCTCCTCTATGTAACCATAATATGTGACCTCTTGCCCATTCTCGGTTGCTGCATCAAAGCGGACACCACTGTTTTGGTTGGTGCTCTTTTTATCTTGGGCGATCGTGTAAAATGTATTCCCATTTATCTCGTACCCTTGGAAAGTCGTTATAGTCGAAGATGGTGTCTTGGCCAACATGTACAGCTGATCTACAACATCATTGTCATTCATTAAATGTTTTCTCAACCAACTGCCGAAAGTCTCCATGTGGGCCTTCCTAATCCAGGATTCAGGCTTCCCCGGGTTGTCGAACGTAAAATATTCTTGTGTTTCTCAAAGCACGGAGCCACCAAGCTGGAATTGGTCAAGACAAAGGTGGTGTGCTTCATCGAGAGAATGGCCGTCCATACATATCATTGATTTCCTTCCGATCGTGCCTCTTCCACTTAGTCTCCCCTCGTGCGCGATCGAGGAAGACCAATCGGCTTAAGGTCAGAACAAAGTCAACACAAAACTCAATTACCTCCTCATTTCCATAGCCCTTGGCGATGCTTCCTTCTGGCCTAGCACGGTTACTTAACATATTTCTTTAATACTCCCATGAACCTCTCAAGGGGAACATATTGTGTAGAAATACAGGACCGAGAACGAAAATCTCTTCGACTAGGTGAACCAGGAGGTGCGTCATAATATTGAAGAAGGATGGCGGAACACCAACTCGAAACCCGACAAGACATTGGATCACATCGTTCAGAACCGTGGTAGAACTTCTGGATTGATTACCTTCGAGAGATTGCATTGAGGAATGCACATAGCTTCACAATGGCTACTCGAACATTTTCCGCAGGAGCCCCTCAAAGCAATCGAAAGCAATTGCGTCATAATCACGTGGCGGTCGTGAGACTTCAGGTTTTGGAACTTTTTCTCCACCATGTTTATTATTCCCTTTATATTGGGCGAGAATCCAGACGGGACCTTCATACTGCTCGGGCATTCAAAAAGATGACCTTCTCTTCTTTGGTCGAGCATAGCTGGCACGACCTTGAAACCATTCCGGATGCGGTCATCGTGGTCTTTCAAACGTTGCTGGTCCTGCCGTGCTTCCTTTGTATCATTTGTCTTCCCATACACGCCCAAGAAGCTTAGGAGGTTCACGCAAATATTCTTCGAACGTGCATCACGTCGATTGCAGAGCGGACATCTAGGACTTTCCAATATTCTAGCTCCCGAATATAGATTTCTTCTTCCACATGGCTGCGTGCCCGTCGGCTCCCTTCGAACTGATTGTCCGCCAGACCCTTTCCAAAGATGACTTTCAAATCCTTGACCATATCAAATACCTCAGCACCAAGTCGTTCCGCGAGCTTCGCCGGTGATCTACCTTGCCGTTGTAATGCTTGCCTTTCTTTCTTCTTGGATGAATTTTCGAAGAAATCGACGATGCCCAAGGTACACGTTCTTCTTACAATTTGGCAAATGTACACTTTCAGTCTCATGTAAGCGGTGCGTGCATGCATTGTATCCCTTATTTGACAGTCCCGAAAGGTTACTAAGAGCAGGCCAATCGTTGATGGTTACGAAAAGCAACGCTTGTAGGTCAAATTCCTCTTGTTTGTGCTCATCCCACACACGGACACCACCCCACAGCTGTAAAAGTTCATCAACTAATGGCCTTAGGTACACATCGATGTCGTTGCCGGGTTGCTTCGACCTTGGATGAGCACCGCATCATAATGAACTTCCGCTTCATGCACAACCAAGGAGGAAGGTTGTAGATGCATAGAGTCACGGGCAGTGCTATGGCTGGAGCTCGCTTCGCCAAAAGGATTCATGCCATCCGTGCTTAGAGCAAATCTTATGTTCCTTGCGTCACCTGCAAAATCTTTGAACCATCATCGATCTTTCTCCATTGCGCTCCATCTGCGGTGTGTCTCAACTCCCGTCCGACTTACGGTCCTCTTTGTGCCATCGCAACAACTTGGCATGCTCTTTGTTCCTGAGCAGATGTTTCAACCGTGGTATTATAGGAGCATACCACATCACCTTGGCGGAACCCTCTTCCGGGTTTCGCCCTCAACATCGTCACCGGGGTCATCGCCTCGATCTTATAACGCAATGCGGTGCATACCGGCATTCATTCAAATTCTCATATTCACAGCGGTAGAGGATGCGATCGTTGATGCATGCATGTATCTTCGAACCTCTAAACCTAGAGGGCGACAACCTTCTTTGCTTCAGACGTCTTCAAGGGCAACTCGTTATCCTTTGGAAACATATTCTTCAACATTTTCAGCAAGTTTTCAAATGCCGAGTCAGCTACACCTGCCTCGCCTTCCATTTCAGCAAATCCAGCAGCAGCCCAGCTTTTTCAGACCATCATCGCATCCGGGTACAGCGCCTTTACGTGATCCTCTAACATGCGATCCAAATTCTCCTCTCCTTTTCAGTTTCGCAGCGTCTCCGTGCATCAGCAATGGTCCGACCAAGATCATCAACGGGATCATCACGTGCCTCTTCTTCACCTTCCCTTCACCTTCAAAGATCCTCCATGAAAGTATCACCAAATGAGCAAGATAGCTTTCATCGATGAAATCATCCCTTCTTCATCTTCTTCCATTATAACCCCTCTTTCTCCATGCTTGGTCCAACAATTATAGCTTGGCATGAAACCGTGCAAGCGGATGCATGTGAACATCTCTTGAGGAAGAGTAACCCTTCCGATTCTTACAGATAACACATGGACAGATAACAAAACCCCCGCTTGTTCGCATTAGCCACTACGAGGAAATCTTTCAAACCCGTAGTGAACTCGCGGAGAGTCGGTTATCAGACATCCATTGCCGATTCATCTGCATTATTATAATATAAAATATATAATTAACCATCATGCATTTGTTAAACTAACTAGCTACAAACAATATAAATTAAACAATGAACTACACACATGCATATTTTATCAATGACACATCAAAGGTTCATCAAGTTGCTAACCGCGATCGAGGAGTGTGGCTCCAACACTTCATGTCATGTTTGTTTCATGCTCTTGGGGCATTTCATCAAACACCTTATGTGCATAAGAGGAACCAAAAGCAAACCTACACCCACTTGTGAAGAGAATGGCTCCAAATGGCTAAGTGTTGGCTGCTGGATGGGTATATATAGGGAGGGCTTTAGTTGCGGTTGGCACGGCAAACCGTGACTAAAGGTGCCGAAAGGTTTAGTCGCGGTTGTCCTGCCAACCGCGACTAAAGACCTCACGCGCGCCACTGTACCACCGAGCGCCAGGCCAGCCTTTGGCAGCGGTTCACCTCGTAATCGACTAAAGGTCCCATTAGTCGCGGTTCCTACAGCTTCGCGACTTATGGGGCTGGACGGAAGCCTGTTTTTCCACCAGTGGTTCCATCACATTACCACAATCATCATCACGGAAGTGTCCACTTCCATGACGATAAATCGCGTGTCATGGAAGTGCTTTCGTCAAGGGTGACCGACACGTGGCATCCACCGTAACGGGTCGCCGTTAAGCTATCGGGTTCCGGTTTGGATCCAATAACCCGTTAACAGCCCCGACCAATGGGGATTTTCCACGTGTAAAATTCTCATTCGCCGAATAATGCACGTGTCAGCTAAACGTTGGGACAGATGTCATTCCTACAATGGATGGAAGACGCCTATGATATGTCGACACGTGGCACAGCCCAACAGAGGTCCATTATAGGTAAAATGGCCGGCCCAGCTAAAGGCCCACCATGTGTTTTTAGTCACTCGTGGGCTGGCCCGTTAATAGCCTACCATGTTTTGGGTCAAATTGAGACCCATACCAGATCACGCCCGTTCACAGCCTGCCTTGTTTTGGGCCAAATTACAGCCCATATCGGATCAGGCCCATTACTAGGCCACTGTTCTTTTGGTCCCATTCTAAGCCAGGTTTGTATTTCAGTTTGTTAAATGCCCGTTTACCAGTTCGGCCCGATAATAGTTCGTCCTGTTAGTGGCCCGTGGTGCATCTGGGACATTGTCGGCCCGGTTTAACTATAGGGCATTTAACGGCCTGTATAGAAACTGGGCTACTTCTTGTTCGAAGTAACTTTAGGCCTCTTAACGGCCCGTAATCTTCGTGGATAAATTTCAGCCCAACTGGCCTATCGGCCTGTTAATGGCCCATGTAACAGTTGGGCCTAATTACAGCCCACGTTGAATCCGGCCTGCTTACAACCCATCTGATAATGGCCCGTGACACTTTTGGACCTATGGCCCGCGTGGATACCGGCCTGCTGAAAGCCCATAATTTTATTGGGCCAAACAGGCCCGAGATATATTTTGGCCTGTTAACTGCTCGTCCTATTTGGGCCAAACATGGGCCTTAGGCAGTTTCGGCATGTATTGGCCCGTGTATTTTTTGGCTCAACGCTATCCCAATCTAGGTTTTAGCCTGTTAAAAGACCATGGTATTCTCTGGCCCAACTGGCCAGAACTTTACTCGGCCTGTTAAAGGCGGGAAACTACTATAGGTTTAGACCTGCTAATGGCCCAAGATGATTATAGGCCCCTGTTTTGGCCCATATGAGTAACAGGCCGGCCTGAAGACCGACAACACTGAGAGCCACTGAACCTTTCGGCCTAAATTACAGCATACAGACCAAAGAATAAACCTAGACTATATAATAAAGAAATAACGGCATATTACATCCACTGGGAATCAAAGTTCGCTCCCGGTGATAATAAAGCGCAACGTGACCACGGATTACATACACTGGGGATCAAAGGTCGCCACAAGTGCATATAAATGCACCGACAATAGAATATACAAAACTGAGAGCACTTCAGAAGGCACTAGGCCTAGCCAGGACGGGCCCCGCAAGCAGCCGAACAAGCTGATGAGACCTTAGTTGTGTCAACGATAGATGCTCCATCCCTAGTTGTATGGCACCATAGTGCACAAGGCAGTCCTCTGACATCTTCATTGCATCTTTGACATCTTCATTACATCTCCTTGTGCACCACTCTCCTCTTTCTATCTCTCCCACATGCGGACCCATCCTAGCTCCTTCCTTGTATACATATATGCAGTGACTCTTTCCATAGCTCCCTAATGTATCGTCATTCTCAATCTCGCATGTTATTCTCTACACCATCTATTCTAGATCTCTCATGAAGTCCCTATCACACACACGATGACTCACTTCCCTTGCGTGTCCGTACATAGGCCAATTTCGAACAACATCAACATTGTCTCCCTATCTATACGCCACTTCTGCACACAAACGACCCCTCTCTCCCCCTCTCTTCCTCTCTCTCTCTCCGTCGCTAGCTCTCTCTCTCTCTCCCTCTCTCTCTCTCTCTCTCTCTCTCTCTCTCTCTCTCTCTCTCTCTCTCTCTCTCTCTCGCTCGCTCTCACACCCCTCTCCCACAGACACTCGATGCCTCTTCCAAATAGTCTGCTCCCCGCCCGCACCCATGCTATCTCGCTACTACACATGCCGCTGTCTCTCTTTGACACACATGTCACACCATTCCCCCTTCCCTTATACTAGGTTTACATCATTAGTGGTTTCTCTACTCCACATACACACACTCCCTCTCACACACAAACGTGCGCACAAACACACACAGACACGCACAAACACCCATCTATCTGGATCCTTCTTTTAAGACACACACCCTTGCATATTCTCTCCAGCTCTAGGTATGTATATATCCCCCTCTCTCTAGCTCAGATGCACACCAAAATTCTCCATCTCTCTAACTCACACATCTCTCCCCATGTCCGCAAGTGTATCTCACACACTCACTCTTAGATTATTTCTATGTGTCTCCACGTTACACAACACAAAGCCCCATGTACATGTCTCTCTCTATCCTCCACACACATAGACACAAAGAATCACTTATCATTGCCTCAGTCCCTACACATATCACACACGCACACTGTCTCTCTCTCTCTCTCACAAACACGCTCAACAAGGGTTTCCCCGTGAATAACTTACCGACTATTCATCAACAGTCGTGGCAGTACGGTGAACACGAGACAAGAAAAATAATAAATCTACACATGTATAGACCACCTAGTATGACTACTAGGACTAGAGCAATCCGAAAGTGAGCCGCTGTCACCCCCTCCTTATCGGCAAAGGGAAAACCTTGGTTTTACATAGTCGAGAAGTCATTATGCTAAGGCCCCACATGCTGAGCCGTTGAATAGAATGTAGATCCTAGTTTACGGAAACAAGTATTAATAATACGTTTGTATCTCCATAGTTATAATTCTTCTCTTATAAAAAAACTGAGTTGGTGATGATGGTTCGCGTGCCATCTTGCAATATAGACTGTCCGATCTATATCTGACGGATAGAAAGTAAACTAAAAGATACCCGCACCTCTCTCCACATTTGCAGACAAGGCCTTCCCTCGTTCATCTTGATCTCCAACAACCTGATTTTTGAGCAATTAAAAAAGGAAGCCTCTGGAAAAAATTGGCATGGTGGTCTTTGTCGGCGTCGTCCATCCCCATGCCTCCGCTCAGTCCGACCACCAATCACATCCATGCCCCACTCCTTTTCACCTTATCTCCTCTTTCTCGAGATATCATTAGTTTTTACACATGGGATTACTCCCGCATGGGTCAATCACAACAAGTGTTTTATAAAAAAAATGCATCTTGATATTCCGTGCAATCACGGGCATCTTGCTAGTACTCCTACAGAAGACTAAGTTGGTTATGATGGTGTGTCTGCCATCCGTCATTTCTGACCATTAGATCTACATCTAACGACTATGAGGTAAGTTGTTGCCTTCTCTCACCAACATCCCACTTCTCTACCAATTTGCAGAAAAACCCATAATTAGTATCTTAAAACCAATCACATCCCTCCCTCACCTCACCAAAACAGCCCAAGAATATATTCTGATTGAAACATAATATATCTCTAATGATATATGTATATCAAAATTAGGGTGTTTCGTATCAAGTTTGGGAATAAGTATTATTCTAATTATGATCCATTGCAACGCACGTGAACATTGCTAGTATTTCCAACCATGCAAAAAAATGCTAGTATTTCCATAGTTTCGAGCTTTCCATCAAGATATTAGTCACTCATGGTTGATATTTAGTTTCAATCACGTACACATAGGCACTATGTAACTAGCCTTGCTTATTGGCTTCCAAAGCTTAACTTTCACTCCTACTTACAGTACGTAGAGTATTTAACAAAAACTACCACTTACAACCAGCCCTAGGAAGAAACTATTGTACAAAAAATAGAAAAAACATACCCAAAATTTCTTAATCCGCGCTAAAAACTATTACCTAGTGCCGATTAGGCTCGTTTAAACCCGTTTATGATAGGGTTGGCCCACACATCCATGCTGACAAGGCAGCTTAAACCAACACATTTTGTTTGACCATTGACACGAGGGAGCCACATCTGACCTTCTATCCTGTTATTCCCCCTCAAATCATTATTTTTCCTGAACATTACTTCAAACAGTACTGATGCGTGTTCGTCGGTGGCGCCGGTGATGAGCGAGTTGGCCGCCGCTCCGCCGGACGGGCCGGACGCCGCGCTGGCCTCCGCACGGGTTGGCAGGCTGGCCCGAGCGAGACTCATGCGCGAGCAAGCCTCCCTACTAGCCTTTGCTCGAGCCAGATGGCTGGCCTTAGCGCGGTGCGCGTGAGCAAGCCGCAGCACCGCCGTGCCAATCTAGCTAGCAAACCTTGCAGACAAGCAGCTGGATGCATCCAGCAGGGTGTGTGCTATCTTGGCTAGCTAGCAGTCGCGAGCACCGGACGGTGCTGGCATCCGGGCTGCCGAAGATGGGCTCCGCACTGCTGGCGGTTTTGACCTCGCCTTCTGGAGGCGTTGGTAGCTGCGTCCCATGGCCGAGGATGACTAGGCAGACGGGCCGGAGGTAGGAGGTCACTCGGGGATTTTTGTGCAAACTGACATGTAGGTCCCACAAGTCATAACGCCTAAATTGCCGGTCGAATAGAAGGCGTTGACTTAAGGGGCGATATGGGTTGAAACGAGCCTATAACGGCACTTTGTAGAGTAGTCGTTTCTTGGTAGGGCTGGTTCGTAAGGGCATGTACAATGGTTGATAAGGTAGTGTTATCTTAAGTCTACCACGTATGCAAGTGGTAGTAGTTTCTTGGCATTATTCGTGGTTTCTTGGCATTATTAGTGGTTTCTTGTAAGGAACAACGTACTAGCAACAAAAGGCGATTCTAGGTTGCATTGTACTCCAACGAGTACTACTAGTGGCTGCAGGAGTGTATACCTCGTTTTGTGGGTTTGATCCCGGCCGAACGCACGATGGCCTTTTTTTAACTAGTAACTTTGCTGCGAGCCAATATTGTACACTCGTAGTTTGAGTTTTTAAGTCGAACAGACGTGTCGCACCACAATCTGGGTGCACTGGATAGCCCAGCCACGTGAACGGGTTTTTCTTCCCATCATCTCGTGGCTCGCGTGCTCGCCCTAGCCGCACCTCGCTTGCAGCTTCCTCATTAGCTAGTAGTGTATTTAAAATAGCGCCTCCCAATTAAGCCCAAGGAGCCGGAAAAGCCTGGCGTGGCATTGGGATTTGTGCAATATGGCTCTGTACATAAAGTGCTAGTACTCTACTACTCTATAGATTGTGGCTTTGCACGCATGGACTTCACTCCATTATCGGCTCTATAAAAGAAATTCCTCTTGACGTGATTTTTTTTGTTTTGAAACGGAGGCAAAAGCTTTGCCGCATCTCATTCATAAAGAAGGAACTACTAACAAAGTTCGATGAGATCCAGTACACCTCCACAAATGGAAACGAAAAGCCTACTCTCGTTGTATCGAATAACTCAAATGTTCTGCCCCCGCAGTAACCGTCGCTGATAAATAGACTGCTAGTGTGTGCGTGAGAGGAGCGGCCGAGTAGGCCA
Organism: Aegilops longissima; assembly: GCA_021605205.1. Lineage (NCBI taxonomy): Eukaryota > Viridiplantae > Streptophyta > Magnoliopsida > Poales > Poaceae > Aegilops > Aegilops longissima. Next base: position 100,675,365 of record CM038679.1, on the reverse strand, counting down.
GCTACGCGCTTGAATAGAGCACCGAGAGTACCCACTATGCAGGTGTACTTTCCCTGCATTGATAGTACAACAATGGTTCTAGAGAACAGTAGTACCCTCCACTTCCAACTGTGGCTCCTTGGACCTGAGATTAAAGAGTTCAAAACTGGTGCACTATACTAGAAGTACAGTACATCGCACTACTAGTTGGGAAAGTAGTACTAGTACTGCTACAGTATGAGTACGTAGTAAATAATAGTCTCACCCCTTCGCTAAGGAACGATCGAGGAGCTACAGTTGGAGGGAAGAGGCTCTGCGGTTACTACGCTCTTATCTCCTCCTCGCCAGTTCCCCTCCCCCCCGAAGAGAAGGCAGTTCATCGCTGCTCCCATGGATTCGCCAGGCGGTTCTCCTCCTCATCGGGGCTAGGAAACCTTGGACGACGATCCTCTGGGACAAATCGCACGCCGCTCCGACGTCCTCACCGCCGCAAGACTCGGTGCTTCCTGCACCAACGTTTTCAAGACAGTGCTTTAACAGGCTTTTGAAAAGGCCATGCTTGTTGGTCTTCCATGCGTACTCGAGGAGAAGGTTCTTCTATGGGACAATCCTTCGAACAGTCCACCGCTCCCTGGCCATGGTTGCACGTTGACTCTGCTAGAGTTGCCGACATTGACAGGTAGTCGAATTTTGTCAGATGAGCAGGTTAGTCATGGAGTTTGATCATGTAGTACTTAGTTATTCCTTTTCCCATCCCGTAATTTCTCCGCTGCCCACCGTCTTATATATAGGTCTGGGTCGGTGCCAACGAAGATTGTATTGCATACCTCGGCGGATACCACCATCATTTTGCACAACATCCACAAGGTGTGGCTGCTCCGTGAGACCCCTTCTCCACCATTGGGATCGGCCTTCTGGACTGGCTGGGCTTGAATACGTATGATGATGCCTACATGAGATTGAAGAAGATAACAACTGCGGACCTGCCGACAAAGCGACACGGCTATGATGATTACTATCTCATCGCGGTGTTCGACATAAGGATTGCCATCAATACAAGAGGCAGTAACGACAGATAGGGCAGAGGCTGGCGCATGTTGGCCGCGGTAGATTTGTACCCCTACACGTTCGAAGACGTCGTGTTCCATCTAGGCCACATCTTCGTGGTGACAAGCCAGGGGACTTGTTTCATCTGGTTGTCATCCTACAATACGGGAGATTACAAACGGAATGCACAAACCATCATTTGCATCCCTAACGGTAATCCATTATTTTGCAGGGACCAATCATCCCCCAATCAAAATAAGATCACCGATCCTGGATGTGCATTTGCATCCGCGATTCGGTCTAACCTGGAACCTTGTAGCTGACTTTGGCATATTGGGATCAACTATCTTAGCAGTCGTTACCCATGGTACCACTGATGTGCAATATGGTCACACAATCTACCACGATAAGACCGTCACCATCTACCCAGGTATTCCATTTAGTATTATATTTTTTAACCCTCTCGCCTTCTCTTTCATTGTTGTACTACTTACTAGTACTAGTAGGAGCACTTTTTACCTTGGAGGACGCTTATAGCTAGCTAGGCCCTTGAAGACTTGAACCCACTAGCTCCCACCATTTTTGTTTTTCCATGTCTTACTATGTCATCCATGTAGCCAAGAGTGGTTATATATAATAATCCGGTTGTTTCACTTCCTCTATACCTGAGTAGTACTATTTGCTGCACAGTATTACTGACCGCCATATTTGAGCACAACATTATTATGCATGGACCTTGACTATGTACGTCACCATGTGTCTAGATCAGAAATGTCGCGTCTACCAGATGAACGGCGCCGAGTTCGATCCCCGTGATGCTACGTGGGTGCCGCGGAACACTCTTGGAGAGTACTCGTTTTTCACTGGGGACAGCTACCCCATTGTGAAGCGGATGCCACCTTCCGTGCACGACACCGAAGTCCTGCCATTCATGAAGCATGGTTGTGTCTTCAGTGCGCACCACCGGATGAACGACATGCTGGGACACACTATCCCTGATTTATGTCGCTTCAGCTTGGATGAGTCTGCATCATGTGGAACCGGACTAGAAAGCTGCGACAATGATTCCCGTTGCCCACCGCTATGGATCGTGCCATCCATGAAGAACACCCGGGACTTGAACCTGGAGGAGGACATGTAGCCCATCTATACTATGGATCGTGCCATCCATGAAGAACACCTGGGACTTGAACCTGGAGGAGGACATGTAGCCCATCTATAACGTGTAAGTGGAGTATGGTAAATTGTGAACGGTAATGTTGTGAATATATGTAGACTAGTCGTGCACAAATTTATCACATGAATTGGAGATGAACTTGTATAGCATGCTAGCATTTGTCCTTTAGAATTTATTACTAGTAAATGTGTTATGTGTATGTGCAACTTGTGTGGTTGTTGCACGGGCTCCAACACGCTCTTTGAGAAAAAAAGGTGGCGCAGCTTTGGATATAGGAGATGTGGTCGCATCATACAGTAGCATCGTTCTCTATAGTTGTAGTATACTCCCACTAGGACGACAACTCCTATAAAACCTTGCAGTTGGCTCTTTGCCTCTTCGGGAGGTTCAATAGTTCGTACTCGTGTGAACCTTGCACTTGGCTCTTCGCCTCTTCGGAAGGTCCAACAATGATGATACTACAGTACAATATGCTTCTGGCAATCTGACACCGATTGAACTGCTGCACGTCCACCGCGAGGGCGAGGGCGAGGGAGAGGGAGTGGGCGCTGTAGTCAAAACCCACTCCTCGTCCTACGAGCCACCGTGCGCGTGGGCGAGGGAGAGGTGTAGTAAGCAAGCTTCTCCTTGTTCGGCAAGTTGACGGCACACATCAAAGCAGTACTAGTCATTATATAGTTTGAAACGAGAAAAATACACTGGCGGTCAACGTATGTAACAATACACTCTTTACAGTCACTATATAGTTTTGCAGTGATTATACGATCACTAGCTCATCGTAGAGCACCGTATGGCACCCTACAGACTGACCACATAGTCGACGTGGCACTTTGTTGACTGGTTAAATTGTCACCTGGTTTCTGGGTCCCACTTGTCAGTTGGTAGAGCAAAGAAATCAGTTAAACAAAACTTTACACAGGCGCGACAAGAGTCCAACCCTTGCGCGCGAACCACCCTGGCTGTGTATGTGAGTGCATGCACGTGTACTCCCACGGTCTTCCAACAAAGAGTGTACATCTACACTTCCAGCATTTAGCCTTTAATCCAAATCGATATTGATTGACTAATGCACCAACTTGTGCCCTAGCTATAGGCTACATGTCTATCCTTAATTACAACATGCAACAACCTTCATTTAATCTTCTTCTCTCAATGGTAGCATGCACACATAAGTGTGCTACTTTTGGGCATTAATTATGCCCTGGTCAATGTGTAAATATCTAAATGTACATTCTTTCACAGACGTAGGGAGTAGGTTGATCACTTGAGCGTGAGCTTGTGTGTTGCATCGTGTGCTGTATGCCGCATGGGTGCGTGAGTGTTGCGTGCGTCCATGTGTACGTGTGAGTGTTGCATGTTGCATGCATGCATGCATGAGGCTTTTACTCCCTCCCATTGACATGTTCATATTTCAAGCTTCATTAAAATGTTGCATGCAAGAATTAAGAGATAAACTCACCAATGCGTGTAAAAGTTCTAGTCATTTGTTCCTCATGCATGCATTCAAATTATTACGTTCGTAAACACAATTTTCTTGAGGAAAACGAGCCCATTATTGAGTACATTTGGAAAAAAAATCCTCGGGCACTCATCATTTACTACTACATTGGTTGAGGATTTTTTTATTGACCTTTATATAAACCTCCGTCCTAGTTTAATGGTCCCCTTCGTACTTAGTGTAAAATTTCGACCGTCAATTTAACTAATAAAGTGTCAATGCATGTCATAAAAAACTATACCATTAAAAACTATGTTCAAATACGAATCCAGTGATATGATTTTTTGTGAAATACATTATCATTTTATTAGTTAAATGCTCCCTCGATCTAGGTGTATAAGTCACTTTACGGAAACCAAATAATCCCAAAACACTTAGGCGCGGTGCATTAACCAATAAGAGATGTGGGTGTGCATGTTTTCAATGCTTCGAGACTACCAAACAGGACATGCAGTGGTTAGTTCATTGCATGCAATGCTATTGATTACTCCCTCTGTTACCAAACATTTGTCTTTCTAGAGATTTCAACAAGTGACTACGTACGGAGAAAAATGAGTGATTCTACACTCTAAACTATGTCTACATACATCTGTATGTTGTATTCCATTTGAATGTTTAAAAAGACTTACTCCCTCCGTCTAGGTGTGTAAGTCATCTTCCGAAAATCGAATAATCCCAAAACAGTTAGGCATGGTACATTAACTCCTTCCTTGTTTCTTGTTTCGTGACATATCAACCAATAAGAGATGTGGGCCGTGGATGCTTTCAATGGCTTGAGAATTTCAAACTTGACATGAAGTTGTTAATTCATTGCATGCAATGCTATTAACTAGCAAGAAAACATTAAGTTCTCTCGTTTTCCCCTCCACCTACACCTAGACGGAGGGAGTATATTTAGGAACAGAGGGAGTAGCAAATAAATATTAAGTTCTCTTGTTTTTCCCTCCTTGGTCACGGTGCACAACCAAAGATGACTTATTCACCTGGATGGAGGGAGTAGATGGTCAAAGTTTGACACAAAATTAATGCATTGCTAAACATAATTTTTTTGAGGAAAACGAGTGCATTAATTGAGTGTTTTTGCAAACTACAAAAATTATTCCTCATCATCTACCTTGGTTGATGAGATTTTTGAATTGAGCCCTATGAAAGGAGGTAGGATTAGTACTAGTACTACATTATTGGTGCCGAGTTCCTTGGCGAATGTTTCATCTTGTTGGACAGGATGAGCGTACAGGCATAGGGATACTATAGATAGGAAGTCTTTGCGATCCATTATTCCCCATCTCTGTCAGAGAGAACTATTCAACTAGTCTTCAGAGTGAAGTGACAATACACGTTGCAGCAGATGGGACACTTAATTAATAAGTTGAACCAGCATGTTGGTGTAAATAAATCAGCCGTACCTAGTACTGCCATCATGTTTGCCAGTGGAGCACGCTTCCGCAAATACACCTACGCGCATGTCTCCTCCATTAACTGACATATGGGCCCTCTTGAGGTAGACCCACATGTCATCGGCATAACTATTTACACTTCGAAGGACGGTATATCCTGGTAGTAGTACTAGTAGAATTGAGATTTAATGCACTTTCTTCCCCGTCTTTCCCTCTTCTTCCTCCTCTCTTCCTCTTCCTCCTCACTTCCCCATCTTCAGCCGCAGTCCATCCCCCCCCCCCACTCACTACTCGCCCTCCCGCGCCATCTTCCTTGGTAGCTCATGCACACACATATCCCCCGCCACCGCCGCCACACACGCCATCTTCTTCGCCGCCTTTCTAATCCACTTCCCCGCTGGCTCGCAGGCACCGAAAACCCCAATCACTTAGCGCTCTAAAAAACCCTATGGTAGAACCGACTGACACGTAGAGCCGCGATTGGAATTCCCTCCCCGATGTTCTCTTGGAGCAGATCTGTAATCATATGAACCTGCTCAATGTCTGGACGCATGCTCGGTGTCTTTGTACCGTTTACTCGTCTGCAACCGTTCGGCTCTTTTCAAGACACCCTGCTTGCTGATGCCCGATCCTCGTAGGTGGCCTAAACACCGCCTTGATGATCCTACGGAGGTTGCCGTGGTGCCCCCCTCGACATGCTACCACTACCCGTCCACCGGTCCTTCATGCACGTCCACTACTGGGCGGGCATGAAGGCCAACTGGATCGTCCTCATCCACCATTCTGGTAGTCCGTGGGGTCTCATGGATATCTACACCCAGTGAGAGATCACCCTTCCATCATTGGATACAGCCGCCATCGAGCCTCGTGGCCCGCCGGACACTCATGCCTACTACGCACGAGACGCGTCGAGCTTTTGGCTCGACCTTTGTTTGCTGAAGGTTGTAATCTGCAAAGTGCCCACACCATTAGAAGACTACATGGATTACAAGCTCATTGCCTTGTTCAGCATGGGATTAGTCTTTCTGGAATCTGGTCGCCATACATGGTTACGGCTCATCGTCAATCCTCTTCAGCCAACATTTATGTCTGATGCTATAGTGCATGATGACATCGTTTACGCGGTCGACGCACAGATTCGCTGCCTATACTGGTGGAATCTATCGTCGTGTAATTGTTCTATCTCATCTCATCTTTACCTTACGAATACGACTGCCTATTCATTGTTACAAATTTAGAATAGATAGTATGTCTATAACCACATTATTGTTATATGTTCCTCTCATTTCCTAGATTTTTATGACCACACATGTTATTGTTAGAGTTGATATGAGAACAATTGGCATCTAATGATTGTTAGAATAGATATTATGAGTATAACGTCATGATTGATATATGTTACTCTCATTTCCAAGATTTTTATAACAACGCATGTTATTGCTTAGAGTTGATATGAGAACAGTAGTAAGTGCCATGGTAGAATATAATTAGGCCCTGTCATAGCTGTTTTCCTCTCATTGTTACATGATGTTTGAACCATGACATATTGCTAGAATATGAAAGCCATTGGCTTTTTTTTAACTTGGGGTATGATTATGACCACGGCATTGCAATTCTCTGTCTATGATATGTGTCACTGTTATAATAATCTTAATTCAACACATACTCTGAACATGATTGTTCATTTTTGTCCTTTTGGTCTCCAATTTGAATTGTTGCAGCAGACGCAAATGCGCTAGCCTTCATGATTCCAGGACCTGGAATCATACCAGCCAATGGGTGGTGGTTTATTGCCCGTTCAGCTGACGGCGGTCATTTGATGCTCATTTGCACATACCGAATTGACCAAACCATTACATCAAACCACATGCAGTACAATGCCTGGGGCGTTCGTGACAGTGATGGCGATGGCTGCTTCGTGTTCGAGAAAGATCCCAGCTCCGTTGGGCCAGGCGTATTCAACTGGAGGCGGGTTTATAGCCTCGGCAACCACTCCATGTTCCTCGGGCTCAATTATCCGATCATCCAACCAATCATCAATCATATCACCCGCGTTTATTACCATGCTATGCAACTTCTATTCGCCAGGGGGAACTGTGTTTACACATCATACTATGGGTTTCATGAATCGCCATATCCAGTGATTCGTCGACACAGCTTGTTGCTAGATAATCTTCAGTGTGTGAAAGGCATCAAGCTTCCATGCGATGGATGGCTTTTGCAAACCCGACATGCGGCGATGTGGTTCATGCCAACAACAAATATGCGCAACTTTATTCGTACTGATATCTAGACTGATCCATGTATCCTGCTGCTGTAGCATGACCCTCTTTTGTTCGATATTATGTACTATTGTTAGTTTGAAGCACTCCTCTGGTTTGAAGGATAGATACCTTTATGGGATCAAGTGCATCCTAACTCACCAGCGTAGGATGTATTGATAATGATGATGGAGATGTTGTGCAGAAACCATATATATCAATTAGGCTTCAAGTGGGTATTTGTTGGTGAAAGTGTTGTCCAATGGGAATTATATTTCTTATTACTCATGTAGCCTACAAAGTCTGTCGCACAGCATTTTAACTTCTTACTCCAGTTCTAAATTTGTACTAGTCCTCTATACCGTATATTGCACTACTCGTACTACTACCTCCCTCCTCGTTTATTGGTCCCCTTCGTAATTTGTGTCAAATTTTGACCATAAATTTCACTAACTAAATGTTATTGGATGTCACAAAAAATTATATTGTTTTATTCGTATTTGAACATAGTTTCAAATGGAATAATTTCCGGTGACATGCATTGACATTTTGTTAGTTAAACCTATGGTTAAAATGTGACACTAAATACGACTAGTAAGTAGTACAGTAGCAGTACTAGTATACGTCGGTCAAATTATTCATCATGTCCTCACATTGAATTGACGTGACAACACGCTGCACGTGAGGTGACACAAGAATCCCGCTGGCGTGTTCGGGTATTGTGGACTTCAGATTTGGAGTACCACTTATCTATCGAAATATTTCAGCATTCACTTAAAACAGTCGATTGATCATACATTGAGTACCATATAACTGGAATTAACCGATGCAAGTCCAAGAAGGATTGGCGGTGCTGCTGGTCAAGGCTGTTCGATCCTCATGGATCAGAGCTGATCGAGCACCTTGAGGCCAAAGTGAGTGCTAACAGTGCGAGATCTCACCCTCTCATCGATTTGTTCATACCAACTATCGACAGCGAGCACGGCATATGCTACACCCATCCTGAGAAACTTCCAGGTAAGACACCGATCGGCCGTCTACTTGCACAAATATATTCCTTTGTTTATAGCTCTATTTTCTTTTTAGACGCAGAACTAGTGAGGCAATTACAGTTTGACCATTAATAAAAAGTGAAACAAGTGACTGCAACATGCCAAAGATGTTATGAAAATGCCAACTACGTACACTAAAACCTGTATTCAACAATACTGCAGGTATCACACTGAGTGACCTAAGCAAGCATTTCTTCCAGCGCAATTCCATGGCATTCAAAAGGGGCATGTGGACGCGTCGCAAGATACAGTGGGAGTGCGGCATGCACGCGATGTGGTACAAGACCGGCAATACCTTGCTAGTGATGGTCAACGGCTGGCAGACGGGCAGCAAAATGGTTCTGGTGCTGCACACCAACAGGAACTTCGACCACCAAAGGACCAACTTGGTGATGCACCAGTACCACCTCGGGGACCTGGAGCAATAGAAGGAGCGGGATCTGGTCCTTTGTAAGATTTTCTACCAGATGAACACTAAGGCCAGGACTTAAAAGATTATAAGTTAGTTTGGTATTGGAACTTGTACTACCTTGTCGTTCGCAAGTTGGTATTGTTGTTAACGATCTTTCGGTATGTACTTGGCATTTGCTTCCAACCATCATTGTAATAGCCTGGATTTTGGCCCTTTTCCTTTTCTTTTTGATTTATTGGTTTTTGCTCTGTTTTCCTTTTTGGAGTGGTTCTGTGGCCTTGCCACCTGGGAAATCATCTTCATTTCCTCTCCCAAGTGGCTCATCATTCTCAAAACCTTGCCAAGATCATGTCACTTCACTGCTTGACCAAACCCTAATTTCTTTTCCTCAGGAATATTCCTTTTTCTATTAAAGGAATAATCCTATCTGCCCTAGGTTGTGAAGCAACCTATATTTCTATCCATCCATAAATTCCCAAATAATTCTCATAATTTCTTTGGGTCATATGTTGCTCAAATATGCCGAATCTTTCCTGTCCTAGCCCAAGAATAATCCCCCAATAATTAATCTTCATTTCTGTCCAGTGTGCCTTCCTGTGAAGGAAGTGCACCCTATCCAATCTTGTTTGCTCCCAAACTTGTTGGGCATTCTTTCATGTCCAAATAATTGCCTCATTCCAAAATTCAACTTTATTTGCCTAGCCAATCTTCCTCAGTGATTTTTCAAAGTTTCTGTCAACCAGAAGCCAGTGTGAAGGAAGTGCTAGCTAGGGTTATCCAAATGAGCTGAAATTTTGCATGCCTCTTCATGTGCTCATATAATTAGCCTCCTCCAAATTTCAGCACCATCCCTTTATCTATGTGAGCACAGGACCAAATCTTTGATTCTGGCAATATTTCAGGTTATGAAGCAAGTGCATTTTATATTGCTGCATTAATTCTGAGAAAATACCAGATTGTTCTCCTATCCAAATAACCTCTCTCCACCAAATTTGGCACCACTTCATTGAGCCAATATTTCTCTAGAATTATTGCAAGATTCTGGTCAATGAAGATAGCTGTGAAGGAAGTACCATTTTGGTGAATCCATGGTATGAAATTTTTACAGCTTCTTACTATGACAAAATCATAATGCCTTGCCAAATTTCAGCTCAAGTTGATGCTCCATGTGAGTGCACCTTCCTGATCTAGTTTCTGGACCATAAGGTGAGTTACAAAGCAACTATATTAGTTTGTGCTTCATTATGCTCCAAAAACTCTAGGATTATTGTCCTTCCTAAGCTAATCACCCCAGACAAACATGTTCGACCCAACCAAGTTACTGCGTATCAACAGTACATGTTCAAGTTTACTGCAGTAAACTTCAGAGGGTGATTACCATTTAACCAGAGCCTTTTTCACCAATCTACCACCGCAGTTGAAACCTCCCCTGGAGGGACTTACCACTAGAAAACATGTTCAAGCACATCTCCCCGCTACATGCCAAGCACGCGGTGATCAAGTTAATGGCACCACAAAGGCACGCGCCTATGTGCAAAGGGCGTGTGCTCATGGCTGTTTGTGCTTTGGCACCACCTCCTCTCGTCGCCTTCGCGCGCGTGAGCATGTCCAGCAGCTGGACCGCGTCGTCGTCGTTCCCCTGGACCCCTCTCCCCATCCGTCCGCTTCCTCACCGACGCTCGCCGCCGAACGCCCACGAGAGCACAGTGCACCGGCCGTCGTCTTCCTCCTCGGCCACTTCTCCCCTGCGTCCCTAGGCCTCCTCTGCCCCGTGAGAACCTCCACTGCTCCTCCTACGTCGTCTACCTCCGAGCTCGCGAGCATGGGCATGCGTCCGCGGTGCCAGACACGCGTCCGCGGCGACGCCAGCTCGACCCCCTTCTCCCCCGCCTATATAAGCCCACCCCGAGGACTCTCGACCTCCCCACTCGACCTCACTCACTCCTCTAGCCCTCCCCGACCCCTCTCATATACGGAGCCCCTCCCTGCTCGCCATGGCCGCCGCAGCCGCCATCGGGCTCCGCTCGAATCCGAGCACCCCAGGCTCCTCCCCTATTTCTTACACCTCCACTAGACCACCTGGGGTACCCTGAGCCTCCCCAACTCTTCGCTTTCTCTTCTGGTGGCCCGGAGCACCGTGCCCGCATCTGCCCGCCGCCTCCATCCAAAACTGCGGTCGCCTTGTCCATCTCCGGCGATTGTTGTGCCCAGGGTCGCCTCCGTCTCGTTCCCTTGCATCTGTGGGTAGGCCGGGCACCGCCTGCGGTGGCCTGTGCCGCCGGCGAGTGCCGTCGGGGCCGGCTCTGCCTCGGTCAGGCGCGGGCGAGAGCGAGGAGAAGGAGACGACCCCCTACCTGCCAGCTGGTCGCGGGCCCCGCGTGTCAGCGAGACTAAGCCGTGCCCCGCACCCTGCTGACTGGATTAAGTGGGGGCGCAAACCCATGAGTACGTTTTCGCTTTCAGAAAGCGTATTTTCCCTCTCCTTCAGGCACAGTACGTTTTCCTCTTCTGAAATTGTATTCTCTCTCTGTTGCAGCGAGGAATATGTTTTCCAGAGGAGAAGGCGTATTTCCGTAGTGCACGTTCTGTTTTTCCAGACAAGGGCCTGTTTGTGTTGATTTTATTACAGATGGGTCCTTGGCAGAAAAACCTTCATATCTTTTTGCCCACAACTCCAAATCAGGTGATGCCAAAGCCCATTTGTTTGTTTCGTCGAGCCCGCTCCGTTCGTATCATTTTCACCATGTGTTAACATTCTAGAAATGACCATTTTTCCCTTGCACTTAATCGGCCCCCTCCGAGAATGAACATTTTCCGGTGATTCTTTTCGCGAGCTTCTCGCACTTTCTCCCGGTGATTTCTTCCACCCCAAGCAAGCCACACCCTCCATTTGCATGATTGCAATGTAGTGACATGGTTTCCTTATTTAAACTTGTTTAAAATATGTTTCTATCTACTTGTGATTTGTTCATGGCACTTCTCGGAGTATTTTTTTGATCTTGCTAATGCCATGATATTGCTTGGAGTTCTAGGACTTATATTTTGATGATTATGTGGATGACATGTGCCTTTGGATTCTTAGTGGCTATTATGATTATTTCCATGATGGTATCTGGTATTATTTTGGAGTATTACTTTGGATATTAGGTTCCCTCTGGATTATTAGCGGCTAGTATTATTTTCATCGTGATGCTAGTTGATATTAGGTTTTGGAGTATGATGTGGAGATGATGCTTGCATGTGGATCATAGTTGGGTAGCTAGTTCTTGATATTTGAGTAGTAGTATTATTGTTCTTGGATTCATCATGAGAGAGATGTTATGCTATCCTTTGAGTATTTTGTTATGTCGATGGTATGTTTTGGAATATTTGTTGAATATTGCTATGACTTGGATTATAGTTTGATAGTTGATATTGGAGTATCAGTTATCACAGTTATATTTTTGGGGATAAATTCCGTCATTAAGTTGGTCAGGTGCCACCGAACCGGGGTTTCTCCAGTGCAACCACATTTGCCTTTATGAAAAGGCCCTAACTAGGTCTATTGCCGTGCCTCTCGCCGGTTCCTCCCACGCGGGAAGGTTATGGGCGCGCGTTACCCTAATCAGGTAGGCGGACATAAGCCTTGTGTGCCCGTAGTTGTTGTGTCCGGATTGTCCTTGTTTGAGACAGTTTATTGTTTTGGCCACGACGGTAGCCGTTGGTGTCTTTGGTAGACACGGGCCCACCCAGGACTAGCCCAGTGGGGAATGAGTCAGAGTGGCTGGGAGAGTGTCATGGCAGTAGATTGGTTTTGTTGGAACGCCGTTTGTCCACCCGAATGGGAGTGCGATGCCATGGGTTCCATGGTGTGGGTAAAGTCCGCTACCTCTGCAGAGTGTGTGTGTTTAATCTACCGATAGCCCCGTCCTCGGTCATGGGCATAAGTTCGTACTAGGTCACACCGTTCGATCAACACTCACATGAGGGAATGACTTATAGGTGATGTATATGTTGATATTGTGAGCAGTAACAGTTTGGCGGGATGTTGATGATGATGTTTGAGACCAAGTGTTGGTCATGGTAGTGATCGCCGGAAAGATCACCATTTGAGACCAAGTGTTGGTCATAGTTGTGATCGCCGGAAAGATCACTGTTAGGTTACAAGACCCCGAGGTTGTTCCATTTGTGATCCGGGAATGATCACCGTTTGGTTTTGATCACGAGGTGATCGAGATGGTATATTGTTTGGCCGGTTAGCCAAGAGAGATATGGTTATGGAGATCTGAGATGGTGATTTATCAGTATTGTATTAGTTTCATACCATGCTTAGTAGTTGCTCCATCATGGTAGTTGTTAATTAATTAACCTGTTAATGCTATGTTATTGTCTTGCCTTGATGTTTATAGTTGTTGTGAGCTTGAAAGTAGATTCAATGTACTGACATGGCGTGTCATGGCAGATTGCAGGTAATGCCATGATTGCTTGATTTCTTGTCGAGGATACCATGCGTGCGAGCTAGATCATGTCCCAGCCAGAGTCCCTGCGGAGTGGAGATTCACCACCTTCATCGTTGTTCCGCTGCTACGAGTTGTTCCACTGCTAGCATAGAGCAAGTGTAGTATCACTGGCGCAGTGTCGTCGTGCTGATGTGCTTCTTTGTAACATCAGACCTTGTATTATTATTCTTGTAATAAGAGCTGATTTGGTCTATGTCAAGCAGTGTCGTATTCCAAAGACTTCTCCTTGATCTCTGGGCTGGAATATGGGGCGTTCCCGTTTCTCTGAGCTGGGGTGCCGCAGGCTTGGTATCAGAGCAGGTCTGGCTGTAGGACGCCCTAGTCAGCGCGAGCGGTAGAAACCGGTAGTAATCGGTAGTATAGAGCCTACCTTGTTTGTAGCATTTGGTTGCTGCATTTGTTTATTGCATAGCATGCATATAGCCTTATTATTTTGCTACTGACGATTTATCTAGTGGCATCGGTTCGGATTCACTACAGCTCAGGCTTTGCATTCCTCCAGATTTCTTTTCTTGCTCGTTCTTCGGTGTTTGGTGTCATTTCTGTCCCAGCGCAGTGATGCCAAGTGATCCTGACACTGTTTGCAGAAATGGTGCTCCAGTATCGCGCCGATTTCTTTCCTTCACCCCCATTTTGTTTCCGTGGTAGGCATGCTTCTATCTCGGATCGCCCTTTTTATTTTGTCATGTTTGGCAACCCTTAATGATCTTAGTCATCACGAAAGGGAAAATGCCAGCAGACTCAGTTTTTCCCGCTATCCTTATTTATTGGACGAGTACGGATATTTCCCGTCCGCTTGATAATAATGTGGTCACGACATTCGTGTCCTCCTACATGGTTACCAAGTACATCCTCGCTTCTGAGCTAGTCCAGGTTGCTACCTGGCTAAGCTGGCACTTGGTGTAGCGCTGTTTACACCAATTCTTCCATACCTTTATTCGTCCCCATGCACATCGTCACAGCATGCTAGATCATAGAACTGGAGATCCCGCGAGATTTGTGTGCTTAAGTAGGCATGCATATTGTGTGACTAGCAGTAATATGTGACATTGGTTGTGAGTGTGAATTGATTGTTGTTGTGTGCTTTTGTTTAGTTGAGTTTTATTTTGCTTCTTTCTTTTTGGGCCCTGGTGTTACATTATTTTCCCCTATAAAGAGTTGCTCAACAACCGACACCGGACCCGAAGAATCAATAAGGAGTTCAAATATTTGGAAACTCAGCTAAACAGAATGGAATTCTCAGCCGACTACAGTGAAATGGGGAATATCTGACCTTGAGGCTGATAATCAAATTTTGCATTGGTGTGCACTCCTCACAACAGTACTGATAACTCAAGTCTACATCAGTACAAGATACTCACAGCAGTAATAGTCAAGTCAGCAGCAAGACAAGTTAGGTACAAGATCAACGGTATACTTTCAGTCAAAGGTATGGATCATATACAAAATTTTGGCTCAGCAAGGCATGATGCTTGAAATATGTTATCATCCGAAATAAAGTCAGAATGTGATATGCTCAAGGAAGACAGTCAAACAAAATTTTCTCATGCAAATAATGAGCCACAAAATATTATGGGCATGTGTATGGATTTCAGTCTGCATATCAGTATGAAGTTTTGGATATAAAAAATCCAGTATTCTTCCACACGCTATCGGAAGAAATTTATGATGCAAGGCTCCTCAATTTTCCTGAGCATGATATGTGAACAATTTCCGGTCCAAGATACCCGGTCTTTCTCAGCAAGATATCTCGGTAAAATCTTGTGACAGACGAAAATGAATTTTTCTCAAACAAGCAAACCCGAGGGGAAGCTTCTCAAGTACGGAACTCAGGCTTCTCCAGCTCAATAATCAGACCATCTTCGGGTGTAAGCTATAGAGCCTTCTTCTGCATGCTACCCAGACAAAAGCTTCGAGCAGAAGCTAAGGAGTCTTCCTCAACAAGCTACTCAGATGGCTTCTCTCGTAAGCCACTCGATCCATGTCAGTACCACACTATTGCACGTCCTCCGTGATTATGTGGTGAGTTGGCAGTACATCTCAAGAGTCAGATCAACAATATTTTTGTCAGAAGTACAAGTCTGTCAAGGCATAGGTCTTCTTCAGAAATCAAATGTTCAGTTACATACCTTTCCACACATATGGTGAGCATGTATCCCCAGTCAGATCAGTCACTCATACGAGATGCGGCAAGGATCCAGTAGATATACCTAAGGAAAGGAAGGATCCCACAACCTCACGAGTCAGGCAAAGGAAAATAAGCAGAAATACATCTCATGAATTACAAGGATCGCCAAGATCTGGGGATGACATCACAGAATCAGCCGTCTTGACAATGGTCATTAAGGTCATTATTCCCGCAACTGACAAGGAGATGTCCTAAAACCTTGTCACCTTCTTGTATGATTGGGCTCAGCAATGAGCTCCGTATAGCTACAAACCCCGAGTATATGTCATATGTATGCAAACCTAGGTCAGAAAACATGCATAAGGAATAATGTCAAAAATATTGCACTAATCACATCCATGGTCATACGAAAAATCAAGGACAGGCATGGCCAAGTTATTTTAGTAAGGTATCCTAACAAAGAAAATCATGACCGTTAAAGGGTGAGACTGAAAGCAAAGGATGATGATTTTGGCACGACCATCAGGGTCCGGATACCCAAATCAGTTGGAGGCCGTAATTCCATATGATCCCCAAAGGCATACCCTCAGAGGCCTACTCTATTTTACAAGGATTTCATATCCCGCTGACCCGCTTGGAATGGTTAGTGTGGAGAATTCAAATGGGTATACTGACAAAATGAGAAAGTCAAAATCCGAACAATGAGCTCAGACCCGGTATACTTACCGAAGGAATCAAGTAGACGGTCAGTCTGTCAGGAAAAGCATTTGTCTGTCAGCCCCCTGTCAGGCCAGTCTCAAGATGTAAATATTTGAGGTATGACTCAGCTATAACTCCATACACCGTTATATTGCTCACGACGAAAGGGCAGTTGAATCTTTGGTACAAATCTCATGCTCGAGCCAAAGGAATAAATCAAAAATAAATCAGTACCACTTATGAGCAGTCAGATTTTGTCAGAAGATGGCCATGATTAATTCTCAGCATCTATTGAAACCAGAAAGCCTACATTTATTTGAGGCCACCCCATGACAGAAGTAAAAAGGTTTTCATGACCCAAAAAAATATTTATGCTCAGATCCATTGGATATCACCACATGTATGGAGAATCAATGTCAGTAATAAGGAATTGGTATATGAGCAAAGACCCGTCAGAATTTGAGGAAAGGTGAAGCAAGCCACCCCAGAGCAATGTAAGTTAATCATCTGAAATTCTTGGGGGAACAATAACTAATGGAAAAAGGATACCCGAGCTGGAAACGGTGTCCTAAAGTCATACGTGTTCCCTGAGCAACCAAATCTCGAGGACAAGATTTCGTTAAGGGGGGAAGGTTTGTAACAGCCTGGATTTTGGCCCTTTTCTTTTTCTTTTTGATTTATTGGTTGTTGCTCAGTTTTCCTTTTTGGAGTGGTTCTGTGGCCTTGCCACCTGGAAAATCATCTTCATTTTCTCTCCCAAGTGGCTCATCATTCTCAAAACCTTGCCAAGATCATGTCACTTCACTGCTTGACCAAACCCAAATTTCTTTTTCTCAGTAATATTCCTTTTTCTATTAAAGGAATAATCCTATCTCCCCTAGGTTGTGAAGCAACCTATATTTTTGTCCATCCATAAATTCCCAAATAATTCTCATAATTTCTTGCGTCATATGTTTCTCAAATATGCCCAAACTTTCCTGTCCTAGCCCAAGAATAATCCCCTAATAATTAATCTTCATTTCTGTCCAGTGTGCCTTTCTGTGAAGGAAGTGCCACCTACCCAATCTTGATTGCTCCCAGACTTGTTGGGCATTCTTTTATGTCCAAATAATTGCCTCATTCCAAAATTCAACTTTATTTGCCAAGCCAATCTTCCTCAGTAATTTTTCAAAGCAACCAGAAGCCAGTGTGAAGGAAGTGCTAGCTAGGGTTATCCAAATGAGTTGAAATTTTACATGCCTCTTCATGTGCTCATATAATTAGCCTCCTCCAAATTTCAGCACCATCCCTTGATCTATGTGAGCACAGGACCAAATCTTTGATTCTGGCAATATTTTCAGGTTGTGAAGCAAGTGCACTTTGTATTGCTTCATTAATTCTGAGAAAATACCAGATTGTTCTCCTATCCAAATAACCTCTCTCCACCAAATTTGGCACCACTTCATTGAGCCAATATTTCTCTAGAATTATTGCAAGATTCTGGTCAGTGAAGATAGCTGTGAAGGAAGTACCATTTTGGTGAATCCAATTGGTATGAAAATTTTACAATTTCTTACCATGACCAAATCATAATGCCTTGCCAAATTTCAGCTCAAGTTGATGCTCCATGTGAGTGCACCTTCCTGATCTAGTTTCTGGACCATAATGTGAGTTACAAAGCAACTATATTAGTTTGTGCTTCATTATGCTCCAAAAACCCTAGGATTATAGTCCTTCCTAAGCTAATCACCCCAGACAAACCTGTTCGACCCAACCAAGTTACTGCGTATCAACAGTACACGTTCAAGTTTACTGCAGTAAACTTCATAGGGTGATTACCATTTAACCAGAGCCTTTTTCACCAATCTACCACCGCAATTGAAACCTCCGCTGGAGGGACTTGCCACTAGACAACATGTTCAAGCACATCTCCCCCGCTACATGTCAGTGCACGCGGTGACCGCGTTAATGGCACCACATTGCACGCGCTCTGTGTGCAGTGGCCGCGCCCAGTGACTGTTTGTGCTTCGGCACCTCCTCCTCTCGTCTCCTTCGCGCGTGTGAGCGTGTCCTGCAGCTGGACTGCATCGTCGTCGTTCCCATGGACCCCTCTCCCTCTCCGTCCGCTTCCTCACCGACGCTCACCGCCGAACGCCCACGAGAGCACAATGCACCGACCGTCGTCTTCCTCCTCGGCCGCTTCTCCCCTGCGTCCCTTGGCCTCCTCTGCCCCGTGAGAACCTCCACTGCTCCTCCTACTTCGTCTACCTCCGAGCTCGCGAGCGTGGGCACACGTCCGTGGCGCCGGACACGCGTCCGCGGCGAAGCCAACTCGACCCCCTGCTCCCTTCCTATATAAGCCCACCCCGAGGCCTCTCGACCTCAACACTCGACCTCACTCACTCCTCTAGCCCTCCCCTACACCTCTGACCATCTCCGGAGCCCCTCCCTTCTCGCCATCGCCGCCATGGCCGCCTCAGCCGCCGTCGGGCTCCGCTCGAATCCAAGCAGCCCCGGGCTCCTCCCCTCTTTCTTCCACCTCCACTAGACCACCTGGAGTACCCTGAGCCTCCCCAACTCTTCGCTTTCCTTCGGTGGCCCGAGCGCCAGGTTCAAGATCTGCCCTGACGCCGTCTAAAATCTGCGGTCGCCTCGCCCATCTCCGGCGATCGCTGCCCAGGCCACCTCCTTCTCGCTCCTCGTGATCCGTGGGTAGGCTGGCACCACTGCGTTGGCTCGGTCGCCCGGGCGAGTGCCATCGGGGCCGGCTCTGCCTCGGTCAGGCGCGGGTGAGAGCAAGGAGAAGAAGGAGACGACCCGCATGTCAGTGAGACTAGGCCGGGCCCCGCACCTTGCTGACTGGATTAAGTGGAGGCGCAAATCCATGAGTACGTTTTCGCTTTCAAAAAACGTATTTTCCCTCTCCTTCAGGCACAGTATGTTTTCCTCTTCTGAAAGCGTACTCTCCCTCTGTTGTAGCGAGGAATACGTTTTCCAGAGGAGAAGGCGTATTTCCGTAGTGCATGTTCTGTTTTTCTAGACAAGGGCCTGTTTGTGTTGATTTTATTACAGATGGGTCCCTGGCAGAAAAACCTTCATATCTTTTTGCCCACAACTCCAAATCAGGTGATTCCAAAGCCCATTTCTTTGTTTCATCGAGCCCGCTCCGTTGGTATCATTTTCACCATCTGTTAACATTCTAGAAATGACCATTTTTCCCTTGCACTTAATCAGCCCCCTCTGAGAATGAACGTTTTCCGGTGATTCTTTTCGCGAGCTTCTCGCACTTTCTCCCGGTGATTTCCTCCACCCCAGGCAAGCCACACCCTCCATTTGCATGATTGCAATGCAGTGACATGGTTTCCTTATTTAAACTTGTTTAAAATATTGTTCTATCTACTTGTGATTTGTTCATGGCACTTCTCGGAGTATTGTTTTGATCTTGCTATTGCCATGATATTGCTTGGAGTTCTAGGACTTATATTTTGATGATTATGTGGATGACATATGCCTTTGGATTCTTAGTGGCTATTTGATTATTTTCATGATGGTATCTGGTATTATTTTGGAGTATTACTCTAGATATTACGTTGCCTCTGGATTATTAGCGGCTAGTATTATTTTCATCGTGATGATAGTTGATATTAGGTTTTGGAGTATGGTGGAGATGATGCTTGCATGTGAATCATAGTCGCGTAGCTAGTTCTTGATATTTGAGTTGTAGTATTATTGTTCTTGGATTCATCATGATAGAGATGTTATGCTATCCCTGGATTATTTTGTTATGTCGATGGTATGTTTTGGATTATTTGTTGGATATTGCTATGACTTGGATTATAGTTTGATAGTTGATATTGGAGTATCAGTTATCACAGTTATATTTTTGGGGATAAATTCCGTCATTAAGTTGGTCAGGTGGAACCGAACCGGGCTTTCTCCAGTACAACCATAGTTGCCTTTATGGGAAGGCCCTAACTGGGTCTATTGGCGTGCCTCTCGCCGGTGCCTCCCACGCGGGAAGGTTATGGGCGCGCGCTGCCATGATCAGATAGGAGGACATAAGCCTTGTGTGCTTGTAGTTGTTGTGTCCGGATTGTCCCTGTTTGGGACGGTTTATTGTTTTGGCCACGATGGTGGCCGTTGGTGTCTTTGGTCGGCACGGGGCCACCCAGGACTAGCCCAGTGGGGAGTGAGTCCGAGTGGCCGGGAGAGTGTCATGGCAGTAGATCGGTTTTGTCGGAACGCCGTTGGTCCACCCGAATGGGAGTGCGAGGCCATGGGTTCCATGGTGTGGGTAAAGTGCGCTACCTCTGCAGAGTGTGTGTGTGTTTAATATATCGATAGCCGCGTCCTCGGTCGTGGGCATAAGTTCGTACTAGGTCACACCGTTCGATCAACACTCACATGACCGAACTTATAGGTGATGTATATGTTGACATTGTGAGCAGTAACAGTTTGGCAGGATGTTGATGATGATGTTTGAGACCAAGTGTTGGTCATGGTAGTGATCGCCGGAAAGATCGCCGTTTGAGACCAAGTGTTGGTCATGGTTGTGAACGCCGGAAAGATCACCGTTTGGTTACAAGACCCCGAGGTTGTTCCGTTCGTGATCCGGGAATGATCACCATTTGGTTTTGATCACGAGGTTATCGAGATGGTATATTGTTTGGCCGGTTATCCAAGAGAGATATGGTTATGGAGATCTGAGATGGTGATTTATCAGTATTGTATTAGTTTCATACCATGCTTAGTAGTTGCTTCATCATGGTAGTTGTTAATTAATTAGCTTGATAATGCTATGTTATTGTTTTGCCTTGATGTTTATGGTTGTTGTGAGCTTGCAAGTACATTCAATGTAATGACCTGACGTGTCATGCCATATTGCAGGTAATGCCATGATTGCTTGGTTGCTTGTCGAGGTTGCCATGCGTGCGAGCTAGATCGTGTCCCAGCCAGAGTCCCTGCGGAGTGGAGATTCACCACCTTCATCGTTGTTCCGCTGCTAGAAGTATTCCGCTGCTACGAGTTGTTCCGCTGCTAGCATAGAGCAAGTGTAGTATCGCAGGCGTGTCGCTGTGCTGATGTGCTTATTTGTAACATCAGACCCTTGTATTATTATTCTTGTAATAAGAGTTGATTTGTTCTATGTCAAGCAGTGGCGTATTCCAAAGAGTTTTCCTCGATCTCTGGGCTGGAATACGGGGCATTCCGGTTTCTCTGAGTCAGGGTGCCACAATCATGCCGAGGGACGGCGTGGATATAAAGATGAATCATTTGTTTCGAAACAAATTTTTAGGTACCTGATTTTTATTTGATGGGTAGCATAAGCACCTATCGTTCGAATTCCCAGTTCTCCAAATTTTTCGAAACAAGTGCATGCACTTATTATCACGATGAAAATACAATATACCTGTTGGATCACACTTATCAGTCTGTACTTGCAGAATTCCCTCGTTTATTGAGCAGGTATATTGTTTTTTTAGGTCGAGCATGTTTCAACAGGGCTGTAAACAACCCAGGCTTGGTTTTGTTTTTAATAGGCCCAGCCAATGACGACAATGGGGCACAAAGATCCAGCAGGTATCTACTGGACTCTGGCCCACCAACATTAGTTATATTTTGGCTTACAACATTCGCAGGCTGTTTTTTTACAAAATCAAGCACACAGCCCAGTTCTATTTTACTCTTGAAATGCCATGTCCTACTTCCATTTTCTAATCTCTACCTATAGTTTTACTAGTTCATATACACGTATCATTATATTATAAATACATAAATTCCCCTTTTCATATTTACATCCTTATTTTTGTTGTTGGTTTCCCTCCCAGCGCTGATTTTTTTACCACTGGTTTTCCCTTAAACCAACTCAATTGTCCCATGTCTTATTTGCTTACAAAAACAAAACGATTTTTTTGGCAAATCAATAAGTTATTAAAAAATAAATGTTTATCATTTTAGGTTTCAACAGTTCAGACTCCACCGAAATATGCAAAATAAGGTTGAACTTTTTGACTGTGGTCCTGGGTAGAAAATGGGCTGTAATAAATTACTTAGGAATTAGCAAATGGGTTGTAAATTATTAAAAAATAGCAAATGGGCTATATGTTGTCTGCCACAGATTTGGAGGCTGACTTGTGGGCCTACTAACTTCATGCGTACAAAAGGTTTCTCAAAAAAAAAGAAACTTAGTCAACAATCGACTCTACCAGCGCCAGACCGTTAGATGTCAATCTAACGCCAATCGTGCTTCTTCAGTCTCAAATCTTCCTGCTCCAGCCGCCCAAACCAGCGCCGGCAAAACTGCCTGCTCCCGTGATGTCTACTACGCAACCTTCTTCTTGTAGACGTTGTTGAGCCTCCAAGTGCAGAGGTTTGTAGGACAGTAGCAAATTTCCCTCAACTGGACGACCTAAGGTTTATCAATCCGTGGGAGGCGTAGGATGAAGATGGTCTCTCTCAAGCAACCCTGCAACCAAATAACAAAGAGTCTCTTGTGTCCCCAACACACCCAATACAATGGTAAATTGTATAGGTGTACTAGTTCGGCGAAGAGATGGTGATACAAGTACAATATGGGTGATAGATATAGGTTTTTGTAATCTGAAAGTATAAAAACAACAAGGTAACTAATGATAGAAGTGAGCGTAAATGGTATTCCAATGCTAGGAAACAAGGCCTAGGGTTCATACTTTCACTAATGCAAGTTCTCTCAAAAATAATAACATAATTGGATCATATAACTATCCCTCAACATGCAACAAAAAGTCACTCGAAAGTCACTAATAGCGGAGAACAAACGAAGAGATTATGGTAGGGTACGAAACCACCTCAAAGATATTCTTTCCGGTCAATCCATTGGGCTATTCCTATAAGTGTCACAAACATCCCTTGAGTTTGTAGTAAAATAACACCTTAAGACACACATCCACCAAAACCCTAATGTCACCTAGATACTCCAATGTCACCTCAAGTATCCGTGGGTATGATTATACGATATGCATCACACAATCTCAGATTCATCTATTAAACCAACACATAGAACCTCAAAGATTGCCCCAAAGTTTCTACCGAAGAGTCAAGACGAAAATGTGTGCCAACCCCTATGCATAGGTTCATGGGCGGAACCCGCAAGTTGATCACCAAAACATACATCAACTGAATCAATAGAATACCCCATTGTCACCACGGGTATCCCACGCAAGACATACATCAAGTGTTCTCAAATCCTTAAAGACTCAATCCGATAAGATAAATTCAATGGGAAAACTGAATCCATTACAACAGATTAGAGGGGGAGAAACATCATAAGATCCAACTATAATAGCAAAGCTCGCGATACATCAAGATCGTAACACCTCAAGAACAGTTGGGGAAACTACATACTCAAAGACACTACTGCTCAGCTGGTGCTGCGGTGCCCTCCCTTGAAGCGGTCTCGGATCCCGAACTGACGTGGTTAACAGAAACCTCCGGGTTAAATGTAACACGACGGCGCTGCCTCGAGGGGTGTCCCTCAGGGGCAGGGGTAGGATGCAGCATCGGGGCCACAGGAGTAGCGAGAAGTGAAACCCACTCGGCAGGAGCACTAATAGGGTTCACGGGCGAGATACCCGTGCTACTTGGGGGAGTAACCGGCAAAATAGGGGAACTAGAACTGACTGGAATGTATGGAGTGAATCCCAGCGAAGATGGAGTAGTGGCAGAGCTAGAAGTAACTAAGGCAGTAGCTAAAGCAGTACGGGCACAAGTCAGCTCTCGAGCCAGCTCGTGGATCATTAGATAGCTAGCAGTGACATAACAAGCAAGGTGGCTAGCAACACTATCAGACTCCGGATCAATGAGAGGGAAGCGGACACGACCGTTGTCGTGCATAGATGGGTAGTAATAGAAACCTGGGTGGTGCTGCATTCGGACCGTGGTATAGCGAAGCTCGACAAGGACCTCGAATGCGGCAAACTGTACAGCCTAGGAAGCGGTAGAGGCATAACCGAGAAGTACGAGTGTAAGAGCCGGAATCAAAACTGGTGCGCAGAGTAACCACTGCGTGATACTCATACACTGAGTCTGCTAGACGCTCCCGGTACAAACGGTTGACTGGGTCGTCTCTGTGAGCGTACAGCCGACGCCACACGTTGCGGAGAAGATGCGGTGACCTGTACGGCATTAGCTGCAACTGGCACGGATACGGCGCCGGATCCATCTACACTCACAACCATTAGCAGGTTATCATAAAAATAATAATCAAATGACTACAATGCAACAACCAACTATAACTGCTACCAGCACTCAAATTTACTCGTGTCTAGCGTCTAGTTAACACGTCGTTGTCTAGCGTGGCCTACAGTCAGCGCGGCTCTGATACCAAGGATTGTGGCACCCCGGCTCAGAGCGACCGGTTTACCATGCATCACCAGCCCAGAGACCATGTCTTCTGGCAACACACAACATCTTAGTACAGAAAACAACCGCTTTATTGATGCTAGCGGAACAACGTTTATATTACAACAGCTGTCAAGGCCAAGCGGCACGCCCGGTGCGGCTGAAAAATATGTACATTATTTAGTGAACATAAAGGGGGCCTCGATCTGAACAACTACGTGGCAGCGGAATAACGTCGTAGCGGAAGCTCCATATCACAGGGACACCGATGTGGACACGATCTAGACTCGAACATCACTCCTTTCCAACGAGACTTTCCTGAAATCTGGCATGACACGCCAAGTCAGTACATTGAATGTACTTGCAAGCTCATAACAGGAATAATCATAATGGCAAACAATATCATGATACTTAACCAATTATTAAGAATGCAACACTATATGTCAAACATGCTATGATCATGCTCGAGCATCCCTCGGGACAACTTACCAACCGTGATCATCCTCAGATCACAAACACACCACCAATGTGGTCTTTAGCAAAATGACTCGTGATCCTTACGGCGATCACAACCACGACCAATATCTGGTCCCAATTTCCTCGATGGCCTTTCTGCCATTCTCAATGATGCAAAATTTTCAGTTTAGTGCACAATTTTTATTAATCATTGACTCATGGTGGGACCTACTACGAGGTGTCCGTGACCGTGGACTCGGCTATCCATAGATTATACACTCTGCAGAGGTAGCACATTGTACCCACACCACAGAACCCATGGCCTCGCACTCCCATTCGGGTGGACCAACGACATTCCGAAAAAACCCTTCCATTGCCTCAGCACTCTCCCGGCCACTCCGACCAAATCCCCAACGGGCTAGTCCTGGGTGGCCCCGTGTCTACCAAAGACACCCCGACCACCGTCATGGTCAAAACACTCCCACTTGGGGACTCGGTACCATAATCTCATCAACAAGCACACAAGATTATGCCTTCTTAGCGGGCCAGGGCAAGCACGGCATAACCTTCCCTAGTTGGAGGCACCGACGAGAGGCCATGTCAATGGACTGAATCAAGGCCCTCCCACAAAGGAAATGTGGTTGCACTGGAAAGAAACTCGATTCAGCGGCACCATGACCCAGTCAACGGTATATTCAGGTTCAACTTAAAACGAAAATGACCGGTGTCATAGCATGCCATGAAATGCAAAACCACACATGCATCACTTAATAATAAAAGACCGATGTCATCCCTATACACACCAAGCATAAACATCAACCACTCATGTTACTTTGCTGCTCAAAAAGGCTCATAGATTAACCAAAATATTCTGCAACAAGTTTTATTAATTTATCACACAAGAACGTAACTCCGATAAATTTCTCATATGTTTAACAAAAGATTTCACTATCAACAACTCTTAATCTTTTTATGAACTAAGTGAGGTACAAACATTCTGTAAGGCAAGTAGAATGACTAAATAAGTGCTTAACAGAATAATTTATAGCAAAATTTTACCAATTTATTTATGCAAGAACATAACTTAAATATTTACTATTATGCATAGCAAAAATTATTTCTATCATCACCATGAATAAATCCTAGCTTTGCTTCACCAACTAAACTAGTTTCCACAATCTCTAAATCAAGCATAATAACTAGCAAACACTTGACAGAA
Source organism: Aegilops longissima (assembly GCA_021605205.1). Taxonomy (NCBI): domain Eukaryota; kingdom Viridiplantae; phylum Streptophyta; class Magnoliopsida; order Poales; family Poaceae; genus Aegilops; species Aegilops longissima. The sequence continues at coordinate 100,649,183 of CM038679.1, read as the reverse complement.
TATAAATAACAAAATGATTATTTAAATGCATGGGTTAATCATTTCATTCAAGTAAGAAAATCACAAATATTGAAGTGACACCATGAAAATGTTGCTGTGGCTTGCCTTAGTGCAGAAGAGGTTCACAAGCCTCCTGGTGATCCTCAAGACAAGCCTCACCTTCTAAAAATAATTTTAAACACAAAAAGAAAATATCAAGAACACTTCTGAAAATCACCAGAAATTCTAAACAGCTCAAAAAAATCTCATCTTTGGTGAGCTGCTAGATTTCTTTTCAAAGAACCCAATGCAAAAAGAATTATTTCATTTGGACTTATGGTTAAAAAGTTATAACTGTTTGAAGAGTTCTGTAAATTCAAATGAATTTGAATAAAAATAAATAGCTGAGGGGGGGGGGGGTGACGTCGAAGGTGTAAAGCCCAGGGGCGCCACCACTCGTACCGCTTCGCGCATGTACAGAGTGGCTGACTAGCGGGCCCCGCTAGTCAGGTGAGAGGAGAGGGATTAGGAAACAGAGGGGGCCGCGGCTTCGCCGGAGCTCTCGCCGGTGACGAGGGCTCCTTGGCCAAAACGAGAGGGAGGGATGGCAAGAGGGGGTTGAGGCGCACCTGCCCGTACCCTTAGCATAGCTAGGGGCGTCGAGCGGCGTCGGAATCAACCTCGCAAGCGGAGGTAGAACGTGGAGGTCGTTGGAGTTGAGGAAGACGGCGAGCAGAGGCCACTCCAGGGGCGCCAAGCGGGCGAGACGGCATCACTGGAGAGAGGCAGAGGCCCTGGTGGGGTCGCCCAGGCCTGGGAGGGGCTGGAGCTATCGCGGCGACTAGAGGGGATCGCCGGCAAGCTCGAGCTCGAGGACGGCGGCCCGAGGCCTGCCCGGCCAGTATACGGTTTCCTACTCGATCGTGGGGTGTGTGTGAGTGCTGGATGGTGATCGAGGAGGCTGGGGGTGGCTCTATTTATAGGCGAGCGGCGAGGGTGCTTCGGGCTCCGCCGGTGGACACTTGTCCATGGCGCCCGGCGACGAGCGGCGTCAGTGAGAGGGGGAGAAGGCGAAGGAGGTCACGCGGCCACTGTGGGCGGACGAAGACGAGCACAAGATCAAGAGGATGGCGACGAGCACAGTGCGCTCCACACTGTTGGCTGGCCGGACCTTGCCTGTGCTCGCTGCGGAGTGCTCCAGCATCGGCGAGCGCCAGGGAGGAGTTAAGGACGTTGAGACGATGATGGTGGCGAGGTTTGGCATGGTTGGGCAGGCGGGGAAGCGAGCACGCGAGCAACAGAGGCTCGGGCGCGTCGCAGAGCGTGTCGGCCGCATGCCAGCACGTCTGGACGAACGCCGTCACCGCGTTAACTATGACATCAGGTCGATCTAAGCATAAACTCGATGTCTGGCATGTTGTTCATGGTAGTTTTGAGTGTTACCACGATTTGCTTTGGATCCAGGTGCAGTAGAGAAGTTTTCACACACCAAGTAAGTTTCTGGTCAGTAACTTTGTGATGTTATTGTGGTCAAATGGCTGGAAGTTTGAAGTTGTGCTTTGGAGGCTAGCTTAGAGTTACTAAGGTAAATATGCACAAGAAAGTTCAGGTCAAATGGAGCAAGTAAAATGGTAGTTGCTGTTGAAACCACCGTTTCTGTCCAGAACAGAAAATATTTTCTGTAGCAAAAATATTCCAAAAGGTGATGAAATATTTTTACTCGGGAAGGTTCCCTAGGGTTCATAGAATATTTGTGAATTATTTCAGATTTTTCTGAGCCATAAAAATTAGGTTTGCTTTGAAGCCTATTGAATTGGCTAAGGTTTCAGAGAGGAAAATGAATATTTTTCATTTAAGAAAATTATTCTAATGATTATTATGGGATGGACCAGAGAAGAGATGATGATTTAGGAGGGAAGTGAAGCACTTGGGTGAAATCCAAGGATGCCCAAGTGTTTAAGTCCATATGAAAAGATTCAAAAACTCCAAGTTTCAGAAAAATGTCAATTGCAAATCAAGCAAATAAGAGAGGGCAAAAATCAGGATGTCACAAACATCCTCCAAAATAGTGGGATCATTACTTCCTAAAGTTGACACTCTTCCAAACCCACTTTCATCAATGTAGTCATCATAGGTAGAAGGCATGCTATCATCATAACAACTTTGCATATCAGAACTTGGGAGGCTAAAAATATCATCTTCATTAAACGTAGCATCCCCAAGCTTGGGACAAACATTAATTTCATCAAATATATTCTCGAATATGTCATCCTCATCAAACATAGCTTCCCCAAGCTTGGGCCATTTCATATCATAAGCATAATCACTCTCATCATTAATAGTATGGATAGCACCAATAGTATAGCAATTATCATATTCTTCCAAGCAAGTGCCAAAAAGATTTTCAAGATCATAAGAAGTATCATTATCTTCCCAATCATAATCATCACAACAAGCAATAGGCATAATGAGATCATCATCAAGTGCATCATCTTCCATAATTATTTTTGATTCATTTTCATGGGGCACAACAACATTAGGAGCAACATTATTTGGGAGAGATATCTTTTTACCTGTCTTACCTTTTCTTTTCTTCTTCTTCACCACACCATGTGTGGGTTCAATCCTTTTTTTGGAGCTCCTTATTAATGAGATTGGTTGAATAGAAGGCTCCTCCTCGTTATCTGATTCATCATAAGAAATAATAGGAGGATATTGGGAAGTCTCTTCCCTTTCTTTAGTAATCTCTTCATCTTCTATTTGTTTTCTTTTCTTTATGTAATTGGCAATATAAGGATTTTCAATGCAATTCACCGCACAATACATATAAATTTCTTCTAGATCAATATCGAGGAATTTCTCAAGGTTATATTCTGGAATAAACTTAGTTTGACGTTTCAATTCTTCACAACCCAAAAGCAGACTAAGTTCATTATGATGTGCAAGGGAAATAAAGTCATCACAATTTTTGTACATGATTCAATCATGAAACAATTTGCATTTGATATTTAAATGACCATGTTCATTGCAAAGTTCACAAGTAAGGCTAAGATATTTTAAATTTTCAGCACTAACATTTAGCCTTTCTTGCAACCATTTAGTTTCTAAATGCTTATGCCTCTTGCAATATCTATCTTCCCTACTTGGTGTGTACTTGCAAACCCAATGCACTCCACAAAAATTGACATGTTTATAGGAGACATTTTCATCATAACTAGTGCAATCATCATTATTACCATGGATATTCGAGGAGTTCATACTAACAACATTGCAATCATGCTCATCATTCAAAGATTTAGTGCCAAACATTTTATAGACTTCTTCTTCTAGTACTTGAGCACATTTTTCCTTCCCATCATTCTCACGAAAGATATTAAAAAGATGAAGCGTATGAGACAAACTCAATTCCATTTTTTTTCTTTTATAAACTAAACTAGTGCTAAAACACGAAACAAAAAGATTCGATTGCAAGATTCTAATATATACCTTCAAGCACTCACCTCCCCGGCAACGGCGCCAGAAAAGAGCTTGATGTCTACTACGCAACCTTCTTCTTGTAGACGTTGTTGGGCAGAGGTTTGTAGGACAGTAGAAAATTTCCCTCAAGTGGATGACCTATGGTTTATCAATCCGTGGGAGGCGTAGGATGAAGATGGTCTCTCTCAAGCAACCCTGCAACCAAATAACAAAGAGTCGCTTGTGTCCCCAACACACCCAATACAATGGTAAATTGTATAGGTGCACTAGTTCGGCGAAGACATGGTGATACAAGTGCAATATGGATGATAGATATAGGTTTTTGTAATCTGAAAGTATAAAAAACAGCAAGGTAACTAATGATAAAAGTGAGTGTAAACGGTATTGCAATGCTAGGAAACAAGGCCTAGGGTTCATACTTTCACTAGTGCAAGTTCTCTCAACAATAATAACATAATTGGATCATATAACTATCCCTCAACATGCAACAAAGAGTCACTCGAAAGTCACTAATAGCGGAGAACAAACGAAGAGATTATGGTAGGGCACGAAACCACCTCAAAGTTATTCTTTTCGATCAATCCATTGGGCTATTCCTATAAGTGTCAAAAACAACCCTAGAGTTCGTAGGAAAATAACACCTTAAGACACACATCAACCAAAACGCTAATGTCACCTAGATACTCCAATGTCACCTCAAGTATCCGTGGGTATGATTATACGATATGCATCACACAATCTCAGATTCATCTATTCAACCAAAACATAGAACCTCAAGGAGTGCCCCAAAGTTTCTACCGAAGAGTCAAGACGAAAACGTGTGCCAACCCCTATACATAGGTTCATGGGCGGAACCCGCAAGTTGATCACCAAAACATACATCAAGCGAATCAATAGAATACCCCATTGTCACCACGGGTATCCCATGCAAGACATACATCAAATGTTCTCAAATCCTTAAAGACTCAATCTGATAAGATAACTTCAATGGGAAAACTCAATCCATTACAAGAGAGTAGAGGGGGAGAAACATCATAAGATCCAACTATAATAGCAAAGCTCGCGATAAATCAAGATCGTACCACCTCAAGAAAACGAGAGAGAGATCAAACACATAGCTACTGGTACATACCCTCAGCCTCGAGGGTGAACTACTCCCTCCTCGTCATGGAGAGCGTCGGGATGATGAAGATGGCCACCGGTGAGGGTTCCTCCTCCTCAAGGTGCTCGAACAGGGTCCCGATTGGTTTTTGGTGGCTACAGAGGCTTGCGGCAGCGGAACTCCTGATCTATTCTGTTCCCCGAAGGTTTTAGGGTATATGGAGATATATAAGCGAAAGAAGTCGGTAAGGGGGGCCACGAGGGCCCCATGAGGGTGGAGGGCGCGCCCCCTGCCTTATGCTCTCCTCGTGAATCCCCTGACGTGCACTCCAAGTCTCCCGTATTGCTTTCTTTCCAAAAATTACTTTTCCAAAGGTTTCATTCCGTTTGGACACCGTTTGATATTCCTTTTCTCACAAACACCAAACAAGGGAAAAAAAGTAAACCGCACTAGGCTCTGGGTCAATAGGTTAGTCACAAAAGTACTATAAAAGTGCATAGTAAAGCCCATTAAACATCCAAGATGGATAATATAATAGCATGAATACTTCATAAATTATAAATACGTTGGAGACGTATCATCCCGCCTCCCGTGGTCGGCTGTGCTATCGGGCAGGCCTCATGGACCCACCATACTCGCATCCCTAGCCTGGCTATCCCTCTACTGACACACACCTCCTATTATTTTTCGGCGAAGGGAGCCGAACCAGTCAACCCTCGTACTCCCCACCGCGTGGGCAGCCACTGTCGTGTCTTCCCCAGCTCCATGTCATTCCCTTCGTAGGCCTCACCGTCGCCCACCGCCCTGGTGCTCTCGGCGTGGCGTGGTAAACATGGTCAACGAACGACATCCATCAGAAGTGAGCTGTACGTGGAGAGGCTGACAGCTGGGTCCATGACCGCTCACAAGCAAATGCCTCCTTATTACACGCAAATTAATGATTCCTCCACCTAACATCTGGGATCCACCGGAAGGGCCTCTGTATTTCACGAAAAAATGCTCCCCCCCGACAGCTCGGACCCACCAGCTATATCTTCGCATGCAAAGAAGTGCCTCCTTATTACACAAAAAAAATGAATACTCCCCCTGCTAGCTAGGACCCACCATATGGGAGGCTGACTTGTGGGCCTACTAAGGTGACGCGGATGGAGGGCTTTGTCAACTTAGTCAATATGAACGATTCTAGCTCCAGTGACCGTACAATGTCCATCCAACGGCCGTAGTGCTTCTTGCTCCAGCTGCCAAAAGCAGCACCGGTCGTGCCGCCTGCTCCTGCCTCCCATGACCGGGTGTGCTGCCGCGGAGGCCTCACCGCCCCTACTACTCCCACCGCTGGCTAGGCCATCCCTCCACTCACCCACACCCCCTGTTATTTTGCGGCAACGACAGCCTCACACCAAAGCCGAACTAGTGAACCCTTGTACTCCTCTCCACGTGGGCATCCACTGTCGCATCTTCCCCGGCTCCATGTCATCCCCTTCCTAGGCCTCGCCGTCGTCCACCACCTTGGTGCTCTAGGCGCGGCGTGGTCAATGTGGAACGACTTCCATGGGAAGAGTACTGTACGTGGAGAGGCTGACAGCTGGGTCCACGGCCGCAACAAGGAAGTGCCTCCTTATTACGCGGAAAATAATGATTCCTCCACCTGACAGCCGGGACCCACCAGACGGGCCACCGTATTTCACGAAAAAAAAACATTTCCCCCTGACTACTGGGACCCACCAGCTACATCTTCGCACGCAAGGAAGTGCGTCCATATTACGGGCAAAAAAATGATTCGCCCCCTGACTGCTGGGACCCACTAGCTACATATTCACACGCAAGGAAGTGCCTGACAGTCGGGACCCACCTGGTCGAAGCATACATAGCATTGTCATTCTGGTCGCAAACGTATAAGTACATACTGGTCGATCGGTCTGTCTATAGGCTGCAGCGATGAACCATGGCCGAGTAAGGAAGAGCACGTGTCGTAGTAGAGGCGCGCACGTAGCATGTACACGTACGTACATCCAGGGTGCAAGAAAGTAAATACGACCACGTACGTACATACGAGCGGGGTCTCAAACGCCTACTCATGCATACATACGGTCAGGGCTCGTGTACATGGCTGGGTCAGAACGGAGAAACTGCGTCATCGTGTTCATCAGGAGCCAACCGGCTTGGACGGAACAGCCGACCGAAACAAGGCCTGGCGTACCGCAGAATGGAGGAAACGGCCTTGTGTTCGACCGGCCACGGTCAAACGGGATCCTGTTCATCAGGAGGGGTCTGGCGTACTGCAAAATGTTGGAAACGTAGTTCTCTTGGACCTCCTACGGTCGGAACGGGGTCCTGTTGATCGGGAGGGGTGTGGCGTTCTGCAAAACAGAGGAAACAGACTTGTGTTGCAGCGCTACGGTTGAAACGGGGGTCCTGTTCATCGAGGGGGGTGTGGCATACCGCCAAACAAGACTCCACGGGATATTGTTCATCTCCGCTGTCGACTGCCTCCACGGGCTACTGTTCATCCACCGTCGATCTGCTACTGCCTCCACCCGCGACTGTTCATCCATGGGCTCCTGTTCATCCAGCCTCCACTGCTCCTCCACCAGCTACTGTTCAACCAGCCCTCTCCACGGGGTCCTCTTCAACCATGGGGTCCTCTTCAACCACACCTCCACGGGCTACTGTTCATCCAGCCCTCCACCGGCTACTGTTCAACCAGCCCTCCACCCGGTCCTGTTCATCCAGCCCTCCACGGGGTCCAATTCAACCACCCCCAACTGGCTCGATCGATCGGGGTCCTGTTCATCCAGCGGCAACGGCCTCTACTACCATGGGGTCCTGTTCATCCAAACCCCCACCGGGAACTGTTCATCCAACCCCCCAACAACGCTCACTGTTCATCAAGAGGCAGCAGGTTCAATTAGCTTCGCTAGCGCAGAGCGGCGAATCGCCGATCAATTCGCTAATATCGTGGATCAATCGATCGCTCGGGTTTAGTAATGTGTAGCCTACAGTGCAATCGCTCGGCTTCAGTAGGCGAACACCTCGCTCGGATTCAGTTAGAGCCCAACACCTCGCACCCACGCGCGTACATGTATGAGAGAAACGCGCATCGCTTGGCCCCCGACCACCCACCGTAACTGGGAACTCCCCGATATTTTCCTCACCCTCGCATCTACCACGGTTTTTTCCGTCATGGACGGCCCAAAGAATGTCATGCAGTTGTGTCTCCAGCCCGCCCAGGACGAAAAGCCCATTTTCTGTCATGATTTTTTGCCATAGAAATAGGAGCCCACAACATCTATGATGATACCGGGTTTTGTCACAATTATCGTCATAGAAGTGTCATAAGCATCACAAAAAAAATTTGTTTGGCCCAAAATGTCACGGATGTGTCTTTTTTTGTGGTGTAGGTCAAGAGGTGCCACGAGGGGCCCACAAGCCTGCCCCCTCGGGGCGCGCCTGGCAGGCTTGTCGCCTCCTCGTGGCCCTTCAGGTCTTCTCCCAAAACTTCTAGGGTCCCGTCTGGTCCAAGAAAAATTAGTCCAAAGTTTTTCTTCGTTTGGACTCTTTTTGACATTTATTTTCTAAAAAGCCAAAAATATGCAAAAAAATAGCAACTGCCACTGGGCACTGAGTTAATATGTTAGTCCCAAAAAATCATATATAATTGCGTATAATTTCTTAATAAACATCCAAGATTGATACTATAATAGCATGGAACAATAAAAAATTATAGATAAGTTGGAGACGTATCATATTACTATGTTTCACTACCTACAACTTGTTTTCCAGCCTCCCAAATCACCATTATAAGCCTCTAACCTCCACCAACCTAGCAAACCATTGTTTGGCTATATTACCGCTTTGCTTAGCCCCTCTTATAGCGTTGTTAGTCGCAGGTGTAGTGCACGTTGTTCCATGTTGGGACATGGATATAATGGGATATCACATTATCTCTTATTTTATTAATGCATATGTATACTTGGTGAAGGGTGGAACACTCCGTCTTTTGCTTGGTGTTTTGTTCCCCTCTTGCCGCCCTAGTTTTCGTCATACTGGTGTTATGTTCCTTGATGAGCGCTCCTAACACATGCTGGGTATATTATGCCCCCCCCCAACCATTCGCTTAGGCTAAAACTCTTCCAGCAAGGCCCTACATTGGTTTTAAAATTTGGCAACGTAATAATACTGAAATTAATTAATTAAATTTGCCCAGGGGTTAATCACCTCGAGGATTATTTATTCAACATAATACAGGTGGGCCAGTGCCGATGGTGTTTGTCCAAACTGGGCAACCTGCTGGCCCACCACGGGGAAACTCGAGGACTGGTTTTACTCGTAGTTTGACCCATCCAACCATGGCCTCAGACGGGATACACACGGCTCCAATCAGGGTGTTGACACTTCGGGAGGTCTTGCTGGTTTAGTTTTACCTTTGACGAGAGGCTTGTCCGCTGGGATTCCTTATCGTAAGCATCTTGTTATCATGGTGTGAGGATGTTACATCGGATGTGCGTGGTAATTTATAATGGACCACTTGGAGCAACCGTGTAGGGTTAAATCTTTTCGGAAGCCATGCCCTCAGTTAAGTGGTGACTTGGAAATTTATAATATTCGGTTGTAGAAACTTGACACTAAACAACTGCATGTGTAACCGTGAAGGTCTATTTTCGAGGGAGTTTGGGAAGAGAACACGGTGGGGTTATGTTTGATTCGTAAGTAGTTCAATATCACTTCTTGATAATTAATAGTTTGCGACCGTTATGCGTATAGTTTACTCTTCTTATTCTGCTACTCATAATTTAGCCACCATACGATGCTTAGTGCTTGCTACAACCTCACCACTTAACCATTCCATGCCCATTAAGCTTTGCTAGTCTTGATACCCATGGTAATAGGATTGCTGAGTCCTCATGGCTCACAAATTACTACAACAACAGGTGCAGGTATAGGTAAACCGATGATTTGATGTGAGAGTGATGCTTGCTTTTTTGGAGTTCTTCTTCTACTTCTTCTTCTTCGATCAAGGGATAGGTACCTCGTCGGCAGCCTGGGCTCAGCAGGGTGGATGTCGTTCGTGTTTTTCGTTTGATTCCATCTGTAGTTGGATTCTGCTCTTTTGTATGGTGTTTTCTCAGTATTGATGTATCTGTGTGGCGATTGTATGCCTTTGTATGTATCCCCATTTGTGTTGTACATGGTATGATGTAATGATATCCACCTTGCAAAGCGTCTTCAATAAGCGCTTCTATCCTCCCACCTCCGAGTTGCTCGAGGATAGGATCGCATATTAGGCTTGACACATGGCCTCTCATCGCTACCTTTACCAAATCGTGTTCACACACTTAGATCGCAACATCAAAACATGATCACAACATTCCAATTCATTCCTAGATGAATCAGACCTGACACAAATCTAAGCAATAGCAAGCATGGCATGGATGATGCCACAACATGGCTCAAGCAACTCCTAATCATGCTAGGAAGGTTTAGCTATTTAAGGTGACAATGATAGGTCATGCAGAGGAATGGGTTCAACTACCACAACAAGTAACAGTTGAATTGTTGTTGTCCTAATGCAATAAAAGAGAGTAGGAGCGAGAGAGTGGGATTGTATCCAAATAACCAAGGGGGTTTGTCGTGGTTTTGTCACGGCAGATGTCCTCATGAAAGGACTTAGTCGTGGAGCCATCGCTACGGGTTAGCTTGAAGGGGTTAAAGCGGACACAAGGACGCAAGAGAGTTTATACTAGTTCGGCCCCTTCGATGAAGGTAAAAGCCTACGTCTAGTTGTGATGGAATTGATGGGGGTCTCGATGACTAGGGAGCAAACAAGCTTCGCCTAAGTCTCGAGTTGTTGTCTGTTGTCCTCGAACCGCCTCCGGTTCGTCCCCTTATATACATGGGTGACACCCATCGGTTTAGAAAGTCCCAGACCGCTCATAGACGGTCCGTTCGGTCTCTAGTATTTCTAACTTACAACACAAGTTACATACTAATGCTGGTTCACGGCTACAAGCCTTAAACCGGCTCTGGGACTTGGGCACTTATAGAATATCCTCACAGGCTTCAAGCATACTTGACTACTGATGAAGTTAACCCGGCCTCTCCTAGCCGGTTTACGCCCAGTAGTAATATCCCCAACATTAGGCCCCAGATTGATTTGAACAGGTTCATGTCAATCCTTAGTAAAAACTTCGTCTTCAACATCTTCTTGGTTAAAACGCCGCGACGTCATCTTCTCAGATTGTGGTGAACCGGCATGACGTCATCTGTCATAAAGAAATGTATATAACATCTTTTCATTAATGGGTCTCGCAATAATCGAGGCGACAGCTCGCTTCCAAACTTGCGCCCCTTGATTTTCGCTACCACACACATATCCCTTGCCTTTATAAGTAGGACCAAGGGTTATTCTCCTTTCCCCTTCGTGCCCTTCCGCATCGTCTTCCTTGCGCCGCCCAGCTCATGAAGCTCCGCCGCCTCCGTCAACCATTGTCTCTACATACCCCTTGGCCGCTGCATCACCCTGAGCGTACCAGAGCATCGCGACGACCTTCCGCTTCTTCCTGAGCTCAGGTAAATTTTCTGCTCTTTCCGCCCCAGATCTATTCTAGGGTTTCTAGGTTTTTTAGTGTTCATCCTTTGTTCTTCGTTCATATAATGGTTGTCAAAAGAACTCCTGAATCTCTATTCGGTGTAATGGTAGCTTTTAGCGTCCGTTTTCTCTTACGCATTCCAATATCATAAAAATCTTATTTACATCCTTACTCATTGGTTTAGTACCACTCCGTTTTGGACCTTGAATATTTATTTCTTTTCTGAACATGCTCCAGATCCAAAACTGTGAAACATTTTTGTGAAACCTGTTTTCGAACATCCACTCTTGATTCTTCAATGTTTCAGACCAGGCGGTTTAACTTTGTAGAAAAATTGACAACTCAGCATATACCATTAGTCCCTTGTTGAACCGCCAGATTTCCCGCTTATTTAATGCCACCTTGCGTAAATCCGGTTTATAAGTAACTTCTTCCGTTTAACAATGAATGTATAAGTATATAGCCTTCCAACATATTTTTGAACTGTATTACTGCTTTGCAGATTGCACCATGGCCAAGCAATTGTATGAGTGTAATTGGGTCCTTCTCGAGGATCAAACTCAACTCGATAACTTAGTCCGCACCGGCGCTTTAGGCAAAAAGACGCTATTCATCGGAGGGTCCTCGCCCGGAGAGTTCTCCGTAACCCAAGGATGGAGAAGTTGTTGTTTTGCTGATCATTTAGCCCGGGGCTTCAGTCCACCCGTTTCAAAGTTTTATCGGGATGTGTTGGCCAACTTCTAACTGCGTCCACAAGACATTGTCCCCAACTCCATAACCAATATCTGTCACTTTCAAGTGTTCTGTGAGGTGTTCTTTCAAGAGGAGCCCACAGTTGAATTATTCAGAGATTGTTTCCATCTAAACCGCCGCACTGAATTTTCTGACGGTCCCAACACTGAGTTGGGTGGTGTGGCAATTCAAAAGCGGAAAGAGGTCACTTACCCTCACGCCAAACTGCACAGCCATCCCAAAGAGTGGAATTCAACATGGTTTTATCAAGAAAGATACCTCTCCGAGGGAGAAAATCTTTACCGGGTTACCGTCCGAGCGGCTAAGCAACACACATCCCTCCTCACAGATCGATCGCTAAGGAAAGAAGCAAATATGCCCTCAACTATCCAAGCTCCAGCCTTCATGGCCAACGGGTTGATGTGAGTTGATCTTGCTCGCTGCTGGATATCTTGGAGTATACTGCCCCTAAGCCTCAAGCCCGGTTTGATGTGCAAATACACGTAAGATGTGAAAGACCCTCTACGGCATAATGAGATCCAAATGACGATGATGAAGTTATCGAGGCTGTTAAGAGGATGTTAAACGAACCGAAATCGCTATGCCCAAACCGCCTGGCTCCCTTTTCTACCATTAACAAACCGCCAGTCGTAAGACTCATATCTTATGCCTTTATAAAATCTAACTATGTTTAAGTACTCTTTGTTGATATTAACATCTTTCAAACAGGGTGATGATCCATTTTGGAGCAGGAAGACTCCACAAGAGAAACCGGTGGCAATAACCCGGCCCAAGACCAAAGTTGTGAAGAAACCAGCAAATAGAAAGAAAACCATTGCCTCCTCCGATCCACCAGCTGACGATGATGTGGGTAATCCGGATCTTGTGGCAGAACTTGACTCACTTGGTTTATTTTTCACACTCCTTATTGATAATGATTATTGCCGTGATGATGTCAAGTCACCATGCCGATGTTGTAGAGGTAATCGCTTCTTTCTTCCGATTCAAACCTTTACCTTCAAGAAAAATCCGCGGGCAAACCGGAAAGTTAAATTTTCTCATCCTCTTGCTTACTTGGAGCGAAACTTTCTTATGAAGACACAACAACACGAAGCTCGTCACAAGAACCCGCACAACGCCGTAGTCACCTCCACGGTTTACCGAACAGTCCGGTTTGGAAACGCTGTTCAGAGGTCTCTAACTGCTTGGCCAATGCTTATCCTAAAGCAGGTTGCATTCACAACCTCTTAATCCATCCGACCATTATGAGGTGACTTCTCATTCTTCCTCTGGCGAGTCGACAGGCACCCAACTCCCACCACTCAAGACAGTGCTTGGGTGAGCCATATTCCTGATAATGCTATTTGGTATACCACTTTCAATGTTCATTGGACTGATCCGTCTTTTTCCTTTCAAGGCCAAGCCTAGGCCAAGCAAGAAAGCTCGCCTGGACAAAGCGGCAGAAGACGATGCTCCTGAACCGACCCAAATACCAAATCCCGAGGAACACATCCAGGATGATATGTTGAACGACTCACCATTGCAAGATCATGATACTATTGTTGAAGAGGCACATGTTGATGCCACAGGCCCTTCAAATCAACCCACGAGTCCTGCTAAAACAGCGAGTGCACCAAAGCATACGGATAAACCGCGACCCCAAAGAACCGGTGAAGCCAAGGATGATGATGTTGTTATATCGGCTTTGGCCATTCCGAGCTGTAATCCTGCCGCTTTGTCCAAGCATACTTCAAAGGATGACTTTACTGCGTTTGGTAAAGGCAAGTGGAATGCCGATTTGGCTACTTATGCCACTTTGAATCCCCAAGACCTTCATTCTGGCTATCTGAATCGGTTATATACTAGCCGTGATTATGAAGCCGGTCTGGTAAATATGATGAAGGACAAATATGAGGTAAACTCCATATGACTCTCTGATTGTATATTTTAATCTGTGAAATCCAATAGCCCTCAAGTGACGGTTTTAAGATGTGAACTTAAACCGGGACTTCCTAATATAATCCTGAGCAAAGCTGTACTTTTGGGAAAGTAGCCCCCAAGGGCTGGTTCAACTTAATATAGTTAAACCAGGACTTTTATACCATAAGAAATCCAGTATCCCTCAAGGACAAAGCAAATAGGCATTAGCCCCCAAGTGCCAAACTGAATACTTGTATTGAGCTTGGGACTTTATATTGAATTTGTAGGATGAAAAACAAATATGCATTAGCCCCCAAGTACCAAAGACATAAGTTGTTATGGGGTTGGTACTTCAACGCTGCTCCTTAATCCTTATCCAATGATTATCTGTATGTAGGCTGATTTGAACAAGAAAGAAAGCCAAATCGCTGATCTCCAAGAAAACCTGAAATCCCAGCAAGCTGAAACGTCCAAAGCAAAGAATGAATTAACCAGCGCTTTAAGCGTCATGGAAAAGCTTAAGGAGGGCTTCAACAAGGAGCGGGCGGATTGGGCCACTGAAAAGGCCGCTTTAACTCAACGGGCAGAGAATGCTGAGGCTGCACTCAAACCGGTGGTTGACGAACTGACCAGTGTAAAGCGGTAAGTGCATGCCATGACCGCTGATGTTTTTGGTAAGTCTTTTTGATTTGTGACGTAATGAAGCCTTCTCATGTAATTGCCAGTTTATTAACCCTTTGAATGATACAGGGACACGACATTGGCCACTTGGGATCGTATATGCGGAAAAATTGAAAGCCTCTTATACATTGATAGAGCAACTATATACTGGCGTGCAGGGGATCATCAGTACTGCTTCTCACAAAAACCCGGCACCAACCATGATCCAGGACACCATTAAAAGGTTGTCAATGCTTCCTGCCCGGGTTGAAGAGTTGAAGAAATCTGCTGCTAGAACCGGTGCCATAAACGCCTTAATCCGGGCCAAAGCATGGGTGCGATTTTGATCCTGTTGAAGCGGCGCAGGGCTTCCCAAGCTTGAAGGAAGACGGGACAGAATTCAGCGAAGAGGATCTCCGAGTGATAAACTGGGAAGTGCGCCCTTTGGCTTGCCAATTGGCTGAAGAGGCAAATCTGTCTCACTATCAAGCCCAATATGATGGAGAAAATAAACGAGTGCCTGCACCGATTCCTGAAGCGGAGAACCTTATACCGCCAATCCGTAAGCATACTTACGCTCCTGATATTGAACCGTCGTTGCTGATCAATGACGAAGCCGTATTCCAAGCATTAATGGGAGTCGACTGGACAACTGTTGATTTCCAGCCGCTGGGTAGGGAATCAGAAGTTGAAGCGGCGCAGGATGACCCGCAGCCATCAGGCCAAGCTGGCGACCAAGCATGAACCGGAGGCCGGTTTACATTACTGCTTCCTTATGTTATGCAGAAAAACAATTATCTTATTTGGGCACCGTGTTGCCTTGTAATAGACTAGCTGCCATACTTTGTGTTGATATGCCTTCGTGCATATTTATTACAGCTTATGCTCCCGTTGAATCACCGATGCTAAACTGTTGTCTGTAGCAAAAAAGCTTAAAACGCCATTGTGGTTGTATAACCAGGTGGGTTATCATATCTATGTATGTGAAATCAAAAGATAATACCTTAGATTTAAACATATGATAAAATATGGAAATGTATGATACCTGCCATCGTAGGGCATGAAGTTGGCTGTGCCAATCTTGAAGCAGAGTTGTAAGAAAACCCGCTCTGCTGAAGGAGAAAACTGCTCCTGTGTATATAGGGTCGGTTTACCAGGTAAACCGTTCCGGGTTAAGATGAACACCGGTGTTACTCCATAATAGGATGTTTATAAAAAATCAAACTGGGCAAAGTGTCTCCGGATGAACAACAAACCGTGTCCCGTCAACTGACAGTTGAATCGGTTTAATAATTGTCGGTTTAAGAACACAACAAGAGAAACATGCAAAAATACAAACAAATTACAAGCAAAGGCAAAGAAAAAATCTTTTGCGAAAAGAGGCTGTTTAAGCCGATCAAGTGGCATTACCATGGTCGGACACGACCAAGCCCCCAATAGGCGTAGCTATGGTTCATGTCAGCCAGGTCCCCAAATGATGCAGTGGCATTACGCCGATCAAGAGGTGTAGCGATTGTTGGTTCACCAAAGCCCCAAGTGATTCTGTGGCCTTAGGCGATCAAGAGGCGTGGATGGTTCAGACGTGACCAAGTCCCTGTGATCTCGTGGCTTTCGCCTATCAAAAGGTGTTGCATTGGTTCGGACACGACCAAGCCCCCAAGTGACATGATATAAAGCTTTGTTAAAAAGCTAACTTAAGGGTAAACCGAGACCGCTTTAAGATAAAAACTCGTAACCACTCATGATGTAAAAATAACAGAGACCCCGCTTTAGCTAAGGCTCCGGTTTATTGTATTGATCATAATATATACATTGTCATAATATGTACATAAGTAGAGCCTATGGCTCAAGTATAATAGGGCGGAAGATGAGCTATGTTCCACGGCCTGTTGGTCTCCTCCTCTGATGTACGTGAGTCTTTATGCTCTCAAATATCAATCAGATAGTACGACCCATTGTGCAGATTCTTGCTGACCACGAAAGGTCCTTCCCAAGGTGGGGATAGCTTGTGCATATCAGTCTGGTCTTGGATGATTCGGAGCACCAAATATCCTTCTTGAAAGGTTCTGGTTCTAACTCGGCGACTGTGATAGCGACGAAGATCCTGCTGGTAGATCGCCGAACGGGCAGCTGCAATGTCACGCTCCTCATCCAACAGGTCCAAAGCGTCTTGCCGTGCTACCTCGTTGTCCGCTTCAACATAAGCTGCTACACGAGGTGAATCATGACGGATATCATCGGGAGAACCGCCCATTCGTAGACCATGAAGAACGGTGTGTATCCTATCGATCTGTTGGGTGTAGTGTTGATGCTCCATTACACGATGGTAACTCCTCAACCCAACAACCCGCGTCCCGCTACAAAGGAACCATAAGCCGGGTTTTATGCCTCGTAAGATCTCCCCGTTAGCTCTCTCGCTGGCCATTGGACTATGGGTCAGCCATCGATGAAACGCTGTCGGATGTGCTCACGCTCACATAACTCCTTCATAGCACCCTTAGACCAATTGGTACCATTATCAGTAATGATACTGTGTGGAAAGCCAAACCGGAAAATCACCTTCTTAATGAATTGAACCGCCGTGGCTGCATCACACTTGCTGACGGGCTCCGCTTCTACCCACTTTGTAAATTTGTCAACCGCCACCAAAAGGTGGGTCTTCTTGTCCTTGGACCGTTTGAAAGGCCCCACCATATCCAGCCCCCAGGTCGCAAACGGCCAAGTAATTGGAATCATCCTCTATTCTTGAGACTACACATGAGCGCGTCTTGAGAACTTCTGACAGCCGTCACATCGCCTAACCAGGTCCTCCGCATCAGCATGAGCAGTCAAGCAATAAAATCTGTGACAAAACGCCTTAGCCACCAGAAATTTTGAACCGGCGTGGTGACCACAATCTCCTTCGTGAATTTCACGCAAGATTTCACAGCCTTCCTCCGGCGACACACAATGTTGAAACGCTCCAGACACACTGCAATGATGCAACTCTCCATTGACAATAGTCATGGACTTGGATCGCCGGATTATCTGTCTGGCTAGCGTCTCATCCTCTGGTAACTCGCCCCGGTTCATGTATGCAAGATAAGGAACTGTCCAATCCGGAATGACATGCAGAGCCGCCACCAACTGAGCCTCCGGATCAGGAATAGCCAAATCCTCTTCGCCAGGGAGCTTGACCGACGGGTTATGCAGGACATCCAAGAAGACATTAGGCGGGACCGGTTTACGCTTAGAGCCCAGCCGGCTTAAAGCATCCGCCGCTTCGTTCTTCCGTCTGTCCACGTGATCCACCTAATATCCCTTGAAGTGGCCTGCAATAATATCCACCTCACGACGGTATGCTGCCATGAGCGGGTCCTTAGAATCCCAAGTACCAGACACTTGTTGGGCCACCAGGTCTGAGTCGCCGAAGCACTTAACCCGGCTGAGATTCATCTCCTTAGCCATCCGGAGACCATGGAGTAAAGCTTCGTACTCAGCTGCATTGTTAGTACAAGGGAACATTAAGCGGAGAACATAACAGAACTTATCACCTCGCGGGGAAGTTAATACACTCCAGCCCCCGAGCCCTCCAATTGCCTGGACCCATCAAAATGAGTAGTCCAATAGGTGTGATCTGGCTTTTCTTTAGGTGCTTGTAGTTTTGTCCAATCATTGATGAAATCCACAAGTGCTTGAGATTTGATCACCGTCCAAGGCACGTATTTCAAACAGTGCGGCCCAAGCTCTATAGCCCACTTGGCAATCCGGCCAGTTGCCTCCCTGTTTTGAATTATATCTCCCAAAGGAGCAGAGCTAACCACTTTGATGGGATGTCCCTGAAAGTATTGCTTAACTGTAACACCCCGGATACAACTTTCCATATTCGTAACTCCAACTCTTGCCTTTTCCGGAGATGCGATATGATATTTTCCTTCGTGGTTAGGTTTTTGTCTTTTGTTTTGCATTTTGTTCTTGGCGTGCATCTCATCTCATCGCATCATCCGCATTGCATCCGCATGTTTTCAACCTCGTAGCCGTTCGTAGTTACCGCTTCTCTCTTTGTCTTCATTGACCTGTTGTCAGACCGCTTGTCCTTGTTGACCTTCTCTCAGACCAATTGGACCCCTCTCTTCTCTCTTTCTCCGAGACCAACAAAACCCCCCTTGTCTTCGTCGACCTCTCTCAGATCCCTCGCAGGCGTCCGAAACTCCCCCGAACCCGAACCGGTATGTCGTTACCGATGGATCCGGATCATCCCCAAACATCTCTAAAATATCATCGGTTCAGTGTTTGGACTTACTAACCTATTTTTCTCGACCGTTCGATTTTGATCGGAGGGTCCGTTTTGCCCCTAAACTAGCCCACCTAGCTATTTAAGCAGTCAAACCCTAGCTCTATCCGTCCCATCCGCCGCCACCTCCTCGTTTTCATCTCCTGCCCAATCCATCCACCGACCAGCCTCGTCCTTCCTCGGGATCGAACCCGAGCCAACACACGAAGCTCCTGATCCCCTCCTCCTCGATTTCAGTCCAGCCAACTAAATCCATCCCCTCCTCGATCCACTCCACCGAGGCCTCCTGCCTCCCCGTTCCCCTCGTCGCGAGCCAGGGAAAGGAGCTACCTGCCGCCTCCCACTTCATGCCGTCCCCGCCATCCACTTGTAGGAGCAGGCCGGAGGCCCTCCTCCCGCTCGTCTCCGACACCGGCAGTCGCGGTGCTCCCCTTCTCCGTCGCGTCGCCAACCTCTCCGGCCAGGCCGTCCCGGCTGCCCTGCCTCCTTCCTTCCCCTCCCCTGCTTTCTAGTCCCTCCTCTCACATCTCTCTCTGAACCAGGACCCCGCCGCGTCTCCGCCCATGGGCTACCTCAGAACGGAGCTCCACCGTCGCCCTGGCCTCGGATCCGGCCATCTCCGAGCCTCCTCGCCGCCCATGCGTTCCGGTGAGCCGTGCCGCCGCTTCCCTCTCCTTTTGCCCCGCACTTCTTCTCCTTCCCTCACCTCTCTGTCGCTCGTGTCTCTCTGTTCAAGCAGGACCACCAGCGCCGCCATGGATGGCTGTGCCCCGCGCCCGAGCCCCGATCTGCGCCTCCCCTTGCCGGATTTGGACCCCGGCGCCTCCCCGCGATCCGTTCCGCCCGTTCCGGCCGGTTCCCGCCGACCCCGTCGCCATGACCCCCTGCCGGCGTCTTCTCCATTGCCATGCTCCAGCTACTGTTTCTGTTTCTTCAGAAACAAGAGCAGCAGCGGCTCGCTCGGTTCAGTCTGGCGTTGACCGCGACGCCAAGGCCCAGCTCCTCTTCGCCAGATCCGTCGGCCTGCCTTGGCCTCTCCACCGACTGGGCTTGGCCCATGGTGAGCCACCGCTGCGCCCCCCTTTCACTGTTGGCCCAAGTGCAGATTCAGCCCGATATGTTTTTTTCCTGGTCCTGCGAATTTTAGCATTATCCCAGGATTTACCAGTTTTGCAGAAAAGTCCCTAGATTTCATGCACTTAATAACTCATGAACGGTGCATCGGATTAAAATGTTTCAAACATGTAAAATGCTTAGAATTTTGTGTAGATTAATAATATCCAACTTTCATCCATGTTTAAAAATGTTTAAAATTTTGTTTGATTAAATTTGCTTAAATGCCATGTTAAAATGATTTATTTCATAACTAAATAACCGTAGCTCCGTTTTAAATAAACTTTATATGTAAATGGGGTAGAAAAATGCATAGATTAACATGTTACACTTTATTTTGTTGTTTAATAACATTAAAATATGGTTTAGTGCAGAACAGTACCGAATCTAAAATATGTACATGGGGATTTTCCGGAATTGTTGTTTGTTGTTCCGGCCTCATTTAAATTTTCCTAAATAGTTAGTTCACTTATGCCTCACCTCTTGCCATGTTTAACAACATTTAATATTGTTGAGTAGCTTATAACGAGATCAAACTAAATAATTGCATGTGGTGTTTCGTCGATATGCAACTTGTTGCATATTGAGTTCCACTTAACTTGTAGCATTGTTTGTTGCACTTTGCCATGCCATGCCTCTTTAAACAGGACATGCATCATACTTGTCTGTGCATCATCCCATTTTATGCTTGTGCATTTACCGTGTTGTTTGTTTCTTTCAGGTGTTGCTTCTTAGTTCCGGTAATGTTGCGATTGTGAGGATCCGTTCGAGTACGTCTGGTTGTCTTCTTCATGGACTCGTTCTTCTTCCTAGCGGGATTTCAGGCAAGATGACCGTCACCTTGGATCTCATTACTATCATTGCTATGCTAGTTGCTTCGTTCTATCGCTATGTTGCGCTACCTATCACTTGCTGCTCAAGCCTCCCAAATTGCCATGAACCTCTAACCTTTGCCACCCTTCCTAGCAAACCGTTGTTTGGCTATGTTACCGCTTTTGCTCAGCCCCTCTTATAGCGTTGCTAGTTGCAGGTGAAGATGAAGATTGCTCCATGTTGGATTATGCTTATGTTGGGATATCACAATATCTCTTATATTATTAATGCATCTATATACCTGGTAAAGGGTGGAAGGCTCGGCCTTATGCCTGGTGTTTTGTTCCACTCTTGCCGCCCTAGTTTCTGTCATATCAGTATTATGTTCCCGGATTTTGCGTCCCTAACGCGGTTGGGTGATTTATGGGACCCCCTTGACAGTTCGCTTTGAATAAAACTCCTCCAAAGAAGGCCCAACATTGGTTTTACATTTGCCTCAGCCTATTACCTTTTCCCTTGGGAGTCGCATCTCGAGGGTCATCTTTATTTTAGCCCCCGGCCAATGCTTGTCTAAGTGTTGGTCCGAATAGAGCCTTTGCGCGCCTCCTCGGGAAACTCGAGGCCTGGTTTTAGTTGTACGGACTGCTCATCCGCTCGTGGCTCGAGACGAGATACGCGCTGCTACTATCGTGGTGTCGCACGCCGGAGGTCTTGCTGGTCTTGTTTTACCATTGTCGAAATGTCTTGTAAACCGGGATTCTTGTGGCGACCGATTCTCCGGGTGTTGATTTCCAGAAAATGGCCGTTGTGCTCATCAACCCCAGGATTACTGTTAGCTGATGAGGCACCAACTTGATACAGAAATTCCAAGCAAAAATACAATATATGTAGTACAAGACCATTCTGGCCTGCGAGTAAAACAAATGGTTTCTAAAGGTTGATGGCGGAAGCGGGTTATGAAACATCCTCGTCTATGGGACTCCATTTCCCACAGGAACAGCTGACCAGGTTAACTCCTATCCTCGCGTGGCTGCTATCACCGTTGCTTAGGTTCCAGGGCTGTCATCGCCATGCTCCTCTCCAAGCAAGAAATCTGGCCAAGACGATAGCCAGGGACAAGCCAGTGAGTACTTTGAATGTACTCGCAAACATTATGAACACAGGCATAATTTAACGATGATGTGATAAAAATATCATATGCTCAGGGCGTCCGTCACAAGGATAAATAAAATGCTGATGCGTGCAAGCAAGTTATATGCAATAATATGGTAGTAATAAAATTATGAAATAAATAACATAAAGGACTTCAAAAGAAATGCCACAATCGGGCGTCTGAGCGACACCGCATAAAGGGCTTAAAAGAAATGCCACAGTCGGGCGTCTTAGCGACACCGCATAAAGGGCTTTAAAAGAAATGCCACAGTCGGGCGTCTTAGCGACACCGCATAAAGGGCTTTAAAAGAAATGCCACAGTCGGGCGTCTTAGCGACGCCGCATAAAGGGCTTTAAAAGAAATGCCACAGTCGGGCATCTTAGCGACACCGCATAAAGGGCTTTAAAAGAAATGCCACAGTCGGGCGTCTTAGCGACACCGCATAAAGGGCTTTAAAAGAAATGCCGTAGTCGGGCGTCTTAGCGACACCGCATAAAGGGCTTTAAAAGAAATGCCACAGTCGGGCGTCTAGCGACACCCACTACTAGAAAAAGGGCTATAGATGGGATTGACACTAATGGGGCACCAGACAAGCTAATGGCGCACCACCTTCTGATACGCCATTAGAGTTGAAACTACTAATGGCGCACCTGGCCCAAGGTGCGCCATTAGTATCAAATTTTTTTTTGAACTAGTGCGCCTATCCAAACATACTAATGGCGCATCCGGACTCAGTGCACCATTACTAGTTACAACTAGTAATGGCGTACCTGTCGGAAAGTGCACCACTAATGTTGTTTTTTTATTATATTTTTTGTCCCTTCTTTTTCAAAACTACTAATGGCGCACTGTTCCACCGTGCGCCATTACTAGTTTAAACTAGTAATGGCGCATTGTGGAATAGTGCGCCATTAGTATGTTTTTTTTTTGCAAAACTACTAACGGCGCACCACCAAGAGGTGCGCATTTAGAGTTGGTGCGCCATTAGTAAGTGGGCAGCAACAAGATATTTTGGACAGCCTCTCCTACCCACACTCACTTTCTCCCCACTTCATTCTCTCCACCTCCTCCTTGTCTCGGGTGCCTCCTATTTTTCACCTCATTTCCACCATAGATTCATTCAAATTAAGTGGTTAAATTACCTTGTTTTGATAGGTAAGTAAGGGGGAAGCTATATTTATGTTGTTCTCCCTACAACAATGTGCACATGCACTTTTTATGGCCTAGCTAGATCTATGTATGTTCGTGGTGTTGCATATGTTTGTGGTGTTGCATATGTGTTTGTGTTTGGAGGTGTACCGGTATTTGAAATGCGATAGTTGCCAATATTTTGCCGGAATGTTGATTCATTTCCGTTTAAGCGAGAATTTTGGCATTAAGCATTCTTTTTGGTCCTATTTTTAGGAAAGTCATGCCAAATTTTTCTTGGTTCTAAAATATCGCTTTTGCTCTACCCGCAGCGACCATGGTCCGCACGATGACCGAAGGCATCGTGAATAGGTTTTTGAGGTCCGCGAAGGCCGAGATGCTTCAAAAGAACAAGACGGAGATAAGATGTCCGTGTCGAAGATGCAAGTCAAGAGCCTTATTGCGGACCCGGATTCCGGCAGGTGCGGGACCACCTGCTCTTGCGTGGTTTCATGGATGGCTATCGGTGGCAAGGTGATGAAGATGACTACGAAGTCGCCCATGGGGCCAGGCAAGAAATGAGGAAGGGCAGCAAGACAACCACCGCGGCTCGGGCGGTTGAGAAGACGAAGAATCCCGTGAGATGATCACGACGGTGATGTTGTACACATCATCATGTAGAAGATGCAGGACATGATGATGAGGAAGATGCCGAGCGACGACGGCATGATCATGAAGATGATGATGCGGCGGAGCGACGACGCTGGACCATCGATGGGCTGGGTGCAGGACCTCATATTCAAGAGCTGCTTCTCAAGCGACGGATAACGCAAGAGCTGCCGCCCGAGAGAAAGCCAAGATGGATCAACTTGAGTTAGACGCTGTTACTCCATTGTATGAAGGATGCAGGCCCGAGGATACCCGCCTGAAAGTAACGCTCATGGCTCTGGATATGAAGGTAAAACACAAAATGACCGACGCATGTGCCCGACCAGTTTGGAGGAGGCGAAGAAAATCGTGTGTCCTCTGGATTTACCGCATGTGAAATACCATGTGTGCATGAACAATTGCATCATTTATCGGAATGAGCACGCGGAGTCTACCATATGTCCGGTGTGCGGCGTCACTCGATACAAGAAGAGGAAGAAAGCTCCTCGAAAAGTGGTGTGGTACTTTCCGATCACCTCGCTCAGCATGCGGTATTTCGCGGACCATAAGGTAGCAAAGCTCCTGCATTGGCACGCGGATAGGGAGGAGAAGAAGCGAGAAGATGACGCAAATGATCCGGAGATAGATAAAAAAGACAAGATGCTGAGTCGCCCTAAGGATGTGAGCCAGTGGCAAGCGTTGAACTTCGAAGACCCAGAATTTGGGAATGATCCAAGGAACATCATGCTGGGCGCGAGCACCGATGGAGTCAATCCGTTTGGCAGCCAAAGAAGCACACATAGCACCTGGCCTGTGTTTGTGTGGATGTACAACCTTCCCCCCTGGTTGTGCATGAAGAGGAAGTACATTCACATGAGTATGCTAATTGAAGGGCCAAACAACCAGGAACGACATCAATCAGATCTGGGCTGCTGAAAGAGGAGCTTGACATGCTTGGAAAACGCCAGCCAATACGGGACGCCGCAGAAAGAATATTTCCCTATGAGAGCCGCATGCTCACGACGGTACACGACTATCTCGATTACGGATATCTCATGGGGCGGTAGTCCACGGATTTTCCGGATGCGTAAGGTGCATGGATGACACAACGTATCGCCAGCTAGATAGAGATCCCGGGTCTTCGAAAACCGTGTTCATGGGACATCAAAGGTGGCTCCGCGACGATGACCCGTGGAGGAAACACAAGGATCTGTTCGATGGTGAAACCGAACCCCGAAAACTCCCGTGTACGAGGAGCGGCGAGGAAATAGACAAACTGTTGAAAAATTGGAAAGACTGCCCACTGCCGGGAAAGAAGCAAAAGGCGCCAGAGCCGGTAAAGAAGCGAAAGGAGCCAGAGCCGCTGCTGAAGGTATGGAAAACGAGGTCTGTTTTCTGGGACTTGCCGTCTCGAAGATCCACCGTGCCTCACAGCCTTGATGTCATGCATATCACGAAGAACGTGTGCGAGAGTCTACTTGGTACCCTGCTCAACATGCCAGAGATGACCAAAGATGGGCCGAAAGCAAGGCAGACTTGAAATCAATGGGCATCTGGCAGGAGCTTCACGCTAATGATGATGATGATGATGATGATGATGATGATGCTGAGGCGAAGAAGGACACAGTAAGTCGTCGCAAAGGAAAAAAGGCCAAGAAGACCGGAAATGACTACCCTCCCGCGTGCTTCACTCTAAGTCAGGAGGAGATCGAGCATTTTTTCACCGCCTCCTAGGAGTAAAACTTCCTTACGGTTACGCTGGGAAGATAAGCAGATACCTAGACCC
This sequence comes from Aegilops longissima, assembly GCA_021605205.1. Lineage (NCBI taxonomy): Eukaryota > Viridiplantae > Streptophyta > Magnoliopsida > Poales > Poaceae > Aegilops > Aegilops longissima. The sequence continues at coordinate 100,623,812 of CM038679.1, read as the reverse complement.
AAATGAAGCGAAGTTCATGGGATGAAGTCTCACGACCGTCACGTCTCGATGACGCAGATATTTCCAGCCAGTAATCCATGGGATCATGGACGCGCACGTCCGTGAAATGCTATTTGGCCTATGCAACTTTTTCGACGCCATCTCGGAAGTCGATTGGCGTGAGGCAACTCGTAAGGCTACATGAAGAGATCGTGGTGATACTATGCGAGCTTGAGATGTACTTCCCGCCGCATTCTTCGATGTTATGGTGCATCCGCTGGTCCATATAGTGGAGGATATCATCCAACTTGGGCCGACGTTCTGCACAAAGATGATGCCGCTCGAAAGGATGAATGGTGTCATCAAAGGATACGTTCGCAACATGTCACGCCCAGAGGGAAGTATAGCGGGGGCTTTCTCGATCAAGAGTGCATCTCCTATCGCACGAATTATCTAGGCATTGAGAACCCGCTGGTCTGCCTGTCAACAGCACCTCGGCAGGCTCGCTGGATGGGGTCACCGTGAGGGTCGTCGCGAAATGCATGTCGACTTAGAGGGTCGACTCGCCGACTTTGAAAGAGCAAACCTAGTCGCGCTACAACACATAGACGTGGTCGATCCTTGGGTGGTAGAGCACAACTTAGTTAAGAAGACGTACAATGACCGAGGCCAACAGAGGACGGACGGAGATATAATCAAAGAGCACAACTCATGTTTCACGCGTTGGTTCAAGCGAAGCTTCATTGCACCTTTACAGAGGATTCTTCCGCGGAAGAACAACTCATATTCGCCTTGTCACAGGCGCCGAGCACAACCCGATGACCTATGAGGCGCACGATATCAACGGCTACACATTCTACACCGAGGCCAAGGATATGAAGAGCGATGGTTATCGTAACTCCGGGTAACGATGGAATCCTACACCGTAATGACAAGGACATATACTACGGAAGGATCGAGGAGATCTGGGAGCTGAGCTACGTTGGAGAGAAGGTCCCGATGTTCCGTGTCGATGGGCTAAGAGCGCCCTAAAAGAAGACCGGTATTTCACCACCATGGTTATACCCGGCCAAATCCAAGATCATGCGCAAACGTCACCGTGAAAAATGAGCCATGGGTACTGGCTTCCCAAGTTGACCAATGCTTTTTCATTACCGACCACAAAGCCCGGTCGTGTTGTCGTGAGGAGAGGCAAAAGGAAGATCATCGTAATGGATGGAGTAGCCAATGAGCAAGACTTGACAAGTACGGCGACCGAGGATCGAACATGACGACGATGATGAAGTAGCAGCCTACACCACAAGAAGAAGCAGGACCACCCTACCTAAAGGACGTCCGTTCCACAGAAGAACTCCATTTGCGAAAAAGAAGGGCAAGAAGATTGTGAACAGATAGCTAGCTAAGATCGATTGTATTTAAATCGTAGCCTTCATTTCTCGATTGTATTTCATGCGAACTTTTTGAACTATCATGAAACACTGAGAGCCGAAACACTTATTACATACATATGCTCAAGAAACACTTACTAACCAGAAAAGGTTTTGACTTGAAATGTTAATAGCACAGAGAGCACCACAAGTTAAACACCTCAATCTGTTAGTATTTGTCTGCATTTTCTCACATTCTTCTTGTATCTGATCCAGTATTGCTTGTAGTGGTTTGTCCAAAATGTTGAATGATACTGCTTGGAGATGCATATATTGTTTCACCTCTTCACATGCCAATGTATTTTCCATGTTGTGATGGAGGCCTTTTTTTGCCTTATCCACCCGAGAGGCCCTTGAGTTTGCTGGAATGTCGATTAACTTCTGCTCCAAAGAATTGGTATTCTCTATTTTCAGCAAAGGTCATGCTGAAATTTTCCGTGAATTTTAGCATGACTTTGCTAAAAATAGGACATATGGGGTACTTGTGACTAATGCATGGGCCGGGTACTTGTGACTAATGATGAAAGCTTAGGCTTTTAGGGTGCCTCGGCGTGAAAAACCCTCAATGATAAAAGCTTAGCTTTTAGGATGCCTCGGTGTCGACAAACCCTAAATGATGAGACCATGATCTTGTTCCTTGACAATAACCAACTTTTTGACCAAACTTTGTTCCTATTTAGAGAGAAACATGGCCAACAATGATGAGGCCGGGGGTTCGGGCGGCAAGGCATTCTGGGAGCTGTCCCAGGAGATGGAGGAACAACCTCACTTGTATGAGGACGCCGCCTTCCCACCGATCCCGAGACCACCGATGGTACCGCCGAGGATGACCCCACCGATGCCACCACCGATGGTGCCGCCGAGGATGCCACCATCGATGATGGCGCGCGCGCCTGAGATGGCAGCCAACCCAAGAGGCAACGGAAGGACGGCGCCCGACCGTGCTTCGCACCCTCAAGGAGGAAGTTATCAAGTGGACTCGACGGAATCCAACGGCGCCCGAACGAATAGTCAAGGGTACTCGCTTCAGCTCGGGTGCATTCTCCGAGCACCGCCTCGATCAACACCGAGAACCCGAGGCATCCCGACCGAGGGAATTTGCGCAACCTCCTCTTCACGAAGCTGCACGAACGACACAAGTTCCCGCTGAATTTGAAAACACAAGCCTCAAAGGGAATAAAGTGAACAATGCTGCCCTCACGAAGATGAGCAAGGCCCTGTCTACTTGGAAAAGCAATGTGAAGAGAATGATCGAGAAAGGTGAGAGTTATGAGAAGATCAAGGAGAAAATCCTTCGATCACCAAGATGACTACAACGACTTCAAGATCAATTGCTTGAGCACCGCAAACTCCCAATCAAGTCGTGGGGGAAAGAAATGCGGAGCTGAACTTAGGGAACACACACTCGGTCCCGCGGTTACAGAGTGGCGGAGCCTATATGGGACAAGGAGGAGGCGGACTGCGCGAGCAAGGCCTACCGCCTCTTCGATAAATACGGTGACAAGCGGACCAGGAACTTTGTCGGGGCCGGTACAAGAAGGACCCGAAAACAAAGGAGCTTACCACGGATCCAAGACCAGGGCGCTTGAGCTTGTTATTGTAAGGAATACACCCCCGCGTAATTAGCTCCATATGGTTGCATTCTAATTAATGAAGCCAAATTTCTAAATGGTTCACATTCCTTCCGCAGGCGACTGAAAGCAGTAGCGCGGGGTCGACTAAGAGAAACCCTTGGGACACCACTCTAAATAGGGTGTTGAATGTAATGAAGAACAAGGATAAGCTCGAAGTCGGCGCCACCTGGTCGTGTGGCGGCAAAGGCTTGTCGACAAAATGGTCGCCATACTATAACACCGGTGGGCGAAAGGAGAAAAGACCAGCTCGGAAAGCCAGCTCACGAGGTTCAAGAACTCAAGGCACAGTGGCGCGGATCCCGTGATTGTCCAAGAGCAAGTGCAACAACAACTCGGGCGACGATCACCGCCATTGTGCCTACCTTGATCGAGGGGTTGAGTGCGTGGATTGCGGCGCCAACAGGGCCGCCGATTCCTAGCTTCACGGCCAGCAACTCGCTGCACGCGATGGCGGGCCATTGGTGTCTCCGGCGGAGGCGGCATTGGTGTCTCCGACGCCGCACGGGAGCTTAAAGCACCGGGTACGCCGCCGCCACCTCTGCAGAAGCGGCCCCTCCGTCAATCGCACGCCCGCCGTTGGCGGTGCCTCGACATTAGCCGAGCTCGACGCCATCATCACGGTAACTAATTAAGCCTCTCTCGGCCGAGGACTTCATCTCCTTGCCTTTGACTGGGCATCCCTGACACCCTACATGTTTTCGTAGGGCGCCGCCAATGTTCCGTGCACTCTCCTGCACTTCATGAACAACGAGTTGGTCGATGTTGCCAAGGGCAAAATCGTTCAACTGGGTAACCCTTGTTCCACAAGCCGGATGCCACCCAACTTGTTTAGGGTTCAACTAGTTCGGTGCTGCCAGCTGCGACGAGTTGTTACCTCCGATTCGACCCGTCGGGGCCGACGATGATGACGTGATGACCCTCGGCGCTTTGCTGAGCTGGCCCTGCTTTGGTCAAGAGCCAGATTCGTTTGGGGCGGGGACACCACCCAAAGACAACACCGCCAATCGTGCGGCGCCAAGTCGGCCCCATGGCAAGACCGCCCATAGAACGGTGCCGGACATCCCTATGCCATGGATCCAAACATGCATATGGGACAGGATCGTAACGACGACGACGACGATACATTTGGCAACGCCGATCAAGACTTTGCCGATCATGGGTACGGTGGCGACTTCATGGGGCCTCCTTCTCAAGAACCCAACCCAACAAAAGACGGCGCGATCTAGCTGGTACCGCGGAGAAGCCAAGTTGCAATAGGCGCTGCTCGCCGCTCAGCTCTCGAGACGCCTCAGGCTGCCGACTTCACCGAGCCTCGAGATAGGCGAGGTGCGAAATATTATCAGCCCCAACACACTCAAGAAGGCGGTCTGTGAGCAGAACTCGGTCCCATTACAGGAGAAGAAGAAGGCACGCAAAAGAAAGACTAACAAGGGTGCGGGCCAGCCGCACCGAGTACGATCCGTGCTCGGGACGGGCCACCTTCACCGAGGATATCTCGAGGAGGGTGCATGTGGCGGGTAGGGCAATGCTACCGACAAATATGCTCAATGCTGCAACCGTGCTATGCGGAGTCTGCATGATGGTGTTCTTTCTTTGGAGAAGCGGCGTCTCGTAGAGAAGGATGTGGCATACCCGTTTTCGCGCCAAGGTGCCAGAGGGCAAGGGCTTTGTGGATAACTCCATCGGGCGTACGATCATCCTGCGGTTTGATGACATCCACGCTATGTTGAACCTTCATCAGCTGCACTACACCTTCGTTCGGCTATTTTCGCTGAGTATGGAGATGCGGATCATTCGCGACAAGACCCCGGACATCGTGATAGTCGACCCCTTCTACATGCGTGCCAAGATCTTGGGCAACGCTGGGGAAAGGCAAGTCGCGAGTTCTTACCTCGAAGGCGTCATTCTGGCAAACCAAGATAAGGATAACTTCCTCGTTCCTTACTTTCCCGAGTAAGTCCTCCCTCAACCGCCCGTAACATATGAATTCTTAGATTTCGATCGCTTTTCTTTTAACATTCCGTGTTTTATGCAGTGACACACATTGCACGCTCATCCTCCTAAGCCCCAAATATTCCATGGCCACGATTTCGACCCGGACCGTCGATTGAACGTAGACTACACAAATGTCAAGAAGGTTCTTGATGATGTTCTCCCGCCACGCCAAATCTGGAGGCACCTTCACCAGCCTATTCGTAGCACGGCAAGCACGTGTTCTCCCACAATCTGACGTTCTGCTGCGTCAAGCAGCCGCCTGGCGATCGAAGGGTGCCTACTATGCCATCCATCACATGCGGCGATCGTGCGGGACCATCATCAACTTCTGCTACCGAGTAAAGTCAAAGATTGGGCCGCGAGCGTGTCGGCAATCCAGGACGCGGACATCACACAAGAATTCTTTCGCATCCAGTCGGAGTTTGCGGAAATCATCCATCAAGATGTCCTTCGTACCTCGGGGCAGTTCTACCTCAGAATTCAACCATCCAACAGTGACATCGACACAATGCTACAAATGCAGGATGACAACGCCCGTTATTTCATGACTCCCACGGTATACGGCGGCTTCATCCACGATCCGGTCCCTTGAGTCGAGTCGAAAGCAGTGATGCTGTGTCTAGTTCTGAAACATCGATTGGCTCATGTTGTAATTAAACTTTAATGAACTTGTAGTATGTCTCTTTGGTTTCGAGAGTCGTTCAACTTAGATGTAATCGATGCTATTAATGTCTTGCTTTTCTCTTCCGATCGCTCTGTTGCATACTTATATATTGCTTATGTATTGTCTCGTGAATTGGTACTAACGCTTACGCTTGGCTAGTGCATAGCGATGCCGTCGTATGTCGTGGTACAAGGGTAAGGTTCCCGAGTCTCGACGATCGGGAGGAGTGTCGGAGAAAGGTTCATCGATTCAGCGGTAACAGTTACAAAGGGTAGACCACTAGGGCCGAGGCCGAATCTAGATACGCCCGCTATCTAGCGGGAGAGGGGAGGGAGCGTTGGAGGAACCGGATGAAGACGAGTTTCATCGTGATGATGCTCATCGTGATGACCGCAACTCTCTTCTATGTGATGGTAGTTTAGATGATCGATATCGACTTGTAATGTGAAGACAAACTCGCTACTCGCGGTCTCGAGACTTGTAATATAATGTTCTATCTTTGTTCGGTCTTTTCAATTCGGAGACTAATATGATGAATTGTATTTGGAGACTAATATGATGAATTGTATTCAGAGACTAATCTTCTATTGTATTCGATGAATCTGTTGTTGATGTGTGCTGTCTATATTTTGTCCAATTATACATTTTGTAACCTGTGCAAAATACAGAAAATAAAAAAATAAAAAAAACCTAATATTCATACTAATGGCGCATCACATCACAGTGCGCCATTAGTATGCCAAAGGATACTAATGGCGCATCATTAAGCAGTGCGCCATTAGTATGCCGGGTTACTAATGGCGATCTTGTTGTTGTGCGCCATTAGTATGCCAAAGCACTGGTATACATGGCCCCACGGGAGGCATACTAATGGCACACTCGTTGTATATACTAATGGCGATTCGAGGTCCGCCATTAGTATACCAGATACTAATGGCGCACCAGTGGTGCGCCATTAGTAAAATATACTAATGGCGTGGCACTAATGGCGCACCACTAATGCGCCATTAATGGCCAAATTAGGTGCGCCATTAGTAGGCCTTTTCCTAGTAGTGACCACATAAAGGGCTTTTAAATAAACAAAAACAATGCCGCAGTCGGGCGTCTGAGCGACACCCCAAAAAGGGATTATAAATAAATGCAGTGAATATCCTGGAGGTAGAACCATCCCAGGGATATTCGATAATACCAGAAAAATATCACGGGTTAGTCCATATCTAAAATAATAATCATAATTTATCACAAGTCACAATCGTGCTTCCAGGTTTAACAGTTTCACTTCCGAAGACCGACACTAAGACCGACACTTGACCCATCCCAGACTGTAATCCTTAACCATGGACACGGCTATTCGAATAGGTTTAATCTCTGCAGAGGGTGTACTCTTTACCCACGAGTAACGGATTCCTTTAGTCCATCGGGACTAATTCCGTCTACGGTCTTTTTGTTGAAAACACACCTAACTTGCACACACCACTTAACTCACATGTGTCTCGAATCACCCACGACTCACTGTCAAGCAAAACTCTAACTGGGAGGCTACAACCTCGGCGTAACATGGGATCACAAAATTTATACAGCGCATAAGAACCGGGAGCTACCCCTTTCGGCTACAACCGAACACCCATGTTCCCGGACCGGTGGCATGACTACCGGATGCCTCCAGTATCTTCCACCACGGCCTCTCTGTATGGTGTGTGCTAGGAAAGGGCTGACAACTTACTGAACCGTACCCTACTTGGTGTAGAGACGAGTGGTAGTACGAAGCAAGTATGGGGGTTACTGGCACAAGACTCGATCTATGGTCGACTCAGGAGGTTGTAATGTTCCCTGCAAGATTTAGTATAACAATGCATATACTACAAACAACAGATAGAAACACCACGCGGCATACCCCCTCATGTCCTACCGGATACGACCGTCTCGACGGAGGACTAGGGACAAGACCGTGTCTACCCAAGACAGAGGCCTTCCCTTCTTTCCTCCCGGTAGGCATGAAAGGCACATGACGGTGATTTCTATCACAATCATATCAACTCCATTTGCATGAAATTATTAATATGCACTTATGAATAGGATCACGTCCTCACATAAAATGACGTATGCACGTGTCGAAGTGGTGTTATCACCGAATCAAACAACACACACCAAAATTTCACCGGGGTTCAGAATGCTTGCCTTCAGGTCATGGGAAACAAGGGTGCATCCAAAATATCTTGAAACCTTCAAACATCCTATTTAAAAGAATATATATGAATTAACACACAAAAACAAAACAACACGAAAAGTTGTTTTGAAATTATTTCAAATAAATCTTAAAATAAACTAGACAATATTTGAGAGAGGTAGGAAAAAGAATCAATTGATTTGGAGTTGTATTTAAAATGATACAGCCGGTCAAAGTCATGGTCAAATCTGATTTAAAATGAAACAGAAAAACAGAAAAACGGTTCGAATATACGTACACGTCGAAGGCGCCTTTCGGAAATACGTTTCCACTTAACCCACGTGGATTGCGCCTCGGTCACTGACAGTGGGTCCAGGGGGCCCCACTGGTCAGGTTTGACTAGTCCGCCTTCCTTCTTCTCCCTCTGTCCCGAGCGGTGGCGGGACTCCGGCAACCGTCGCCGGCGAACGGCGGGTCCTTGTGGGAAGCTGAGGGCAGGGATGGATCTGCGGGTCGAGGGTGATCCTACCGGTGGCCGCTGGGTTGGCGGGGACGGCGGAAGCTGCCGGCGGCGAAGCCATGATGGAGGAGAGCTTGGTAAGTGGTTTCGGGCATGGTGGTTCCCATTGAAATGGAGTAGGGGAAGTGTTCGGGAGGAAGAGAAGACTTCTGGTGAAGAGGGTGGAGAGGGGGAGGCCCTGGTTGCGCCGGAATGGCCTGGTTAGTGGCGGCGGCTGGAGTTGCCGGAGAGGAAGAAGACGACTCTCTCCTCTCAATTGACGGCTAAGGGGGCACGAGTGGGATGGTGAGAGGCTGCCTGCGTGCGGTTTTGAGCTCGGGGCCTCCTTATATAGGTGATGGAGGTCGGTTCCGAGGCGGCCGGTGATAAGGACGACGGTGAACCGCCCTGCTGTAGCTTGGGCGACGTGGCGGCGACGAGCGCTAGGGGACACGTTGTGGATGAGCACGCACTGCACTAGGAGGCAGGTGGCAAGCGCTGGCGGCTTGGTAGCGCCGACACGGCCGGGCTCGCAAGCGGCCGTCGGCCTAGCCGCCACGGCCGTCCTGACGGTAGCGCTGTGGGGTGCCAGGTTGGTCGGGGTGGTGTGGTGGTGCAAGGGGACACGAGGGGCTGGCTGGGGCCGGATTTGAGTGCAGGGTGTGACGCGGCAACTCGGGCGCACGTGGGTGCCAAACGCACGCTCTGGGCGTGCCCAGAGCACGCCCGGGACATGCTCGACGAAATGCCAGGGCATCCTAGAGCTCGCGGTTGAGGCTGGCAAATAACAGGTCTAGCCTAGGGTTAGCAAGGGGATCAAGGGACATGGTGGATTGGTCAGGGGTTCAAGTTCACCATGTAAACCTGAAGTCATTTCAAATCTGGCTATGCACTCAGGGTGTTTGTCAAAATGCCAAGGGCATCTAGGCAACACTTGGGGTGGCCAAATTCTCCAGATCAGTGTCTCTTTGGATATAAGAGAGGGTGGTGGAGTTGGTTTGCAAAAAGGAGTAACTTGCTAGTGCAAGTTTTGCAAAACTTTACTTCTGGACAGGGAGTGAGTGGCATCATTACATGGACCAAAAGTGTTCCAAAGAGTGCATGCTCCTGGACTTAGGGGTTTTGCAGGGTTGACTACAAGCATGAGAAAGCACAAGACCACTAGAGCAAGAATGAATGGGGTTGCAGTACAAATCACCAAACGGCACCAGAATGAATATGAGGATGGTTCACTAAATTTTCCAAAGAACAACACTAGGTTTTTGCATAAAGTTGGATGGCATGCTACTACTGATATCTCATAAATTTGGTGGAGGTTCTAGGGAAATATTTAATTAGGTTACAGTGCAAAAATGTCCACTGGACCAGAGAAGAAAAACATGTGTAACACTCAAAATATGAAAAGAAATAATTATTTTAATGCACAAAAGTGATCTAGGGGCATCACATGACATCTCCAAATTTTGGTTGGAATATTAGTTAAAGTTATCAACTGGTTGTAGTACAAACAGAGCTCCAAAATTTAAAACAAGTCATTTTAATGATTAAAGCTCAGGGTGAAATAATTTAATAAACAAATCTACTTATTTAGAAATTGTTTTAATGAGATGGCAAAGAAATCCAATATATTTTGGAAAGCTCCACTTGGGAAAGAGATAAAGCTCCTTAACAATAAAAGAAGAGTCCTGAAAATCCACAGAAATAAAAAATTAAAACTTCTGGCAAAATTTTTAATATTGAAAACTTGGCTAAAATTTTGGGGTGTTACAATTCCGAGACTGATCGGGTCTTCCCGGGAGAAGTAATATCCTTCGTTGATCGCGAGAGCTTATCATGGGCTAAGTTGGGACACCCCTGCAGGGTATAAACTTTCGAGCCGTGCCCGCGGTTATGTGGCAGATGGGAATTTGTTAATGTCCGGTTGTAGATAACTTGACACCAGATCCGAATTAAAACGCATCAACCGTGTGTGTAGCCGTGATGGTCTCTTTTCGGCGGAGTCCGGGAAGTGAACACGGTTTCTGTGTTATGTTTGACGTAAGTAGGAGCTCAGGATCACCTCTTGATCATTGCTAGCTTCACGACCGTTCCTTTTGCTTCTCTTCTCTCTCTTATTTGCGTATGTTAGCCACCATATCATGCTTAGTCGCTGCTGCAACCTCACCACCTTACCCCTTCCTTACTCATCAAGCTTTGCTAGTCTTGATACCCATGGTAATGGGATTGCTGAGTCCTTGTGGCTCACAGATTACTACAACAACAGTTGCAGGTACAGGTTATGCGATGGTCATGACGCGAGAGCGATGTCTGCTTGTTTTGGAGTTCTTCTTCTGCTTCTTCTTCGATCAGGGGATAGGTTCCAGGTCGGCAGCCTGGGCTATCAGGGTGGATATTGTTTGAGTTTCTGTTTATGATTCATCCATAGTCGGATGTTGATCTTGTATGTTGTATTGTTGTATACATGTGACTTTGTATGTATTGGATGTATCCCCACTATTATGTAATGTTGATGTAATGATATCCACCTTGCAAAAGCGTCTTCAAGATGCGCTTCTATCCTTGGTGGGACCTTCGAGTTCCTTTAGGATAGGGTCGCATCTTGGGCGTGACATTAAGCTTCCGGCTTGGCATGAAAACTCCATACACCAGATTCCGCCAATGCGGGTATCTTTGCTTGGACTCAATAAGCACCTCGCTGATATAGTAAATCGGACACTGAACCGGATATTCCTTTCCCGCCTCCTGGCGCTCCACCATGATAGCTAGCTGAATGCACGAGCATTTGCTGCCACATAGAGTAGCAATGGTTCCTTGTCAATCGGAGCAACAAGAACAGGCGGATTGGCTAGCTGCCGCTTTAAGTCCTCCAGTGCTTAATCAGCGGTCGGACTCGCACAAAGGGATCGCTTTCTTGACATTCGATACAAAGGATCGCCTTCTCACCGAGGCGGCTGATAAACCAGCTCAACGCGGCAATCCGGCCTGCCAAGCGCTGGACATCATTGATACATTTCGGTTTAGCCAGAGAGGTGATAGCTGTGATCTTCTCCGGATTAGCCTCAATTCCCCTGTTGGACACCAGAAAACCCAATAACTTGCCTGTCGGTACACCAAAAACACACTTGGCCGGGTTGAGCATCATCTTGTATGTCTGTAGGTTATCAAAGGTTTCCTTCAAATCATCAACCAGAGTCTCCTTTTCCCTTGATTTAACCACAATATCATCCACATAGGCATGCACATTACGACCGATCTGCTTATGAAGGCAATTTTGTACACACCGTTGATAAGTTGCCTGAGCACTCTTGAGCCCAAAGGGCATAGATACATAGCAGAAGGATCCAAAGGGGGTTATGAACGCCGTCTTCTCCTGGTCCTTAACTGCCATCTTGATCTGATGATAACCAGAATATGCATCCAGAAAACTCAAACGCTCACAACCCGCCGTAGCATCAATCATCTGATCGAAGCGGGGGAGGGCAAAAGGATCTGCTGGACAAGCCTTGTTAAGATCTGTGTAATCCACACACATGCGCCAGGTGCCGTTTTTCTTAAGGACCAGCACCGGATTAGTCAGCCATTCAGGATGGTACACTTCAACAATAAAGCCAACAGCTAAGAGCCTGGCCACCTCCTCTCCAATAGCTTTGCGCCTTTCTTCGTTGAACCGGCGGAGAAACTGCTTCACCGGTTTGCACTTAGGATCAACATTAAGAGTGTGCTCAGCGTGTTCCCTCGGTACACCTGGCATGTCAGAAGGATTCCATGCAAAAATGTCCCGGTTCTCACGGATGAACTCGATGAGCGCGCTTTCCTATTTCGGATCCAAGTTGGTGCTGATACTAAACTGCTTAGACGAATCGCCAGGTACAAAGTCAACAAGCTTAGTCTTAGCTGCCGATTTGAACTTTAGAGCCGGATCATGTTCTGTGGTTGGCTTCTTCAACGGAGTCATGTCTGCCGGATCAACATTATCCTTGTAGTACTTCAACTCTTCCGTGGCACAAACCGACTCTGCATAGGCCGCATCACCTTCTTCACACTCCAAGGCAATCTTGCGACTTCCATGAACGGTTATGGTCCCCTTGTGACCCGGCATCTTGAGCTGCAGATAAATATAACAGGGTCGTGCCATAAATTTGGCATAAGCCGGCCGCCCAAATAAAGCGTGGTATGGGCTCCGGATCTTCACCACCTCAAAAATCAATGTTTCTGACCTGGAATCATGATCATCTCCAAAGGCCACCTCCAGAGCTATCTTGCCAATGGGATATGCTGACTTACCAGGTACCACACCATGGAATACCGTATTGGACGGTTTAAGATTCTTGTCTGTTAACCCCATACGGCGGAAGGTCTCATAGTATAAGATATTAATGCTGCTTCCTCCATCCATGAGCACCTTGGTGAACTTATAACCTCCCACCTGACGTGCCACCACCCACGCTAGCTGACCCGGATTGTCAACCCGGGGAGGGTGATCCTCTCTGCTCCATATGATTGGCTGTTCGGACCAGCGTAAATAACGAGGCACGACCGGTTCAACAGAATTCACTGCTCGCTTGTGAAGCTTTTGGTTTTGCTTGTCTAAGCTAGTGGTGAATACATGATATTGCCCGCTATTCAACTGCTTTGGATTGCTCTGATAGCCCTACTGCTGCTGCTGGTTATAACCACCCTGGCTATTCTGATTGTTTTGAATGTTATGTCCACCCTGATCTCCATTGAAGCCTGAACCAGCATTTCCTCCACCGTGACCTGGCCCATGGAATCCGGATCCCGAACCACCACCTGATCCGTGATCATACCGGAAAGCATTAGAATTTTTGAACTCCTGCATAATATAGCATTCCTTCCAAAGGTGGGTGGCTGGCGTCTCCTTCGTCCCGTGCTTTGGACAAGGCTGGTTTAATAGATAAGTCAGGCGGTCGGGATTGGGGTTTGGAGCTCCACCGTGATTTGGCGGTTTACCCTTCCGTCGCTGGCCCCTGTCCTTCGTGCTAGTATTAGCCACAAAGTCCATGCTGCCATCCGATTTACGCTTGCCTCTGTTACCATGACCTGCCGTGTTGTGTTGCTGCCCCTTGGAGTTGTTGTTCTTCTTTCCTTTCCCTGTCTTGTCATCATCAGACTCGGGATCCTTGGTACTATCAGAATCAACATACTTCACTAATGCAGTCATGAGGGTCCCAATATCGTTACAATGGCGCTTCATCCATCCCAATTTCAACTTCAGAGGTTTAAACCGGCAGTTGCTTTCCAAGGTTATGACCGCGGAGTCGGTGTTGATACGGTCTGATGAGTGCAAAATTTCCAAAACTTGGTGTACCCAGCGGGTTGTTCTCTCCTTCTTCCTGGACACAGGCCGCTAAGTCCACTATCGACATGGGATGCTTACATGTATCCTTGAAATTCTGGATAAACCGGGCTCGCAACTGGGCCCATGAACTGATAGAATTGGTTGGTAAGCTCTTTAACCAAATACGGGCTGTCTCTTCAAGCATCATGGTGAAATACTTTGCACATGCCGCTTCATCTACGTCAAGCATCTCCATGGACATCTCATAGCTCTCTATCCATGTTTCCGGAGACAAATCGGCCATGTAATTTGGCACCTTGCGCGGGCCCTTGAAATCCTTGGGCAGACGCACATTGCGTAAAGCGAGGACAAGACAAGGCACTCCCAAAGAACTAGAAGTAACTCCTGGCTCGATCGAGGTGGTTGGACGAACCGGCGAAGTCGACGAGCCTCATGTTGCGCTGCTAACTCGGCATCCTTCGCGTTTCGGGCCGGTCCACCACTTCTGAGCATCACCGCCGGGTTATGGCCACGGGGCGCTTCACGGTTCCGCGCATTACTGGATGCAGCCGGTTCATCCATCCGCCTGCAGTAACTCCGGCTTGGATGGGGGGTGGAATGAATTCGGTCACGGCTATATGAATATGCTTCCTGCTGAACCAAGGTTGTTTGAAGAAGTTCCATAACCCGGCGCGTCTCCACCGCTTGCGGAGAATCACCTTCAATCGGGATGGCCTCCAGCAGTGAAGCGACGGCGATAAGATTGTCCATTGGATAGGAATAATGACCTAGAGGTGTCTTGACAGGTTGAGGTACGATGTTATTCTGTTGAGGCGGCTCCATCAGGCGAGGCTGAACCGGCGCCCCCGGCCCAGGTGCCTCCGCCCGGTTTAGCCACGGCAGGTTACTAGTCCCTGCTCCTGGGGTATTGAAGAGGTTTCTGGCATCGAAAACCGTTGGCAGGCGAGACCGATGCTTCCTTTTCAGGACTTCATGCGACGCGTTCTGGTCTAGCATAAGCCTATAGGCCTGCACATCCAAAGCGGCCTACTCTGCGGCCATCCTGTTGTCCTCGACTGCCAGGTCGGCCTTGGCCTGAGTGATTTGTTCCCTCACCTTTGCAATTTCCGCGTTGTGGGCGTCCTGATCCGCCGGGTTAGCCTCCGCCATAAGCACAGCCAACGCATCAAACAGATCAGATAAGACTTGAGCCGGCGGGTGCATGGGGCCTCCGCCACGCCGCCGTGTCTTGACCAGAGAACATTGCTGCTGCGGTCGAATGGTGGACCGCCGCCGTACCGCCATGAATATCCCAACCCGGTTGGGCAGATCGAGGTGTCCGGAATCGTCGCCATCGAACAGCCCCAATCCGCCGCCCCGTAGCTGATACAATGATTCGGTTTCTCCGGTCGAGGACTCGTCGCCGGAATAAACGACGGTCTCACTGCCAGATTCCGATCCACCATCATATTCTCCTCCGTGGATGACTCCCACGAAGGCACGCTTCATGGCCGGTTTACTCTGGGCAGATCTCCCACGCTGAGCCGTTTCGACGAGGTCGGTGCAGATGTCCGGCTCGGGGCCCGGTTCACCGATCTTGCCAATGAAGACGTGTATGCCACCAAAGGGGACCCGGTACCCGTACTCAATCGAGCCGGCCTCGGGGCCCCAGCCTGAATCGTCGATGTAGAGCTTGCCGCGACGACTCTTGGTCATCCGGCCCACAACGTAACCATTGAGTCCTTTGAAGTTGCACTCCAAGAACTTGAAACCATCGTGCGATAGCCCCACGGTGGGCACCAACTGCCGTGGTTTTGTCACGACAGATGTCGTCATGAAAGGATTTAGTCGTGGAGCCATCGCTACGGGTTAGCTTGAAGGGGTTAAAGCAGACACAAGGACGCAAGAGAGTTTATACAAGTTCGGCCCCTTTGATGAAGGTAAAAGCCTACGTCTAGTTGTGATGGAACTGATGGGGGTCTCGATGACTAGGGAGCAAACAAGCTTCGCCTAAGTCTCGAGTTGTAGTCTGTTGTCCTCGAACCGCCGCCGGGTCGTCCCCTTATATACATGGGTGACACCCGTCGGTTTGCAGAGTCCCGAGACCGGCTCATAGACGTGTCCGGTTCGGGCTCTAGTATTTCTAACTTACAACACAAGTTACATACTAATGCCGGTTCATGGCTACAAGCCTTAAACCGGTTCTGGGCCTTGGGCCCTTATATAATACCCTCATGGGCTTCAAGCATACTTGACTACTGATGAAGTTAACCCGGCCTCTCCTGGCCGGTTTACGCCCAGTAGTAATATCCCCAACAGGGTTTGCTTATCTGGAATATCAACATGGTAGCACTTCTCCATAGATAGATACTCGGTGCCACTCGTAGGAGCAAAACCTATCGAGAAGGACAGTATCGAAGACAATCAATGCACGACAAATGCAACAATATGGTGCATGACCAGGACATGGCAAAGATGCTACAGATTGTGCTAATGCAACTACCAACAAGTTCAATGAAGCTCATTTCAATCAAGAATCCAAATGCAACTCCAAACTTAAGTATTTGAAATGCCCTTTATGTGTTTTCACTTATACAGTAGGTATAAGTTGGTTTGTCATGCATGAAAACCCTACAGATGGATAGATTGAATTTTTCTGATAATTTTTCATATAAAAATTATTTCAGTTTGAGCTACGGTTGAATTTCTATGAATTTTAGAAGTTCAAACAATTTTCTGAAATCTATAATTCATTTCTAAAATATAAAAATGCCAGAAATTCATTATGACATAAGCATTGTGTCAGAAGTACATCAGCGGGTCAACTGGGCTGGTCCAGGTCAAACCTGACCAGTGGGGCCCACTGGTCATTGACTCAATCACTAACAGAGTGATTTAGTGTTAAATTAACCCTAAACCAAAATTAATCAGAGCATGGGTCCGCATGTCATAGACTCAGGATGAGTCTAATCCTGCCAACCCGGGGTCAAACCGATCGTTGTTCACCGCCAGCGAGGCTGAACGCGGCGGAGGGCATTAGTAATGTTGATCCGGCGACCATTTGAGTGGCGAAGAGGCTCTCCGTGCAGCCGGGACCCGTCCGCGTCCAAGGCTGCAAGCAGTAGCAGCTGGGGCGGACTAAATCAACGGTGGCGACTGTCAGTGTCAAAACCGGCGGATCTCGGGTAGGGGGTCCCGAAATGCGCGTCTAGGTTGATGGTAACAGGAGACGGGGGACACAATGTTTACCCAGGTTTGGGCCCTCTCTATGGAGGTAATACCCTACTTCCTGCTTGATTGATTTTGGTGAATATGAGTATTACGAGAGTTGATCTACCACGAGATCGTAATGGCTAAAACCCTAGAAGTCTAGCCTGTATGACTATGATTATGATTGTTCGGACTAAGCCCTCCGGATTATATAAACACCGGAGGGGACTAGGGTTGTACAAAGTCGGTTACAGAGAAATGAAACTTCATATTTGGTCGCCAAGCTTGCCGTCCACGCCAAGGAGAGTCCCATCCGGACACGGGTAGAGTCTTCGGTCTTTGTATCTTCACAGCCCATCAGTTCGGCCCATGGCTAATAGGCCGGACGCTCAAGGCCCTTAGTCCAGGACTCCCTCAGTAGCCCTCTAACATCCCAAATTTTCAATTTGGAATGTTATACATAGGTCATTCATGCATATCATATTTTATTGCATCTTCGTTCCGCAATCCTCGAAATCCTAAGCAACTCAAGGACCCTCGAAGAGAGTTGGGGATTTTTTGGTTTTTCATATTTGATTCTCATCAAATAATGAAACGAGGATTTTTTATTTTAATTATTTTTCTCTTCGAAAAATATTTCATAATAAAAATAAACGAGAGGAGATAATATGACTTCTCCAAAACACTTGAAATATCAGAGGAAAAAAGTTAAAATCATTTTTTTCATTTTATTCGATTTTATTTGGATTTTAATTGCGTTAGAAAAATTGCACGTTTTCAAAATTGCATTTTAGGGCCAAGAAAATGTTCATCTCGTTCTAAATATTTCATTTAGACGGTGAAAATTTGTTTTGGCATTTTTAGGTTTTTATTTTATTCTCTAGGATTTTATTTTCTGTCGGCGGAATCATTTTAAAAATTCTCATACCGATCGGGCCTAAGGCCCACCGAGCCAGCCGGCCCAGCAGCCGCCGCCGCCTCCCACAAGACGCTGCCAGCAAGCGCCGCCGCTCAGACCGAGTCCGAGCTGACTCCGCCTCGCCGCCGCCTCCCCGTCTTTATATACCCGCCGCCACACCACCACCACCACCCGCCACCGCCGCCACGAGCCACGCCACGCCGCCGCCCGCCCGAGCCGCCACCCCACCACCCCACGCCGCCTGGCCACGCACTGAATCCCAGAGCCGAGCCGAGGTAGCCGCCCGCCGTCGCCGGTTTTCTGAGAAAACCCGTTTCGGTTTTTTAGAAAACCCTAGTTTTCATTTTTTTTAAATAGATCGATTTTTCTCTGGTTTATTTATTTAGCGAGCGTCCGCTCGTTCGTTCGTTTTAACGAACGCGTTCTTCATTTAGATCCAGATAACGAACGTTTGTACGTTAATCTGTTCGTCGTTTTATTTTTTTTCTTTTTCTCAGATTTATTTCGTGATTTCTCTGATCGCGATTTCTGATCCGATCTTAGTTTCTGTTTTTCTTTTCGCTCGTTTGTCGGAATCAGGCGATTCAAGCGCCTAGATCTTCGTCTCGAGACTCTCTTTCTGTCTAATCAACTTAAACAAGATCTTGTTTCTTTCGTCATTTGAGTTTCGTTGCTCGATTGGTTTGATTCTTTTTGCGAACCGGAGTCCTTAAGTTGAACTCTCCGGTCAACCTCTTTTATTTGAGTTTTGCTTGTGCATATTTGCTTGTTGCTTATGTATGTTATTGTTTGCTTGTGATAGAATTCCCGGAGTGCGAAGCATGTTACTACGAGTCTCTAGGATTCGCGGATTGTCAGCAAGGCAAGTAACACATTGATCATACTCTTTTCATACCCAGTTTTTATGCATTAGTTCAATCTTCAAATATTGCATGATTAGGATGTCATTAACTTGAGGGTTGGGAAGTAGTTGTTGGGGTAGAACCTATTGCCCTGTTACTATCAAACCCTTGGGAGTTACTTCTACGCGTTGTTTATATTGCTATGCTATGCTCGTAGACGTGGTCTGGGTTTGAGTGAATCCATGACAGATGTGATATTGTTAATTAATGGTTCAACTTAAGGTGGCAACTTAGAATTAACATCTGGGTGGATTGAGGCACCTGGGGAACCCAGTGTAGTATGTTTTTCTTTGGAAATCCCGGGGTACCCGTGTGATCTTCCTATGGACCGCCACCCAGGCTCAAAGGGAACTGAGATGATTCATGCTAGAAACTTCAGTGTGCAGCCACAAGCTATTATGGGCTCTAGCATAGTTGAGTAGGTTACATGAAGCTCTTGAAGAGGTAGATCAGCAGGTAGTGCGTTTTGTAGGTTTGGTATGGTCTACCCGGAGTAGAGAGTTAATGTTTCGAAGATCGTCTCTCGGTCATCCGCTTCTCAAACACCATGCAGCGTGAGAAATCAACGGAGGCGATCGAGTCTTGTGGGGAAAAGTGTGCAAACCTCTACAGAGTTTACAAATCTAATCATGGTTAGCCGTGTCCCCGGTTATGGACAATCTTGAGTATGTAGTATTCGGGTTATCACATGTATCTCAACATTCTTAATTAATATTGTTGGGTTGTAAACTACTTTAATTGGGATTGAGTTGGGGTCATACCTTCTCAATGTTTCAACCACCATGATAGTTAAATTAAAATCTATTCCATTGTTGTAGGGAAAATTTGGCTTTTCGCAAAACTACAACCATAGAGCTTTCCGCCAGCCAAATATGCATGTAGTGATAGCATTATCCTGTTCTTGCTTTACTGTGTTATATTGCCAGCATGTTCCATGTGCTGACCCGTTCTCGGGCTGCAACATATTATGTTGCAGACTTTTCAGACGAGGAGTAAGGTTCATTAGGTCGTTGCCGTGCAGCTCAGCTATGTCGTTGGAGTTGATGGACTCACTTTATCTTCCAAGCCTTCCGCTGTTATCGCATTAGATGGCCTTAAGCCATATTATTGTAATAAGTTATCTTTTGAGACATTTGATGTAATAAGTGTGTGATTGCTACTCTGTTATAAATCCTTCGAGTATCGTGTGTCAAGATTATCGATCCGTGGATGACATCAAACACGAGACTTGACCATCTGAGGTCGGGTCGCTACAAGATGGTATCGGAGCCAGGTTGAGTGTAGGACACGACCACTAAGATAAACCATAGGTCACTCTTCTCTAATCATTTCTGACTCCTCTCCATTTTTCCACTCTTTAGGATGACGGAGATGTAGAACAAGTTTGCTCAACCGGATGAAGACACACCTTTTGGACGCCACTTGAAGGAAGTCAGTAGATACTTGAACATTGGAATACCAAGCTTCACCAGGACGTACAACGCCACCTTACCAGAAGAGGAGCACTGGATGATTCAAGTACCAGTTCCAGGAAGGACGTTCTCGCCAACTTCTAAACCCATAGAATTTTCTTTCGAAGCACCCACCAGGAGTCTAGGCAAGAGCATGGCAGCCCACATTACCATGGGATGCATTGGAGAAGTCTACGACAGGGAACTTAAGGACACCATCTATCAAATATGTGGGTGCCGAGACGAACAATGGGAAGTAATCAGCACCAAGAAGGATAGATCCATTGCAGCTTTCATCCAGGAGCTAAACCAGCACATTCAACATCAGGAGAACCAGATGTGCGCGGAAATGATGGAGTTGAAGAAGGCGAAGACCAGGATCATCGAGCTGGAGGAAGAACTCAAGTTTACGCGTGATGGATATGAGGAGGAAATCAAGACACTACTGGAGAAAAACGACGACCTGGTTAAGAAGATCGGAGTATTCATGGGAGGACCAGCACCGGGATAAGAAGACGACGACCCCACTTGCCCGGACAACTACATCATCATCGACGACACCGATTCCGATCCTAGTGATGATGACTATGAAGACGAAGCTGGAGCAGACATCATGGAGTCTTCCACCGATCAAAATTTCTAGATGACCACCATATATTAGTAGTATTTCCCCATGTATTTAGTAGTAGTTGAGCACTTATGCGATAGTCCTAGACCGTTTGTATGCCCTTGCTTGATTGATTGAGTGAAATGATTGTATTTGTCTCATGTGCATATGGGTAGTGTTTTCTCGTTAGACCTTTTTCTATTCTAATCTCTTCCATCTAAACCCATCAGATGCCTCCGAGACGTGACATCGGTTTTGCTTTCCCACCAGAGCTCACCCAGTTGATCCAGTAGCAGAAGGCTTTGATGCAATTGCTAGTTCAGAACCAGGGCAACAACAACAATAACCCGCCGCCAGTGGACAACTTAGCCCGTTTACTAAGGTTACAGCCGCCGGTGTTTTCCAGTAGCACCGAGCCAATAGTTGCTGATGATTGGCTATGCCATATTGGAAGGGAGTTAAATACCGCAGGTTGCACAGATGCGGAGAAGGTGCGCTTTGCCGCACACCAATTGGATGGACCAGCATCCTCATGGTGGGAGAATTACACGGCTACTTTTCCTATAGCCAATGTTACTTGGGACCAGTTTCAGCAAGCTTTTCGCACAACCCATGTCTCAACTTGAGCCATGCAGATGAAGAAGCGGGAGTTTCGCAGTTTACGCTAGGGAAACCGTACTGTGGCTCAGTACGTGGATGAGTTTAGCAAGTTATCACACTATGCCCCTGATGATGTGGCCACAGATGCCGCAAGGTGAGAAGTTTATGGAAGGGCTGAATGATGAGATAAGCATGCAGCTTGATGGTGGCAACCTTCAACAACTACCAGAGTTGGTAGATAAGGCTCTTATGATTGAAGGAAGCAGCAGCAGATTGAGAGCCGTAAAAGGAAGTATGGACAAGGGAAGTATAACTCAGAGCTCAGCGAAGCCTCGCTAACCCCGAACTCGGAGGACTTGTTCATAACCATGGAGGTCACAACCACACCGGAGGAGGATCGATAACCACAATGGTGCTAAGAATGGAAATGGGAACGGAGTTAATAACAATCGAACCGCCTCCAACCCAGCTACACCCGCCAAAAGAGACCTAAGTCAAGTTACTTGCTTTAAGTAAGGGAAGACAGGCACTATGCCAATGATTGCCCTGAAGGAAGGAATGGAAACGGAAATGGGAGCGCTGGGAAGAAGCCCAATCCATTCAACAAAGGACAAGTGAACCACGTTAACATGGAGGAGGTTGAAGAGCAGCCGGACGCGGTAATAGGTAAGTTTTTGGTTAAGTCATTTACCGCTCTTGTTCTTTTTGGTACTGGTGCATCGCATTCATTCATATCAAGGGGATTTGTGGATAAGTTTAAATTACCAACCCAAACCCTTAGGACCCCTCTTTTAGTGAGCTCGCCTGGAGCAGAGTACATGGCTAGCCTTTGGTGCAACCAGATACCCCTAACCATTGGCACACATGTTTTTCCGTCCGACCTAATTATCTTGGAGTCACAAGGATTGATATGATATTAGGCATGGACTGGATGTCAAAGTATGGAGGAAGCATTGACTGTGCTAGCAAATCAATTTATCTCACCACCCCGGAGGGAAAATGATTAAGTATGTATCTAGGCATGTGCCTAGGAGGAGCCAAGTGAATGCCCTCACGGGAGTTATTTAGGAGGAAGTGCGTGTAGTAAAGGATTTTCTGGATGTTTTTCCAGAAGAGTTACCAGGCATGCCACCGGATCGAGACATCGAGTTTTTGATAGAGCTATTGCCAGGTACAGGGCCAATATCCAAGAGACCTTATCGGATGCCCACAAATGATCTGGAGGAAATTAAGAAACAGATCAAGGAGTTATTGGACAAAGGTTACATTCGAAGGAGTTCCTCACCTTGGGGAGCCCCAGTGCTTTTGGTTGAGAAGAAGGATAAATCACTGAGGATGGTTGTTGATTACCGAGCCTTGAATGAGGTAACGATTAAGAACAAGTACCCACTCCCGATGATCAATGATCTGTTTGATCAGTTGCAAGGAGCTAAGGTGTTTTCTAAGATCGATCTACGATCAGGATACCATCAGTTGAAGATCCGTGAGAAGGATATAACGAAGACGGCATTTACCACGCGATATGGATTATACGAGTATACGGTCATGTCGTTTGGACTGACTAACGGCCCTGCTTATTTCATGAGCATGATGAACAAGGTGTTCATGGAGTATTTGGACAAGTTTGCTGTGGTGTTTATTGATGATATAATGGTATACTCAAAGAATCAAGAGGAGCACAAGGAGCATTTGCGTTTGGTTCTCGAGAAACTCAGGGAACACCAGTTATACGCCAAGTTCAACAAGTGCGAGTTTTGGTTAAAGGAAGTTGGATTTCTTTGACATGTTATATCAGGAACAGGTATAGCAGTGGATCCCATCAAGGTTCAGTCAGTCACTGAATGGTTGGCACCCACTTCAGTTAGCGAGATCCGCAGTTTCCTTGGACTCGCAGGATACTATCGGAGATTCATTTAGAATTTTCCAAGATTGCTAAGCCAATGACAGAACTATTGAAGAAGGATACCAAGTTTAAATGGACAGAAGATTGCGAGGCAAGTTTTCAAGAATTGAAGAAACGTTTGACTACATCCCCAGTGCTAACACTGCCAGATATACATAAGGAGTTCCAAGTTTATTGCGACGCCTCTCGCTTAGGACTTGGATGTGTGCTTATGCAGAACGGAAGAGTTGTTTCGTATGCCTCACGACAACTAAAACTCCATGAGTTGAACTATGCCACACATGATTTGGAGTTAGCAGCCGTAGTGCATTCGTTGAAAACCTGGATACATTACCTTATTGGGAACCGTTGTGATGTGTACACGGATCATAAGAGTTTGAAGTACATTTTCACGCAAAAGGAGCTGAACCTTAGGTAGAGGAGATGGTTGGAGCTTATAAAGGATTATGACATGAAGCTGCACTATCACCCAAGAAAGGCCAATGTCGTAGCAGACGCCTTGAGCCAGAAGAATTATGCTAATATCCTTGAAAGTAAGGGATTGCCGAAGGAATTAGCTGAGGATATCATGGAACTTCGGTTGGAGATTGTTCCAAGAAGTTCCATTGCGACAATGGAGGTTCAGTCGACATTGTTGGACAAGATTCGAGAAGCTCAGAAAAATGACAAAGAGATCACCGAGATAAAGGAGAAGATGAGCAAAGGAAAGGCCAAAGGTTTTCGCGAGGATGAGCACGATGCCTTATGGTTTGAGGACCGAGTTTATGTGCCCAATGGACCCGTAGATCGAAGTTAATACTTCAGAGGCTCATGACTCACCATACTCGATACACCCTGAAACACCAAGATGTATTTGGATTTGAAAGAACGCTTCGTGGACTGGTATGAAGAAGGATATTGTCGAGTATGTAGCCGTATGTGATGTATGTCGAGAGTGAAGGAAGAGCATCGGGTTGAGCAGGATCATTACAGCCTATGCCAATACCCGAATGGAAGTGGATAAACTTGGCATGGATTTATCACCGGATTGCCCAGACCAAAGCAGGATATGATTCAATATGGGTAGTAGTTGATCGCTTGACCAAAGTGGCTCACTTTATCCCAGTGAAAACAACTTATACAAGTGCGAAGTTGGCCAAGATATATATGACCAGGATCGTATGTCTGCATGGAGTTCCAAGGACCACCGTACCAGATAGAGGAACATAGTTTACCTCAAAGTTTTGGCATCAGTTGCACAAGACTTTGGGAACGAGATTGGAGTTCAGTACAGCATTTCACCCGCAGACAGATGGACAATCCGAGAGAGTCAACCAGATTCTGGAGGACATGTTGAGAGCCTGTGTGTTAGATTATGGATCTAGTTGGGATGACAATTTGCCTTACGCGGAGTTCTCCTACAACAATAGCTACCAAAGCCGCTTTGAAGATGGCACCGCTTGAAGCTCAGATGGACGCAGATGTAGAACCCGCACGATGTGGGATGAGCTAGAGACCGACAATGTTTGGACCAGACTTGATCAAGGAGTCCGAGGAGAAGGTTAAACTGATCCGTGATTGATCAAGATTGCTCACCAGTGTAAGAGTTATGCGTATACACGAAATGCAAGGAGGTAACTTATGAAATTGGAGACAGAGCATATCTCATGAGTATCACCCTTGCGAGGAGTGAAACGTTTTGGAGCTAAGGAAAAATTAGCTCCGAGATTTTTAGGACCGTACCGTGTTTTGGAACGGACGGGAGAAGTTGCCTACAAGCTGGAATTACCAGAAGGATTGTCAGGAGTTCACGATGTGTTCTACGTCTCACAGTTGAAGAAGTTTCATGCTGAGATGGCCGATATACCATTAAGAGATACAGTACCCCTGGAGGCAATTCAGTTGGATAGTAATCTGACTTATGAAGAGAAGCCAGTGAAGATTCTTGACTTTGCCAGCCGAGTCACCCGCAACAAGTTATTAAGTTTTGCAAAGTTCAGTGGAGCCACCATACCGAGGAGGAAGCCACCTGGGAACAAGAGGATGATATTCGCAAGGACCACCCGCACCGATTCTCTAGCCAACCCGAATCTCGAGGACGAGATTCATCTTAAGGGGGGTAGGTTTGTAACATCCCAAATTTTCAATTTGGAATGTTATACATAGGTCATTTAGGCATATCATATTTTATTGCATCTTCGTTCCGCAATCCTCGAAATCCTAAGCAACTCAAGGACCCTCGGAGAGAGTTGGGGATTTTTCGGTTTTTCATATTTGATTCTCATCAAATAATGAAACGAGGATTTTTTATTTTAATTATTTTTCTCTCCAAAAAATATTTCATAATAAAAATAAACGAGAGGAGATAATATGATTTCTCCAAAACACTTGAAATATTGGAGGAAAAATGTTAAAATCATTTTTTCAATTTTATTCGATTTTATTTGGATATTATTTGCCTGAGAAACGAGAGGCATTTTTAGGTTTTTATTTTATTTTCTAGGATTTTATTTTCTGTCGGCGGAATCATTTTAAAAAAATCCTCACGATTGGACCTAAGGCCACCGAGCCAGCCGCCCAAAGAGCCGCCAACTCCCAAGACGCTGCCAGCCTCTGCCATGCTGCTCGGACGGAGTCCGAGCGGACTCCTCGCCGCCGCCTTGCCCTCCTCCAAGCCGCCTCTTATATACCTCGCCGCCCGCCACACCACCACCCGCCACCGCCACTTAAGCTCGGCCACCACAAGCAAGCCGCGCGCCGCTGGCCAAGGCCACGCCCGAGCCGCCACCCGCCACCCCACGCCCGCCGCTACACTGACCGAACCGCGGAGCCAAGCCAAGGTAGCCGCCCGCCGTCGCCGGTTTTCTGAGAAAAACTGTTTCGGTTTTATTAGAAAACCCTAGTTTTCGTTTTTTTAAATAGATCGATTTTTCTCCGGTTTATTTATTTAACGAGCATTCGCTCGTTCGTTCGTTTTAATGAACGCGTTCTTCATTTAGATCCAGATAACGAACGTTCATTCGTTAATCTGTTCGTCGTTTTATTTTTTTATTTTTCTCGGATTTATTCCGCGATTTTTTATGATCGTGATTTCTGATCCGATCTTAGTTTCTGTTTTTCTTTTCGCTCGTTTGTCGGAATCAGGCGATTCAAGCGCCTAGATCTTCGTCTCGAGACCTTCTTTCTGTCTAATCAACTTAAACAAGATTTTGGTACTGTAAAATTTGACCCTAGTTCAGATTAGTAAACGGATCTTGTTTCTTTCGCCGTTTGAGTTTCGTTGCTCCGTTTGGTTTGATTCTTTTTGCGAGCCGGAGTTCTTAAGTTGAACTCTCCGGTCAACCTCTTCTATTTGAGTTTTGCTTTTGAATCTTTGCTTGTTGCTTATGTATGTTTTTGTTTGCTAGCGATAGAATTCCCGGAGTGCGAAGCGTGTTACTATGAGTCTCTAGGATTCGCGGATCGTCAGCAAGGCAAGTAACACATTGATCATACTCTTTTCATACCCAGTTTTTATGCATTAGTTCAATCTTCAAACATTGCATGATTAGGATGTCATTAACTTGAGGGTTGGGAAGTAGTTGTTGAGGTAGAACCTATTGCCCTGTTACTATCAAACCCTTGGGAGTTAGTTCTACGCGTTGTTTATATTGCTATGCTATGCTCGTAGACGTGGTTTGGGTTTGAGTGAATCCATGACAGATGTGAAATTGTTAATTAATGGTTCAACTTAAGGTGGCAACTTAAAATTAACATCTGGGTGGATTGAGGCACCTGGGGAACCCAAGGTTGTCTGCTTTTTCTTTGAAATCCCGGGTACCCGTGGTGATCTTCCTATGGACCGCCACCTGTGCTCAAAGGAATCGAGATGATTCATGCTAGAAACTTTCGTGTGTAGCCACAAGCTATTTTGGGCTCTAGCATAGTTGAGTAGGTTACGTGAAGCTCTTGAAGAGGTAGATCAGCAGGTAGTGCGTTTTGTAGGTTTGGTATGGTCTACCCGGAGTAGAGAGTTAATGTTTCTGAAAGACTGTCTCTCGGTCATCCGTTTCTCAAACACCATGCAGCGTGAGAAATCAACGGAGGCGATCGAGTCTTGTGGGGAAAAGTGTGCAAACCTCTACAGAGTTTACAAATCTAATCATGGTTAGCCGTGTCCCCGGTTATGGACAATCTTGAGTATGTAGTATTCGGGTTATCACATGTATCTCAACATTCTTAATTAATATTGTTGGGTTGTAAACTACTTTAATTGGGATTGAGTTGGGGTCATACCTTCTCAATGTTTCAACCACCATGATAGTTAAATTAAAATCTATTCCATTGTTGTAGGAAAATTTGGCTTTTCGCAAAACTACAACCATAGAGCTTTCCACCACCAAATATGCATGTAGTGATAGCATTATCCTGTTCTTGCTTTATCGTGTTATATTGCCAAGATAGTCCATGTGCTGGCCTGCTCTCGCTGCAAAGTATTATGTTGCGACTTTTCGCACGAGGAGTAAGGTTCGTTAGGTCGTTGTCGCAGCTTAGCTATGCCGCTGGACTTGATGGACTCACTTTATCTTCCAAGCCTTCCGTTGTTATCGCATTAGATGGCCTTAAGCCATATTATTGTAATAAGTTCTCTTTGAGACATTCGATGTAATAAGTGTGTGATTGCTACTCATTGTAAATCCTTTGAGTATTGTGTGTGTCAAGACATCGATCCAGGATGACATCGAAACACGTAGACTTGACCATCTGAGGTCGGGTCGCTACAAGCCCCTGAACCAGGCATCAATGACGAGGTGTCCGGCGCGCAGATTGTCTTTGGCATTGCAAGGCAGGTTCCCTTTCTGAATACTCCAGGATAGTCTTCGGACGGAACAAACGTGTCCGGATCTGCAATACAAGTACCGCACACACAACTGCGGACAGTATTATATTTCACGAGTCCAATCCGCTGACAACTTTTTGCAATGTGACATCACGTCCGACCGGTCATTACTTCGAACCGTTTTCATCTGCTGTTCCATGTTTTGAGACGCGGTTTTCATTGGAATGTCTTGTCAAAGCAGAGATCGTGTCCCCTTATTGCGGGATTCTCATAAATACGGGCATGGGTAATCCAACCGTGCCGTTTGCACAGCCCTTGGTAACAGGCGAGTTTTAAGGCGAGTGGGGAGGCGCTTGATATTCACTGCCTCTATAAAGAGATAACGATTCCCTTTTCTTCACCCACGCCTTCTCTCTTTCTCGGCCCTTCCATTCTCGAGCTCCAGCGCCCAAGTCCTCATCTTTTCCGCCTTAAGAAAGCAATCAACCATGTTTGGATCTGGAGGGCAAGGCAAGTGGATGGCCTCCTCCATTAAGGAGGAGGACATCACCGAGCTTCGAGAGGCCGGGTATCTGGCGAAAGAAATCGCTCACCGGCTTCCGGCCAAGGGGCAATTCGTCCCAACCCCGAAGCCCAATGAGAGGGTGGTGTTCATCCACCCTTTCGTTCGCGGACTTATGTTCTATTACGGGCTAGATTTCCATGATCTGTCCCCAAGCTCCTTCCTCAACATCTCGGCATTCATTGTCGTGTGCGAGGCCTTCCTCCGCATTCCTCCCAACTTCGGACTATGGCTCAAGATCTTCAACATGAAGCCGAAGGTGGTGGATGGCCAACATGCGGTGTGCGGAGGTGCCATGGTGAGCAAGATGCCCAATGTCACATGGCCCAAAGGCACCTTCGTGGAGACTGTGGAAGAAGCTATGGTTCTACATCACAGAGCCTCGTGACGCCACCTGGGCCGCAGCTCCCGAGTTCAAATCCGGAGCTCCAATGCGGCTCACCTCCTGGATAGAGAAGAGCCCAAATTGATCTTCGTCGGACGAGCTGATAGCGCTGCAAACACGTATCCAAAGCATGGTGGATAAAAACATCAAGCTCGTCCATGTGATCCAGGTGATGCTAGTTCGCCGGGTCCTTCCATGCCAGAGCCAAACATGCCCTTTATGGTAATTTGATCCGGAGAAGCACCAAACCTTGGAAAGACTCTTTGGAACTACTCACGAAGTTGTATGGAAGTTGCTTTGTAAGGGCAACGAGATGCCGCCAGACATAGACTTGTACCGCGGGCACGATCTTTCCCATCCTACCAGTGTAGTAAGTCTTTTCTCGTCTCAAGGTGCATCCTCTACTTGCTTGTCCAGGGAAGATATCTAAAGCTTCACTATTTATTTTTTTCAGGTATGGACAGAGAAAGCGGAGAGGATTTCGTGTCCGGCTCCGCTGCCCGAGGAACCCATCATCCCGCTCCTGGCAAAGATGCTGGTTCCAGCGCCCTACAAGGCACCGGAGAAGAAGGCCAAGGGGGCCAAAAGTGGCCCTCGTCGCAAGGGCACTTCAGACATGACGTCCGAAGACAAGGAGACTCCCTCCTCTGCCGCCGAACACGATGATGAGGAAGAGGAAGAAAGTAGCTCCCCCATGAGGGGGAGGAATAAGAGGGCGGCCTCCACAAATCTGGAGGCGGAGGCGCCCAAGAGGGGGAAGGGCCCCCTCGCGGATAACTCTGCGTGGGACGTCGACAGCAGCCCGGAGCGACGCCCCCGAAGCAAGCCCCTGGCCGCATCATAAGTACTACAAACCTGTATACGTCCATGTATTCGACCTCTCCTCTTTATGGTATTAATATGGTTAATTATGCTATTGCAGTCCGGCCCAGGACAGTCCCAGCGATCCTCATCAAGAGGTTCGTTGGATTCAAAGGCGATGGCCAGCGAGACACCGCAGGCCGCTTACTCTCCCACGGCCAAGGGCGACGCCGAGGTGCTGTCCCGAAGGATCTTCCCAGGCCAGGGAGAGGCTCAGGAGGCCGTCAGGGTGGCGCAAGAGGGCGAAACCTCGGCCGCCGGACACATGGGGGAACAAAACCCCATGGAGACTAGCGATGGGAGCCATATTCAGTTCGGCCCCCAACCGGATACGGTTCTGGAGACCTATACGGCTCCGGAATCTGACATGCAACCTCCTTCAAGAGAAGGAGGTGTGCCTATCCCGCTGGTGACCTTTGTCCAACCAGAGGCACCGGATAATCTGCTGGAAGCGCTACGAGGCGCTTCCATTGTGGAGGAACACCGTATCATTATGGGTATGGTGATTGAGAGGGTTCACCACAAGAGAGGATCGACTGAACCTCATGGCAGCCTACTAACAAAGCTTTGAGGTAAGCGGCGCTTGTAAGAAAAGTCCTAGTATAGACAGTAGACCCTGAGACATTGTCCGGTGTTTGCAAAGAAAAGCCGGACAGAGGATCAATTTATTTTCACAGGGAACTAACTAAAGATGTCTTATATGCATGAGCAGGTGTCGTTGCTGGCCACAACCTCTCATGGTGCGGAGGTCTCCAGACTAAAGGAGAGTCTGGAGCGGGCCGAAGAAGAGCTCGGCCTTGTAAAAAGGCAACTGAAGGACAAGCAAGGTATGTTGTGACTTGCTGTATACTCAGAAAGAATGAATGATGTGTACTGACCATAGTGTCATGATATTTTAGGAGCGGCAACCGAGGTCGAGGTCCTTAAAAAGGCCCTGGCCGAAGCCGAGGAGAAAGCTGCCAAGGAACAAGCCACTCGTAAGAAGCTCAAGGCCAGGCTTCATGAGGTCCAGCAAGAGCTCCAGGGTGCCGTGAAAAAATGTGAGACCTTGGAGTGCGATGTTTCAGCTCAAAAGACCGAACTCGCCAAGGCTCGCCAAAGTGCGGAAGAGGCCTGGGTTGAAGCCCAGGGCACCCTCCAGGAGATCTAGGAGGCCAAGAAAATCGCGGCCGGTAAGGCGTTTAGTATGCAAAGCAAGTATGTGTAGAAGAAGTATTTCTTACTAACCGGGATTTGGAGTTCCCCAGGGGCGTTTGCGGATCTGCCGCGCAGTGTTTCTGATGCTGCGGAATTCTTCCAAGCCTGAGAAGGGGATTCAACGGAGAAGCTATTCTTGTCACAATACCTTGCGCCAGAGCATCCGGTGCCCTTTAGTGATCAACTAAAATAGCTGGTCGAGCTGCATAGGGTGGCTGAACTGGCCATGAAGGATTTAATAATCCTGTTGTGGCCTGCCGAAGCTATACCCAGCAGCTACCACTACAAAAAATACACTTTCGTGATGATACGTGTTTGTCACAGTAGGTCGCGTTTTTTGTCATGCATGTACATCCATGAAAAATTTATGACCGAATCAAGATAGTCATACCTGTGCTGTCGTAGAAGTGTTCCATGACATTACCAAAATTATCATCACGGAAGTGTCCACTTCCATGACGATAAATCACACGTCACAGAAGTGCTTTCGTCAAGGGTGACTGACACGTGGCATCCACCGTAACGGAACGCTGTTAAGCTATCGGGTCGGGTTTTGGATCCGATAACCTGCTAACAGCCCCACCAATGGGAAATTTCCACGGTAAAATTCTTATTGGCCGGACGAAACACGGTCACCGTCTGGGTCGAGTAGGCGCTTATGATATGTCGACACATGGCACGCCCAACAGAGGCCCATTCTCGTGAAAAGGCCGCCCGCTTGACTTGGTCAAAGGTGGCGGGCGGCCCATGGAAAGCCCGTTAACGGCATGTTCGTGATATAGCCCATTTACAGCCCGCTAACCCAAGGCCCGTTACGCCTTATCCAAACTAGGCCCAAGAGCGCCATCCGGGCCATCCAATATGATTCCAAATTGCTTTCACTCGCCCATGTATGTCCCATGACGCCTTTTCGCCCATATGAGGCCCTATGTAACTCTTGGCCTATTAACGACCCTGGTGAAAATGGCCCGTAATGAACAAAGTATCACTTTATACCTATTAACGGCGTGGTGAAACTCGCCCGTAATGAACAAAGATATCACTTTATACCCATTAACGGCCCGTTATTCCGCTAATGCTTCCAGCCCATGTTATCTTTCGCCTTCTCGAGCCCATTTATTCTGGGCTCATTTCTAGCATTCGCTTACTTACGACTTGCATCGCTATTTTCGCTAGGGCCAAATTCAGCCCGTGGTTACAATGGGCCTGTTTGTGGTCCATTAATACATTGGGTCATTTTCATAGCGTCATCAACTACGGCCTATTAACGATGGCCCGTTATGTCGGCCCATGAACGTATGATTCCAACTCTAGCCCGTTTACGGCCATAATGCGGCCTGTTATTGGCCCATGTTTGGCCAATCGATCATACTGCCCGTATAAGGCCAATTGAGGATACGGCTCGTAGAAGGCCCATTGTTTCTACGGCCCATAGAAGGCCCACAATTTCTACGGTCTGTAGAAGGCCCACTATTTCTACGGCCCGTAGGAGGCCCAGGGTCACTACAGTAAATATTAGCCCATGGTTATTGTGGCCTAGTTTTAAGAAATAGGTTATTGCAGCCACTAGCAAACCGCGGAAAAATAACTGCAATGACTACAAGCAAACAAATAAATAAGACAACAAGGAAATAAATAAGCAAGCAACTTACGCTAGGCTATCACGACTATCACACATATTACATCCACTCGGCATCAAAGTTCGCCACCAGTGCAAATAAACGCACCAACAAAAGAATATACAAAACTGAGAGCACTTCAGAAGGCACTAGGCCTGGCCAGGTTGGGCCCACCCAAATAACTGAAGAAGCTGAGTATATGTCGGGGAAGCTGATCGGACCCACGAACACCAATGGGACCGGCGGACCGAGTCCCTTTCGGTTCGGTGGGGGGCGGAGGTCGCACGAAGAGCGATCGAGGCGGCTAAGCACACGAGCAGTTTACCCAGCTTCGAGCTCTCCGAGAGATAATACTCCTACCGCCGCTTGTCTGATTGTATTGTGTTCTTGCTAGGGAGCACAGAGAGCTCAAAGACCTAGCGTGAGTGTCTCCGGTCTCAATGAGTCGAATCAACCCTTCCTACGCTGCACATGGGCCTCCTTTTATATGCTCAAGGGGTCACCAACAGTGGCAACGAGATGAGGGCAAAAGGAAAAAGACTTGTGGTTGGTACAGCTACTTTGTACAAAGTGTATTCTACCTAACTCGACGGCAAGGGACAAAGATTAAATGCCCGCCCATGTCGCCTAAACAAGGCAACAGGGACCGCCGAGCGCCACTCGCTAGCCACGATGGCACTCTTGTCGGTAGCCACCGCTGCTCTCCGCTGGCCGCACAGCCTTCTTGACACGCTGCGCTACCGAATGGTCCCATGGCGACACATTGGTGGATGAACCGAGCGAGATGAAGAGTGGTTGCTCGCCGCTGCAAGCGCCTTTGCCGCTGCTCAATCCTTGTCGCTACCGAAGCTTGTCGCCTCCGAGCCTTCCCGGCAAGCTCCTCTTGCCGGGTCTTGTCTTCTGTGTGCCTTGAGGGCCTTCCCGGCAAGCTCCTCTTGCCGGGACTTGTCTCCTTGGCTTAAATACTTTGTTCTTGAATGGCTCCAAAGGAACTATGGAGGACCTTGGCGCTCACCAGCAAGCCTTGCCGCTGGTGTCTGAACTGCCTCAGGCACGAAGTTCGGGATACTAGGGTACCCCTACTCTAGTACACCGGCAGAGCCCTCGCCTGGGCCACACACGGTGCCGAAGCGCTGTTGGGCCAGGCCCAAAATAGTGCACGGGCACGCTGCCTAGATCACGCCGTGATTTGCTTCGACCCACCACGCCCCCACTTAACAGCACGCTTTTAACGTGGTGTTGTGGGAGAGAACGTGGGGGGTTTCTTTATTTGGCAAAGCGAAATGTCCGCCCCCTCTCCCTCCTTATAAACAGGAAAAACAGGGGCAGGTCGCCCGCCTCGCCATTTGCTGTCCAATCTCGAAAACCACCGCCGCTCCCCCCTTCTCCTCCAGTCTGAAGAGAGCAGCACTCCGCCCCCCATCGCCACCTGCGCCATCAACGCCGTCGGTCTCCTCCACCACCTCCACCATGGTTCAAAGCCGATAAGGGAAGGCGTGAAGTCGGCCGAGGCGCAGCTGCTCGCAAGGCGCATGAAGGAGAGGGCTGCCCCCCCACTTGACGCAAAGGAGCCGAGGAGAGCTATTACTTGTTCTCGTCGACCGAGACGCTGGCAAGATCCACAAGACGAAGGTACTCCCAGCCGCCAGAACTAGCCCCAACTGGGTACCCTTCTTCAGACTTTTTCTATTAGTGGCTCTGCCCGCCTTCTCTGAATTTTTCTGCGATATTATGAACACCCCACGGGCTTCGCCTCCTTGATTTCACCCCCAATGCTGTCCTGACCATGGCAGTTTTCGCACACCTTTGCGAAAACTTTGTCGGAATCCACCCAAACGTAGCCCTCTTCCGCCACTTCTTCATGCCCCGCGTTGAGAGAGGAGAGCCACTTGCCGAGGGATTGCTTGGATCTCCAGGATCGGCAAGAAAGAGGCCTATCTGGAAGGAGAGCTCCGCAGCAAGTGGGAGGAGTGGAGAGCCGATTGGTGTTGGATCGTTGAAGAGAACCCGCAGCCCTTCGCTGCCCATCGCCAAACTCCCATAGTGCGCGGCAACGATTGGAGCAACTTGGCGCCGGAAGATGCTTGGTTGAAGATTGCCATGACCCGGATCTTGCGCCTCAGGCATGCCGGACTCACTGTAGGCGATGTTGGCGCAGATTTCCTTCGCCGCCGCATCGCCCCCTTGCAGGAGAGGAGAAGGCCTGCTTGGGAGTTCCAAAATGCGGCGGACATCATGAGGCTGCGCCCGGGCCTCAACTTCAACTTTACTATCTTGGAGTTGGATGCGATGCTGCTGGAGCTGTTCAAGCATGACCCCGATCACCCCGAGTGGTTTAGGTTGCCGAGGGGAGTCGTCCCATTGTGCAACAACTTTTCGCCGACCGCATCCGCGTAATGATGCCGCCAGCGATTCGCATGGGATCGCTCCAACCTGGCAAGAGCCTTCGACGATGTCGCAGCGGCGCTTCTTCGACAGCTTGAGGAAGTGCCGTCCGCCTCGACGAGCGTAAGAGGCTCACCATGCGACACCACCGACGACGAGATGCAGCGACGCCACCAGGTTGGAGGAGGCGGCAGACTGCCGCACCGGGCGACGGTTCACCGTGGAGGAGGCAGAGGCAGCAGAGGCGGCAAGCCTTGCCGAGCGAAGGAGTTCGCCGTGAGGAAGAGCTTGCCAACCCGGCCGAGTCGGGCGAACCAGCTGGGGCGCCCTGCCTCCATCTAGCAGCTTGTCGCAAGCGGAGCCCCTGCCCACTAAGGAGGCGCTCGCAAGGCTGGAGACGAGACGGGCGGCAGACGGCCAACAGCCGCAGCGCCAGCGTGACGCGCTTCCATCATGCAAGCATGCTGCCGCTGGAGCACCCCACACCGCTGCAATAACCGAGGCGGGATCTTCTCGTGCCACCGCTGCCACCCCCGCCAAGCGGTCAAGAGAACTCTACCTCCGCCTCTTTCGCACCGGAGGCGAGCCGAATTTGATCTCTCCGCTACCAGCCCGACGAGGAAGAAGAAGAAGAGTAAGCTTTATGCTGTGCTTGTATTTCTTCAATTTTGTCGCTTGCCTTGTATCTGATTTGCTTCATTCTCAACTCTTTCCTTTTTCAGACGCTGCTCGTGAGGGCGCCTAAGAGAGCCAAGACCCCGTGGTTGTCATCAAGACGATCCCCCGTGGCAACAGGAGGTGCGCTCGAGACCCCTTGCCGACCCGCAACCTTCTCAAAGCAGCCCCAAAGACAGCCCCAGCCAGAAGTATATGGTTTACTTACCGTTAGGGCGGCATGGGTGCTCCTTCTTTGTTGATATCTCGATCGCTGGTTTGTGTAGGAGCAGAGCAGCCTCATCAGAGTGCCCGAAGCCGCCTCAAATTCTATCTGCTTCGACCACGCCGCCAAGGGAGAATTCTCCGCAAGGAGCTGCTTCCCGCAAGGAAATTACTCCGCAAGGGACAGCACCAAGATCCTCCGGTGGTCGAGACCATGGCTGCAGATCCCATTGCGTAAATCTCTTGCGTGAAAATTTCCCTTGGGTTCTTCTTCTTTGATTTTCTTTTGAACATTTGCTTGATCGTTTTTCTTTTTTCTCGATCGCCGATCCATCTCGCCGCAGAGCCGATGGAGACCGAGGTCGCCAACAGGAGGACGCTGCAAGGCAACACCGACGACGCCGCCACCATGGAGGAAGAGGTGGCGCCGATGGTCCGCCGCCAAGAGGCCGCCAAGGCTGCCGCTCAAAGGCGGGCGAGGGTCCGCGATCGATCGACGACCCTCGAGGCCGCAGAGGAGCGCCAGCGCCACGCCGACCGCCGATCCTCCGCCATCGTGCAGATCAGTTCAAGAGCCCCAGCCCGGGCGCTTATCTCAAGGCCGCGACGGCGTTTTCATCAAGCTCCCCTGGCCTCGAAGTTCTGGGCGCCGGTCAAGGAGAGACCTTCGACGGAGAGCTGCTCGCCTCCGCTGGGCGACGCTGGTGGACGCGCAAGCAGCAGCAGCGGCGAAGTCTCGAGGAGGAGGAGCTATCAAGAAGCTGTTGTCGCTTATCGCGCCAAAGAAGCCAAACTGAATGCCGGAAGCGCTTGTCGCCAAGGCGGAGCAGCATATAGAGAAGCGCGCAGAGGAGCTCCGGGGAATCAATCAGGAAGCTCTCCGGTCCTTAGCAGAGGAGCAGGAGCAAATTGTTGAGGCGTGCAAAGCCTTCATCCTCGAGAAGTCAGAGGTTGAAGAGCAGCAGAGGCTCGCTGCCGAGAAGCTCTTCGCGCAGGAAGGCGAGCTGGCGCAGCGGAAGATCAACCTTGACAGCCACGAGGAGGAGCTTGTTGCACGCGAGGAGTCACTTGGCGGGGCTCTTAGGGAAGCAAAGGATGCTGCCTCAGCTGCTGAGGCCGCCAAGAAAGAGTTGGAGACGAAGGTGACGCAGCTGGAGGCCAGTCTGAAGAAGAGTGGCGAGGAGCTTGCTGCAATCAAGCACAAGCGCGAGAAGGACGCCTATACTCTTGGCGAAGCTGCAGGCTGCCTCACGAGAGGAGCAAGGAGCTCAACGCCGCCAAGGACTCCAAAGCAGATCTTGAGCTGAAGCCGACCACCCCGATGCAGACATCGGACGGCGCCAAGGAGCGGGAGGTGGGCCTGTTGGAGAAGATCAAGGCCAATGAGGAGCTGCCGGCGAGTGCACCGCCGCCTGTGGCACCTTCAGTGGAGAATGTGGAGCATCGGATCGATGGTCTTGTGAATATCGCCGCCGCCATCGACAAGGAGCCGACGGAGCTGGGATGGTGGATCTCGGTATTCCTCGACGAGCGCCCAACCCAGCGCCAAGCTCAGCTTGTTCCTCAAGGGCGTAGGACGGCTTTCCAATGACACCGGAAGAGATCCCAAGCAGCTGGCCGAGGAATCGCGCCAGATCTGTGCAAGAGCTCTCCGTAAGGTGTTGATGAAGGTGGCCTTCCGCAATCCGTGCCTCAACCTCAACGGCGCCCTCAGATCCTTGCCGCCAGATGCCGATGTGGAGGCGCCAAAGCCCTTGTCGCACTCCATTGTGGACAAGGTGGGCAAGATCAAGCGGGTTGATGGCGCACCGCAGAGATTAGGCCGCCAATTTATCTTTCCTTGTCGCCGATCATGTTTAGGAGAACAATTTATTAGATCTCGACAAGCTATTTTGTAATATAACTCTATCTTAGGCAATGATTGCAATGTTATTTCCTTTACTTGATTCATTCCTTTGTATGTTTGTGCCCTACGCTTTTAGGGAACTTGTCGGCGGGCACCTTTGTCATGAAAGGCCGAAAAGCGAACGTCAAGAGCCTGTCGGCGGTGCGCCCCGACAAGCAACCTTGTCGCAACTAGCTGCAGCTCACTTAAGTTGTTGAGCGGACTCGAAACAAAGTAAGGGTGCGACTGACTACGAGTTGGTTCCTCCGCGCACAGGTTTTCCATACAAAGTACTATCGTTCGAGGAAGATAACTTAAAAATTTAAAAAATGATTGCTCAAACTTTGGCAACTTAGCTTTTCTGTCGTTTGCTTCCCGGTAAGGCGAAACTTCCTCGAGCAACGCTTGGTC
Organism: Aegilops longissima; assembly: GCA_021605205.1. Classification (NCBI taxonomy): domain Eukaryota; kingdom Viridiplantae; phylum Streptophyta; class Magnoliopsida; order Poales; family Poaceae; genus Aegilops; species Aegilops longissima. Next base: position 100,585,574 of record CM038679.1, on the reverse strand, counting down.
CACGGCATTATCTTCTCCTTCCCCCCCCCCCCCCCCGGTTAACTTGTGTGCGAGGGAACCTTCCTTTCTTTGAGAAAGAGAAAGAAGAGAAAATAAAGTTATGGAGCCTTGTGGCTCGTTATTCCTTACCGGTTGTAGGTGCTGCACAAAGCGTTAGACAAAACATGCAATAAAATTATGAAAGCATGAAATTGACAAGTTGTGCGCAACACGTGAGCTTTACTTATGCTCGGGGTCTGCGCCCGGCTTTGTACAAAGGATTACATGCAACATCGGCAAGACTTGTACAAAAGGTGGTTGCCGAACAGGTTTCAAGAACCGCGCTTCTACGGGTAAACTTACGAAGATGTTCAATGTTCCAGGAGTTGCTCACCGGAATGCCATCTTCGGTCTCAAGGCGGACAGCGCCGGGCCTAGTGACTCGTTTCACCCGATAAGGGCCTTCCCACTTTGGCGTCAACTTGTTGGAATTCTTGGCGGACTGAACGCGCCGAAGAACAAGGTCGCCTTCCTCGAGACTTCTGGCACTAACTTTGCGGCTATGGTAGCGACGCAAAGCTTGCTGGTAACGAGCAGCTCATACAGCAGCCTGAAGACGGTCCTCCTCAAGGAGCAGCGCGTCATCTTGTCGCAGCTGCTCTTGCTCAAGCTCATCATAAGCGAGTACTCGAGGTGACCCGTATACGAGTTCCATGGGGAGAACTGCCTCTGCTTCCATAGACTAGAGCGAAGGTGTCTCGCCGCTGGCTCGATTTGGCGTCGTCCCGATCGACCAAAGAACCACCGCAGCTCCTCAATCCAGTTTCTTCCGCACTTGTGCAGCCCGTCGAAAGTCCTGGTCTTGAGCCCACGCAGCACTTCAAGATTTGCCCTCTCCGCTGACCGCTGCTTCTGATGAGCAATGTAGCGGCAGACCTTGGCGCCAAGATCTTGGACGACCGCATGAAGGTGCGACTCGTGGAATTGTGTGCCGTTGTCGGTGATGATCCCGTTAGGAATCCCAAAACGGCAAACAATCGACCAAGAACTTGATCGCGACCGTGCTGTCACCTTCCTCATCGCTTCCACTTCCGCCACTTTGTGAACTTGTCGATTGCAACGCATAAGTACTCAAAGCCCCGACAGCTCGGGAAAGGGGCCGAGAATGTCGAGCCCCCAAACCAAAATGGCCAGGATAAAGGGATCGCCCGGAGAGCTTGAGCTGGTTGGTGTATCCGCTGGAATGGAACTGCACGCTTCACACTTGGTTACTTGTGCAGTTGCATCCTCGAGGGCTGTCGGCCGAAGAAACCTTGCCGGAAAGCTTTGCGGCAAGTGCTTTTGCGCCAATGTGGTGACCACATATGCCTCCGTATCTCTCGCCAACAGCTTCGCCCATCTTCCCGTGAATACACTTCAATTTCACACCGCTGAGTCTTCTTCTCATACAGCGTCTTTGTCGACAAACTGGTACATACTTGACTGCCGGGCTACTCTTTCCGCTTCTTCTTGCTCTTCGGGAAGTTCTCCTGTCTGAAGGAAATGAACAATCTGCTGTGCCCATGCTGGAGATTGTGGCTCGACAACAAGGACTAAAGGCACATATGCTGCTGTGGGAACATCCGCTTTTACGGCATGAACCTGCGGCTCGGCCGGAGCTTGATGTTCCCGGCAAGCTTGCCGAGCAAAACTTGTCGGGAGCGCTTGCTTCAACGAACAAACCCTAGGGCTTGTCGGAGCAGATCGCTCCTCAAAGATTTTTGGAGTTGAGCCCGGGATCTTCGCAGCGGCGGCTTCGGGAGCTCAGCCGGAAGTAGTCACCGAAATCAACTTCCTCTTCTTGTTCTGTCCAGCTTGATGGCGCATACCGGTTGAGTCAGCTTGAGCACAAAAATCCCTGGTTCCACAGTGTAACTTGAGGCGGCGCACTTGACAAAGCCATCTGCAATATCATTCGAGCTCTTGGAACATGTTCCATCCGCAGCCTTCAAAGTGCTCTTCTAGCTTTCTCACTTCATCAACGAGGCTTCCATCAACGGACTCGATAATCTTTGTTTACTTGGCGGACGACAAGCTGCGAGTCACCCCGACAATGAGCTTCTTGATCCCAAGGTCTACCGCTATCTCGAGACCGCAAGCAAACCTTCATACTCTGCAGATTGTTTGTTGCTTGTTCCTTGGGAAAGTGCATCCGACTATGTACTTGAGGTGCTCTCCGGTGGGCGCGACAAGCAAGACGCCAAGACCGGGCGCCTTGCAACGAGAAGGCACCATCAAAGTACATCAGCCACTCTTTGCTTGCTTCTTTGACGGGATGCTCGCTCGAATTTCTTCGCCCCACGTTACGCCCATTCTGCTATAAACTCGCCAATGCTCGCTTTGGATAGTTGAAGTGCTTTCAAACTTGAGGCCAAAGCTTGACCATTCCAAAGGCCCACCGACAATCCTGCCTGCTGCTTCGGATTTTGCAATATCCTCTTCAGGGAAAGCGAGTGACGACTGTTATCTCATGTGCTTGGAAGTAATGGCGCAGCTTTCGAGGCCATGAGGAAGTGGAAAAGCAATTTCTGCACACCGTAGTACCTTGACCTAGCCCCTCAGAAGGGAACCGACAAAGTACACCGGGCGCTGCATCATCCTTTTCAGATCTTCTCGCACGCTCAAGCAGATCCGTCCTTGTCGGGACCAGAGCTTGTCGCTGAAGCCCCTCGCTTGTCGCTAGATGCATCTCGCCTTGGTTGCGCCTCATCATCGCCTCCTTTCCGCTACTAACGCAGCACTAACCACTTGATTGGTTGCCGCTACATACAGCAGCAACTTCTCTTGTGGCTTAGGTGCGATAAGTATTGGAGTGGAGGACAGGTACCTCTTTAAGTCCTGCAGCGCAGCCTCCGCTTCGAGTCCATTTCATTGACCCGCCTTTTTCAAAATCTTGAAAATGGCAGTATGCTGCTCAGCAGACCTAGAGATAAACCTGCCGAGAGCAGCCACACAACCGCAAGTCTTCGACATCCTTGACGCGCTTTGGTGCTTCAATATGCTCAATGGCCTTGATCTTGTCGGGATTGGCTTCAATTCCCGCCGAGATTTAAGAACCCGAGAAGCTTGCGTGAAGGGACTCAAACACGCACTTCTCGGGGTTGAGCTTGAGGTTGATCTTGCGCAGATTTGCAAAGGTTTCATCTAAATCTTGAACCAGAGTTGCCTTGTCCTTGCTTTTGACCACTATGTCATCCATGTAGGCTTCTACATTTCTGTGCATTTGCGGCTCAAAAGCGCCATGGACTACTCTTGCAAACGTTGAACCAGCATTCTTTAGCCCAAAAGGCATCCGTACAAAACAAGATGTGCCACATGGGGTGATGAATGCGTTTTCTTCATCCTCTTCGCCATGAAGATCTGATGATATCATGAGTATGCATCAAGAAATGAAAGCAAATCACATCCACCGTGGAGTCAATAATCTGGTCGATGCGCCGCAAGGGAAATGGGTCTTTGGGACAAGCTTTATTAACATCCGTGAAGTCGATACAAAGTCTCCATTTCCCATTTGCCTTATGCACAACTACAGGATTGGCCAACCACATAGGATGGAGCACTCCTCTGACAAGGCCTGCTGCTTCCAATTTCTTGATCTCTTCTGCAATGAATTCTTGGCGCTCCACTGCCTGCTTCCTGACTTTCTGGTTGACGGGCCGCGCGATGAGGACGCATAGCTAAGTGATGCTCAATTACTTTCCGGGAACACCAGGATGTCGACGGTTGCCATGCAAACACGCCGACGTTTCGCCAGCAGAAAGCAACGAGCGCCGCTTCCTATTTAGGGTCGAGAGTGGCACCGATGGTGAAGGTACCACCAGTGCCGCCCTCCTTGGCGGCACCTTCTTGGTCTTCGTGGAGCTGCCATCGCCTTTCTTACACTTTCCGGTGGAGCTCGATGGTGCGTCCTCGACGGTAGCGCAGCACCAAGAGGTGCGCTTGCCGGAGTGGGCATCGAGCTCTTGCCGGACTTGGTCTTCTTCTTCCCTCGAGCTTCAGCCGCAAGTGACTTGCTATCCGTTGCAGCTGCCGCTTCGGTAAATCTTGTCGGCGCAGATAAGAGCATCCTTCTTGTCGCCATGGACAGAAATGACACTTATCGGGCCTGGCATCTTGAGCAAGTTGTATGCATAATGAGAGGCTGCCATGAACTTGGCGAAAGGCTGGACGGCCAAGTATCCCATTGTAAGGCAATGGAAAATCAGAACGCCGAACGTGACCTTCTCGGCCCTGAAGTTTAGCTCACGCCAAACGTTACCGCAACGTGATCTTCCCTTCGCTTGCTCCTTCCCGATTGATTCCTTGAAAGTGCCGCCTCTTCAAGCTCGCCGTCGTGGATCCAAGTTTCGAGCACCGCGAGGAGATCAGGTTGCCGCCCCGCCACAACTAGCATCTTGGTGACCTTGAGATTGCGGATAGTTGGTGAGACCAACATCGGCAGCACCCGACCGCAGCTTATGCGATCGTGGTGGTCCTCAATATCAAAGATGATAGGCGTGCTGGACCATTTGAGAGGCTTGCGCGACTCTACGGATGGTTCTGCTGCATTAACTTCCCGCATCCACTGCTTGAGTTGGCGGTGTGAAGTATGCAGAGAAGCACTGCCATCAACGCAGAGGACCTTTGTGGCTTTTTGAAACTCCTGCTCATCGGTCTCGCTGCCTTCCATATCTTCATCGCTGCCGTCTTCATCCTTGTCGCGCCGCTGGAGGTCTGTCTCTTGCCGCTGCTTGGCCTTGCCGCGCCCTCCCCTGCTAGGTCGCTTCTTGCCAACTCCCCAAAGACCTTCCTGGGCCTTCTCCTTGTCGCGCCGCCGACTCAGCCTTCGCTGTTCAACAAGCTGCTCAACCTTCTTGCAGCTCGAGGTAATGGCCCTTGGTGCGGTGGATCTTGCAAAGACAGCTTGTTGAGCTGTCCTCGCTTGTCGACGGTCGCCACAAGTCGGCAATGGGCGCCAGCCGCAACCTCCTTGCCGAGCCACCAACTTTGGCTTTATTGGCGGCACCACCGCTGCGGACTGCTCGACAACTAGCACCTCTTTGCTCTTCTTCCTTCTGTTGTTCCGTCGCCGGCTCTTCTTTGCCGGGGCGGTCTCTTCACTATCAGATCCTGCTTCTCCATTCTCTCCTGGGAGTCTCCTCCCTTCTTCAGTACGTGCACACTTGTCGGCCAGGGCATACAGCTCACTGACGTTTTTGACTTTGCACATCGCCATCTCCTCCTCATCCCACGGTTCCGCACATTCGGTGAAACGCGCTGATCATCATGGCAGGTGGACATCGGGATGTTGTAGTGCACACGGCTGAATCTCTCGAATGAACTTGCGCAGGACTCTCCTTCCTTCCGGCGGCAGATGAAGATCGCTTCCGCCATGAGGCTTGTGGTCACCGTGAAGGCGCCGACAAACTGATGACATAGATCTGCCCAAGAGGATATGGAGCTGTCCGCAAGTGCATGAGCCAAGATCTCGACATTGGGCTTGAGTACCAGCGGAAGTAGTTGGCGAGATCTTGTCGCCTCGCCCCTCGCAGCTTGCACCGTGATGGTGTAGATGCCGAGGAACTCCGACGGATGCGCCCCGCCATCGCATTTCTCGCGCACGCCCGCTTGAAATTCTTCTTGCCGGGCCATCGACTTGCCGCAGCTCACGAGTGAACGCAGGGCAACCTATCACAGACGGCAAGTCGCTCGTTCTTCGGGCGCATGCATATCGACAGAGGGCCCAGCGCTGGTCGGATTGACGCCACGCTTTCTTGGCGCTGGCGCGAGTTCGAGCGCCTTCTTGTTGCCATTCTTGAAGAACTTGGCGCGATCACGGCGAGCTCGTGGATCCGGCGACGCGTGGAGCCGCTGCCGAGGTGGATCCGACGAGTTGGTGATCTTGGCCTTCGGGTGGAGAGTGCATGGTGGTTGCACCCCACAGGTTTCGCCGCCATCGCTCGTGCCTTGTCGCCTCTGCCGCAGCAGCGATGTAGTTAGTTGCCGCGAGCGCCGCAGCTGGCAAAGCCGATGAGACTCGATGGTGGCCTCCATTCGCCGACCTTGTCGGGCTGTTGGAGGGTAGTCTAGGAGCAGCTTGAGCTCGCCAAGGCTTCCGCTGGAGTGGTGGGTGGCAATGGTGAACGGTGCGAGGAGTGGGATATGCTCGGACTTCTAACTATGTTAGAAGGAGCAGCATCCCGTCCAGGCGACCATATCTCGCTCGTGCCAGCATGCTGGCGTGCACGCTAGTCTTGAGGGCCTCGGAATCCACCAGCTCGATCTTGATCCAACAAGCGTATGGTACTATGAATACCATGACGCTGTCGGTCCCGCGCCTCCTGAGATGGGCGCGGTGCGTGTACGGACGCCGAGGTCTGCGCGGCCTTGTCCTTGTACTTGGCAGCGTCATGAGCTCCCTCGTCGACGCCCGTTCTTCTGTCAGCGTCTACCCCACCATCCGTTTGCTCCGGTGGTGGCGGGATCGACGTGGACGGCTCCGCTGCCGCCGAAGCCTTCTTCTTCGGTGGCATGTTGATGAAGATGATGAAGATGTTGCTCGTGTGAACGCCGGATCAGGTTCACACAGCCTCGACGCCCCCTACCTGGCGCGCGAGAGATGTCGGGGAAGCTGATCGGACCCACGAACACCTATGGGACCGGCGGACCGAGTCCCTTTCGGTTCGGTGGGGGGCGGAGGTCGCACGAAGAGCAGATCGAGGCGAAGCACACGAGCAGTTTACCCAGCTTCGGAGCTCTCCGGAGAGATAATACTCCTACTGCTGCTTGTCTGATTGTATTGTGTTCTTGCTAGGGAGCACAGAGAGCTCAAAGACCTAGCGTGAGTGTCTCTGGTCTCGAATGAGTCGAACCGAACCCTTCCTACGTTGCACATGGGCCTCCTTTTATATGCTCAAGGGGTCACCAACAGGTGGCAACGTAGATGAGGGCAAAAGGAAAAAGACTTGTGGTTGGTACAGCTACTTTGTACAGTGTATTCTACCTAACTCTGACGGCAAGGGACAAAAGCATTAAATGCCCGTCCATGTCGCCTAAACAGTGCAACAGGGACCGTCAGGAGCGCCACCGCTAGCCACGATGGCACTCTTGTCAGCGCCGCTTACCGCTGCTCTCCGTTGGCCGCACAGCCTCTTGACACGCTCGCCTGGAATGGTCCCATGGCGACACGTTGGTGGATGAGCTGGAGCGGAGATGAAAAGTAGTTGCCTGCCGCGGCAAGCGCCTTGCCGCGGCTGAATCCTTGTCGCGCCCGGAAGCTTGTCGCTCTCCGAGCCTTCCCGGCAAGCTCCTCTTGCCGAGGTCTTGTCTTCTGTGTGCCTTGAGTGGCCTTCCCGGCAAGCTCCTCTTGCCGGGGACTTGTCTCCTTGGCTTAAATACTTTGTTCTTGAATGGCTCCAAAGGAACTATGGAGGACCTTGGCGCTCACTGTGCAAGCCTTGCCACAGGTGTGTCAAATCGCCTGCACACGAAGTTCGGGATACTAGGGTACCCCTATTCTAGTACACCGACAGTATACCTCAGTTGTTGCAACGCTAGATGCATCAGCACTAGATTTAAGGCATGATGGTGCGCACGGCAGTCCTCTAACATCTTCATTGCATCTTTGACTACAAGTCGGAGCTGAGCTGAAGCAAGCCTTTCCGCTTTTAGTTGAGACTAAAGAAGTCGAACTGATTAAGGCAGCGACTGCACAGAGGTTGTCTCACACCTGCTGGTGAGTAGCTTCAACTCACTGTCTTCATCAAGACAGGACCTTGGGGTCATCTCGCTGTCCTCAAGATGGTTTGGCTCACTATATTCCCTAAAGTTCTGCCTGGCGTAAGAGATACGAGTCTGAAAGAGAAACAAGGAGACACGTAACAGGTTTCATAATTATATAAGCAAATAAATGGATCTGTTTCAGATAAGGAACATGTTTTACAACTACAATTTCAAATCGGTAGTTGTTGCAAACATCCAATCAGATGTAAACAGCAAAGCAAACAGTAGTGGAGGAAATGATGCCTATCCAAATCTATACTAGAACAAAGTTTGAAGGCTTGAGAAGGATGAACTTACATTAGATGTTAACACGGGCTGGACAAAGCCCTTCTCCATGTTGATGGAAGGATAATTCAATAAATTCCCCAAAGAAAATTCTTTATAGGCGTTGCCATTATTCTACATTTTGCAAAGAGTAAATATAGATCAAATAATATTGGAAGAAACAGAGGATAATGAAGCTCAGGTGCATACTGATGATACATAATCAAATAGCAATTTATTAAGTACAAATACAAGGAAAAAGGGAGAGAGGTAATCGACAAGAGCAATGCAGAGCCCATTATTGTTTTGAGATCGTATGATCCTTTGAGAAAGGAGATTCATCTGAAATTAGTTTTCATACAAGAGAGAAGGTAAGGCACAAGCAGAAATTTAGGAGTTCAAATTTTGAATTGATATCATAGACAAGAATCGACGCTGGGCTCCCAAAGAGTTCTAATAGGGTTTGGCCACCGGAGTAGGGGTAAAGTGTGGTACAGTTGGGCATGTGTTTTCTGTGGCTGCTGATCTATCTGATTTAACAGGTATCACTACCTTTTCCAAATACCTAGTTTGTACTCCTTGAGGATCTGCACTCACCCTCTTCCTTTTGGACATCTATTACAAAAGAACAACATTTGGCTGGAAAAACATAGTGTGACTACACATGGAATAGGTACAGAAAATGGATAGGTGCGGCATATACTCATATATGATGCTTAAACTAAGCATATTGTGTAACAAAGTAGAAGTAATGCAAGAGGTCAGATGCAAAATATGTGCGACCAATACAACTTTGCAAAGTTAGAGCAAGCACCTTGATGGGTGAATAAGATAGGCCATCCTCCACCATGCCAAGTTTGTTAGCCAGTGGATCGTTCCGCAATATTCCTCTCGTGTACCCATTCTCATATTCATTTTGATATTGTTCAATATCTGACATGCATGAAAACATAAAAACAAGTGAGATTTTCTTTGTAATGCGTAGTGATTCTAATCCAATACCGCCTCCCTCAGAAACCCCTTTGTGCCATCTCTGCAATTCTTTTAAAAGATGACATGCATGCTGTAATTTGTTGTGTGCATTAATATAATGTGGCCTACTACTCAAAATATGAGAGCTCCAGAAGTGATGACACTTCGCAGATGATAGCTTCAACATATCGTAAAGAAGAACAAGTCGACCTGACCTGACAGATTCAAAATATACTAAGGGAGAACAACTCGACATGACCAGTCGACCGCAAGAGAAGAGTATCATCTTAAAGAAGAGCAGAAGAGCAAGCAGATTGAAGATATTACAAGTCTTTCAATACAATGTCGGTTGGCCACCCATGATGAACTAGAGCGCACAGAGAAATACTATTCTTTCCGGTCTCTCCATATGTGGCTCACATGCATTTCGAAACTAAAGTAGGAACAATTAGCTAACCAATTAAACATCTCTCAGTTTTACAAATATCAGCAATAATATCAGATATGAATTTGTACAACTATGCTTGTTTAGCTCGATGGGTGGAGCAGTGCTATTACAACACGAACCACGTAGGCCGATTGTGGTCATCATAAAATGGGGAAAACATAAGCATGATGAGTACAGTGTTGACCGCGGTAGTGGGATGGCAGATCTGAAGCTGCAAACCGCGCAAAGGGTAGTTAGCAACCGATGTTTGCTTTGAAATAACAACTAAGATTTGGTATGGACGTGTCAGGACCCCGATTCAAAGTCACATCGATCTAGCCGGTAACACCTCATATCACTTTGCGGCCTCACGCACGGTATTCCCAATGGTGTCGCTTACCATGGCCCGGGACTGTTTGCGCTTTTGGCTCACGATATGATGGTGTCGCTAGCATCCATATGACAGAGAACCCGAGCCGACATGGCTAGTCGTGAACCCAAAGCGGCGCTTAACCCATGGGGACAGCATACATGAATCACATCGAGCATGTCGGTCGCCAGCGTGTGAATCCGGGCTGTAGCACCGGGCTAACAGGACTCGGGAAACCGGCTGTAGCAGGCTAGGTAGGACTCGGATGTCACCAAGTGACATTTCCCAAGGGACGTACACACGAACGGTGAAACACATGCCGCCACCAAGTGTCCCGAGCAAGAGTGCTGGGCTAGCGAGACTCCGTGAACCGGGCAGAAGCGGACTACTATGGCTCAAGGAAGCACTAGACTACATTTCCCCATAAGAGAGGCTGCCAAGGATAAACAACTAGATTGTCGGATCCCACACATACCAAGCATTTCAATAACATACACACGATATGCTCGATATGTGCAAATACAACATGGCATCACAACATGACTCTACAACTCAAGTATTTATTCATTAGGCTCCGAGGAGCGAGATATTACAAACATGGGTCTCATGACCCAACATTCACAGCATACAAGTCAAACACAAGCGGAAGCTTAACATGTCTGAGTACAGACATCTACAAATGAAAAAGTCTTAGAAGCCTGACTATCTACCAGATCCTGCCGAGGGCACAAGATCGTAGCTGAGGTAACAAGCTAACGTCGAAGTCCATGTGGAACTACTAGTGAGACTGAAGTCTCTCTGCAAAAACATAAAATAGGCAAACGTGTACAATTGTACTCAGCAAGACTTACATCAGAACTAACTACATATGCATCATTATCAACAAAGGGGATGGTGGGGTTTAACTGCAGCAAGCCAGCTTTGACTCGGTGGCTATCCTAAATTACGACTGCAAGTAACTCCTTTGAGGTGGCGCACACGAGTCCACATATTCACCATATCAATACACCACTATGGATCCGCTCCCGTCTCTCTACGAGAACGCCATCCATAGCACTCACGCTTATCTTGTGCATTTTAGAGTATCCACTTTCACTTTTCTATGAACTGTTACAGGCAACCCAGAAGTCCATTATCATGACACGGCTATTCAATAGATCATGTTAACCCTGCGGTGTACTTCCTCACACACGCTCACCACTTACCGCCGTTTACGACATGTACTGCAACCTTCAAGCGGAAGCCCAACGTGGGTGTCGGCCACAGCCTACCTAAACACTCAAGTCTCTAGTCCAGGTTTATCGCCTATTCAGGTTCCATCCGCAGGGAGTCCGGCCAAGGTTTCCACATACGGCCCCGAACGATGTGTGCAGGGTTCCCGAGATACCAAACGGGCATTCGGTACACCGGGCCACGGTGTATCTACCGCATCATAGCCCACCCCTAGGGTCAGCACTATGCACGAACTCCAACACATATCCTACAAACACCAGAAACTAGTTGCAACCCCTGGACAGAGAACAAGGGTGGTTAAGAAGCCGAGAGGGTCCATTGATTTCGGGCCCAATGCGTGGTAGTAACTGTTTCATGGATCACAAACACAAAACTCAGTCCCTGAGGACGGCTGCAATGAGACAACCCACCATGTGCTCCTACATGGCCTCTCACCACTACCTTTACCAAATCGTGTTCACACACTTAGCTCACACACAGTAGGACATGTTCACACACCTCCGATTCATTCCCGATGAATCAGACTTGACTCAACTCTAAGCAGTAGCAGGCATGACAAACAAGCATGAATGAGTAGGCACAACAGGCTCAAACAACTCCTACTCATGCTAGTGGGTTTCATCTATTTACTTGTGGAATGACAGTCATGCAGAGGATAAAGGGGTTCAGCTACCGCAGCAAGTAACAGATGAATCGTTGTTGTCCTAATGCAGTAAAAAAGAGCAGGAGCAAGAGAGTAGGATTGTATCGGAATGAACATGGGGGATTTTGCTTGCCTGGCACTTCTGAAGATAATATAGTTCTTCATCGGTGTCATCGAACTCATCATCGGTACGTCGTCTACTGAGAGGGGACAACCACCGACAAACAAAGGAGAAACACAATCAATGCAATGCACAATATGATGCATGATCGTAACATGTCAATATGAATGTGTTTTGACTAATGCATACTAGGACAGGTTGATTTGAACCCATTTGAATCAAAGATTCAAATGTAAGCTCATGTATATAGTCATAATGGTGCATCATCTTGTTTCACTTGAACGGCATGGTTAAAGTGTTCTAACATGCATGAAAATGGTACAGATGGATAGATTGGATTTTTCTGATCATTTTTCATATATAACTCTTTGTGTTTGGAGTTACGGTTGATTTTCTATGATTTTTAGAAGTTTAGGCAATTTTCTGGATTTTCGTGAGTTAAAATAATTCCTGAAATCATTATTGCGTCAGCTTGAGGTCAGCACTGTGTCATGCCTGCGTCAGCAGGTCAACGGAGCTGACCAGGTCAAAAATGACGTGTGGGGTCCACACGTCAGTGACCGGTTAGTTAACAGGGGGGTTATATACTAATCTAATTAAAGGATTAGGGCGCCTGGGCCCACTGTCAGCGTCAGGGATTAGTTAAACGGTGAGTAGCCTTAAGCTAATCATCTGGCAGGCCGGGCCCGCATGTCAGGCCGGCTAGGGTCGTCGGCGGCGACCTCTGGACGCGGCGGCGTCCGCGTTACAGGCCACGAGGGCGGCGGCTAAGGGCACCGGGGCATAGCCCGGGCTCGTCCGCATCCAGGGGAGCAGACGGGAGGAGCTGGGGAGGCCGGAGCTCGCCGGAGCGAGGCTCACGGTGGCAGCCGGAGCTCGGCTCGAGCGGGCGCAAGGCTACAGAGTGCGGGGAGGCAGGGGAGAAGGGGGAATCGACGGCGGGGCTCACAGAGAATCCAACGGCGGGGTCGGCGAGCTCGGGGAAGGCTTGGTGCAGCCAGAACGGCACCGGCGATCTCGGGGCGACCAGAGGTGAAGAAGACGGCGGTGACGGCTCCACGGGGCGTCCCCGGTTGCTTGGCTCGTCGAGGATGTAGAGTATGTCGCGGCGGAGCTTGCAGACACGGAGAGAGGGCGAGGGGAAGGCGGTGGCTGCGGCTACGGTGAACGGCGGCGACGGCAGCGCTCGGGCGTTCGCGGGGGAGGGCGAGAGAGAGGAGGGGAGCCACTGGAGAGATGGAGAGAGGTGCGGGGTGGCGCGTGGCGTCGCGTGGGGCATCCAGGCGACAAGGAGGAGGACAGGCAGGAAGGTGACGTGGCGTGGAGGGCCTACAGCGGCCGGCACACGCCTCGCCCTCTTGCGCGAGGTGGAGGACGATGCGAAGGCGATGGGCTGGGCTGGCTAACTGGGCGGCCAAGCCAAGCCAGAACGAACGGGCTGCTTGCAGGAGGTAAGCGCCAGGTAAGTCTTTTCTCCCTTTTATTTTTCTTTTCTATTTTTCTCGACATTTGTTTGGTTTAATAAAAATACTAAACTATTTTATTTTCTTATGCCAATTTTGTAGGGGCTAGTGGCATTATTCCAGAGCTCCTCAATAACTGGCATAATTTTTGGACATATATTATATATATATAAGTATATATCCAAAGCAATTAATTATTGGATTAATTCCAAATGCCCAAAATAAATACTTATGAGCTCCTAAAAATATTGGTTTGGTTTTTATCTCTGTCCAATATTTTCAAAGAGCAACATGAGCATTTTCTTGGACCCTTTTGGAGCAATTTTTATTTGGGTCATTTCCAGAAATGATTCTGAGGGTTTCACAAATCCCCCAATTCAAATTTAAATGGAATTTAAACATGATGCACACATGACTAGCTAGTCTAGGTCATACCAGAACTACGGATGTGACATGGACAAGAAAGTACGGTCAACAAGTGACAAAGAAATGCAATTATGCTATGTCTTTATATGTCGCGACATGCATTTGGAAACTCAAGTGGGACCTTTAGCTAACCAATTAAATGTGTCGGTTAACTAATATCAGTATCATATTACAATCGTATTTGAACAATTAAGCTTTCGAATTCTGAGTGGTGTGTTGTTTAGTTTGAAGGGTGGAGTAACGCTTGTATGACAGAAAGCACCTACGTAGATCATAGAAGAGTAGATAAAAGGGGAAAACCCTAAGCATCAAGAAAAAAATCAGGAAAGTGGAACTAGCTGGACCAGTGGGTGGTGCACATGCTTTTCGAAACGAATATAGGAACATTAGGTGACCAATTAAATGTTCTCTGTTTTAGTGATATGAGCATCATATCAGATTCGTATTTCAACACGTAAGCTTTGGGTTGAGGTCTTGAGGAGCAGTGCTAGCATGACACGAAGCACCTACGATGATGGTAGTGAATATAAAGGGGGGAAACCATAAGCTTTACGAGAATAGTGCCCGTGCCATGGTGGATTTGAAGATGCAAACCGGACTAAGCTACTTCGCAACCAATGTTTGCTTTCAACTAGCCACTACGATTTGGTACGGACTAGAAAAGTACAATAAACAAGTTACGATCTATTTTCCGGGTGAGATCAATAACTTAAGCACATATGGAAGAGTACCACCTCTCTTGCGACGCCGTGTAGGCCTATGCTGATATGTTGAGGGTGCTGCGGGTACGATGGCTGTCGGCGGCGGGGAAGAAGACTTTAGACGGCAGACGGCCGGGTCGGGGGATATATCCTGTTGCCGTGGACGAGGCGGTCGTAGGAGCGGCAACGACAAGGTGGACGACGGAGCCGATGAAGCGAGAGGAGGCGATGAAAGGATCCTGGTCCAGCGCCATGGATGAGAGACGTCCATCTCTTGCAGTGGACGACGGGGTAGGGGTAGCGGCTCCGACAAGGTGGAGGATGGGGTGGCGGACGGAGGAGGCTGGCCGCAGTGCGGAGGTTATCGTGCAGCCGACGGTGTATGAATGGGGAAATGGAGGGGAGGGGGGTCTCAAACTTTGGGACGCGCTTCTCTGAAATGGGGGAAAGTTACGAACTTATCCCCTGTTTCAAATTTCGGACATCGCGTCGATTGGGGATAGGACGGTAATCTCGCATCTTCCAAATATTTGCCGGTAACTATTTCGGGCGAGGAGAGGGTGTTTTGCCATACGGTTGGCGCCACTGTATGAACGGGGCTGACAGGTAGGGCGGTTGTGTCACGTCTGATGGAAGTTACACATCTGCCCCTATTTAAAATATTAGCTACATCGATTTCAGGCGAGGAGAGAGTGTTTTGCCGCCCATGGTTGGCGCCAACGGTGTATGAACGGGGCTGACAGGTAGGGCGGTTGTGTCACGTCTGATGGAAGTTACACATCTGCCCTATTTAAAATATTAGCCTACATCGATTTCGGACGAGGAGAGTTTGTTTTGCCGCCCACCGTATGAATGGGGAAATGGAGGAAGAGACACATGTCTTTCGGACGAGCTTGAATCAAATGTGTTTTGTCACCACGCTTACGCCCACCGTGTCTGAATGGGCTCAGAGGCCATCGTGTCACATCTGATTGAAGTTACTAGTCTACCCCTATCAACAGTAGTGTAAATCTGGTCGATAAGGATGTCAAGTGTCAGTGGTAGACAGTAATTTCCATCTCGCAAACACTTGCTTCGGGCAGCCCACAAATTATAGTGGGAGTTTAGCCGCTTTGTTGAAAACTTGGGAGAATTAGCGTTCACATTTGCCCTGGGACCTGGCAAACTAAATTCAAATCCATTTTGTATTCGATTATGAATATCCATAGATAATTATACATTTTGTTATTTATTTCTTCAAAACCACAACAAAGATTTATTCCACCTTTATATATGATTATGATTTAGAAATGTCGTGATCTTTGAATTCAGTAGGTTGGATACACTCTGAGTCAAACAGTTATTTCATCCAATACAATATGCTCACACGAAAAACAGTTCACCTTATGTCAATCATACAAGTACTGAGGATTACCTCGCCTAAAAAATTCAGATTATTACAACACATGGACAACATAGGGGTCTTGCAACATAATCCATTCGAGACATGACACAACATGCAAGTACAATAATCTAATGACAATTTCAACTGGTATCTAAAGAAGAACCGGATTATCTTGGGCTTCAGATAGCGTAAACAAGCAGACCTCCTCCGTCTTCAAATGCAACATTCTTACTTCCTCCAATTCTTGGGTTGCTTGCATAATGCGTGCCGCTAATTCCGTAATTTCCAGCCTCAAGATAAAGATTACCTCATTCATGGAAGCCACACCATCTCTTTCTGCCTCTAGTAGAGCCTCAAGCACTATAATATCTGTGCTCGAGACTCCTCCCGGCGGTGTTGCCTCTGAATCGCTACCATCTGGTAACATGGATGGCGCCTCGCTTCCACAAATAGATTCTCGGGTTGTACATTGTGTCCTAGTGTGAACGGCATCCTGAAAGGTTTCACGGACATCAAGAAGAGATAGTTATCATATGATGCAGGCAGTAAGCTTACATGGTAAACGATGATTTAATTATTGCCGAGCAGGGGCAAACTATATTTAAATGGTTCAAGCAAGATCACCGAAAAGAAATTAAAATGGTAAGATGAAACTAGGGATGTAAGTGGCAAATAAACGACATCCGCCATCCCATCTAGTTAGTTTTTGCTACCTCCTAGTTCATTTTCCTCAAAAACAAAAACTCTTTTGAACTATCATACCACTAGTGGACTTTAATCGGGATTAAACGGGACCTAGTTGACATCCCTAGTTGAAAGGGAGTGTACAACCGCTATATTTAAGTTGCCAAGGCATCTAAGGAGTTGAAATAATCTGAGAAAGCACTTAACAGTGTGGCCTCATATAAACTACGAAGACAGTCTTGTGATGAAGTTGAGAGGAAAAGTTAAGGACTCAAATAAAATAGGCATGCATTTCTTTACGATAGTACAACAGGCACTGCTGACATATTGGCCAACTCAGGTATAGCATAACAACAAATAAGCATTCGAATCAAGCAATACAGCAAAGCAGACAACTGAACTATTTGTAATTCGGTAGGATTACATGTTGAGGGCACAAGCTAAGAAAGCAACCCACTCGCATTACATTTCACATGTACTAAAACACACTGGCTTACCATATGTTGTTGTGAAGCGTAGCTGCTGTTGCAATGTTCTTTGAAGATATCGTCAGCATCCTGTGGTTGCAAATCTAGTTGTTGTAGTTTATTCTGCACCATCTATTTAGGTAAAATTAATTTTAATCGCATGCACTGGTCCGAATTGATCATCAATGGTTCATCTAAACTAATGAAATAAGGGTGTGCATACACGACAATACTCCTCCGATTCTTTTTACTTTATGATAACTTTTTCTCGCTTTTCTCGTATTAGTCTCAAGACGCTGTCGATTCCTAGCGCTGGTTTCCTTTTGTGCCCCACCCCATCCGCCTCTGACCTAATTAATTGGCAAATTAGTCTAGAAAAATTAAACCAGTGCCCTCCTTGGTATGCGGTTCAAGAGTTATGCGTAGAGTAAATAAAATTGGAGGGAGTATATCTGCTTCCCACTATTTTTATGCTTGTTCGAGGTGCCAGCCCCAAAAGAACAAATATTTTGCTTGATGGGGTTGGCAGCTCCATAATTAATAGAAGCATCAAATTAGTCATGCAACTTGGGAAGATCAAGAACACACAAACAAGTAATGAACAGAGGCTCGGAGCAGTGATGTAATAGCTAGCATCAGAAAATGTAGGGTAAAACAAACAAAAAGTAGCGGAACCACATGCTAGTTTGCTAATGTGTAATTAAGCATAGAGAACATTAAGCAGTCTGATGGAACCAACAGGTGGCATCAGAATAAAACTAAAGCATATTAACTGTATGTGCACTGGTATGTAATTTAGCACATGTAACATATTCACTGCCAGAAGTATGGCCCTACAGGTGCAAGCAGAATAACGCATCTCATGAAAAACTGAATGAGCCCTGAAGAAATTCAAAGGTGCGGTGCTTATGCTTGGAAAGTGAACGTAGGCGCCGGCCGTTGGATAATAGTACCTGATTCTCGGTGGCGTATGTGTATCGTTGTCATACTTGATAGCTAAGGATCATCGATGGTGCTCGTGTTGCGGTTGAGTTTGGGCCGGCTGTCGCCGTCGCTGAAGCGGCTCTGGTGCTATGGTTGCGGCGCCTGTCGATATACAAGAAAGCTCATCTGTGGTAAGTGAACAGTTGCACGGTAAACAGAAAAACCGAAGGAGTACAAATCAAAATAACCTGATGAGGCTGCGGTGTCGGTAAAGCAGGGCCGGTGGAGTTGAATATGGCGTCCGTGGAGCGGGTCCGGTGTAGTGGACGAAGGCTTCAGCGGGCGCATTGTACAGTGCTTTCGGTGAGGCGGATCTGTTGCGGCGGACGAGGGCTTGTATGAAGGGCCAGCGAAGGGGCGGACGAGGGAGTCAGTGAACGGCCTACGTTGTGGTAGACGAGGGTGCCGGTTAAGCAGATCCGGTGCGATGCACCATGATGGCGGTCAAGGAGATATGGAGCGGTGGACAAGCCAGTCGCTGAAGCGGCTCCGGTGAAGTGGTGAGTTGGCAGTTGGGGGTTCCAAGGTGCGGAAGGTAGATTCGGCGGGGTGTGAGTTCCACCGCTGCGGCGGAGGACTAGATTCGGCGTCTTGCCGTGGTTGGGGGCTCGGGGAGGGGAAGGGGAGGGGCTCTGGGGAAGAATGTTGGGGGCAAAGAGGGGAAACAATGGAGTTACCAAAGCAGCCCTTTTCCGTTCATGTGGCAGGGGTAAAACAGGAATATCGCATGGCTAAACTTTCGGCGCGTGATATTTCGATGTGAGAGGGAAGTTTTAAAGCTTTTGGCGCGTAAAATTATAAGTATTCGGCTCTCGTTCGGCCGACTATGATATCATGGCCGACAATTTGTTTGTTTTGCACGCAAAAAAATGTGCAAGTTATGAAAATCAATGTCTCCAACTAGAAAATTAGATTGTCCATTCAATTCAAATATGGATCATTGAGCTACTACAAGCAAATACCATCATACGATCCAATTCAAATGAAACTCCAAATGTGTTTATCCTAAATATGATGACAAAAGCAAAAATGTGTATGTGTATGAATAAAGTGGATGATTATAAAGTTTGAACATGCACATATGTGTATATCTCTAGGTTTGATATATGAATTTGAAATCACGAAATCCTGGCTTAAAAAATGTACCTCCGTTTAAATGAATTACAAAAGCTAATGATGTAGTCGAATTCAAAAATTCCAATCTTAGGTTTGTAATTCTGGTACATCAAGGTATATCACGCATGTTCAAAAGTATCGTTATCTCATAGTACGAACTGTGAAACAAATTGATCAACCATGAGTGCACAATATCTTAATTACGCTAAAGTCCCTCAAATATAGACACCTCACTCTTTATCTGAAGTCAAACCCCCCCCCCCCAACCACACACACACACACACATAGAGAAGTCGTTCTCCCCCCCAAACACCAACACACGAGCACATTAACACCCATCTCTCTTGTAAATTCCGGACCCCAACATAGGTCTCTATCACTTTGTCTCTCGGGCATGCACACATCTCTTCCCTCACTCTCTAGGTCTCCCGCTATCTCTCTTACCCAAGCACACGACTATGTAGAGTGTATATTTCCCATACACACAAAACGTCCGCCCCAATCGCCTATCTCCCTAGTTATGTGGTTCTCGCAAGACTCACCGACACACCACCCCACTGCAAACAAGCACACTTTGTATCCTTGTGCACCACTCTCCTCTTTCTATCTCTCCCACATGCGGACCCGCCCCAGCTCCTTCCCTGTATACATATATGTCGTGACTCTTTGCATAGCTCCCTAATGTATAATCGTTCTCGATTTCGCACATTGTTCTCTACACCATCTATTCTAAATCTCTCATGAAGTCCCTATCACACACACGATGACTCGCTTCCCTTGCGTCTCCGTTCATAGGCCAATTTCGGACAACATCAACATTGTCTCCCTATCTATACGCCATTTATGGACACAAACAACCCCTCTCGCCCCCTCTCTTCCTCTCTCTCTCTCTCTCTCTCTCTTCGTTGCTAGCTCTCTCTTTCTCTCGCTCTCACACCCCTCTCCCACACACACACTCGATGTCTCTTCCAAATAGTCTACTCCCCCCGCCCGCACCCGTGCTATCTCACTACTACACATGTCACACCATTCCCCTTCCCTTATACTAGGCTTACATCATCAGTGGTCTCTCTACTCCACATACACTCTCTCCCTCTCACACACAAATGCGTGCACAAACACACACAGACACGCACAAACACCCATTTATCTAGATCCTCATCTCTCCTCATGTCCTCATGTGTATCTCACACACTCACTCTCTAATTATGTATATGTGTCTCCACGTTACACAAAACAAAGCCCCATGTACATGTCTCTCTCTATCCTCCACACACATAGACACAAAGAATCTGTTATCATTGCCTCAGTCTCTAACATATCACACACGCACACTGTCTCTCTCTCTCTGTGTCTCTCTCTCTCTCTCTCCCTCTCTCTCTCGCAAACACGCTCAACAAGGGTTTCCCCGTGAATAACTTACCATATATTCATCAACAGTCGTGGAAGTACAGCGAACACGATACGTGAAAAAGAATAAATCTACACGTGCTTAGACCACCTAGTATGACTACTAGGACTAGAACAAGCGAAAAAGTGCGCCGCCGTCATCCCCTCCTTGTCGGCGACGGGAAAATCTTTGTTTTACACAGTCGAGAAGTCATTGTGCTAAGGCCCCACATGCCAAGGCGTTGAATAGAATGTAGATGCTAGTTTATGGAAGCAAGTATCAATAATACGTTTGTATCTCCATACTTATATTTCTTCTCTTATAAAAAACCGAGTTGGTGATGATGGTACGTGTGCCATCTTGCAATATAGACCGTCCGATCTATATCTGACGGATGGAAATTAAACTAAAAGATACCCACACCCCTCTCCACATTTGCAGACAAGGCCTTCCCTCGTTCATCCTTATCTCCAACAAACATCATTGTTGAGCAATTAAGAAAGGAAGCCTCTAGAACAAACTGGCCTGGTGGCCTCTGCCGGTGTCGTCAATCCCCATGCCTCCGCTCAGTCCGACCACCAACCACCACCACACCCCACTCCTCTTCACCTTATCTCATATTTCTCGAGATATCATTAGTTTTTACACATGGGATTACTCCCGCAAGGGTCAATCACAACAAGTGTGTTTATAAAAAAATGCATCTTGATGTTCCGTGCAATGCACGGATCTTGCTAGTACTCCTACACAAGACTAAGTTGGTGATGCTGGTGTCTATGCCATCCGTCGTTTCTGACCATTAGATCTACATCTAACGATTGTGAGGTAACTTGTTGCCTTTTTTCACCAACATCCCAATTGTCTACCAATTTGCAGAAAAACCCATAATTAGTATCTTAAAACCAACCACATCCCTCCCTGACCTCACCAAAACAGCCCAAGGAATATACTATAATTGAAACATAATATATCTTTAGTGACATATGTATATCAAAATTAGAGTGTTTTGTACCAAGTTTGTGAATAAGTATTATTCTAATTATGATTTGTTGCAACGGACATGAACATTGCTAGCATTTCCAACCATGGATTTTTTCCTAGTATTCCATAGTTTCGAGTTTTCCATCAAGGTATTAGTCACTCATGGTTGATATTTACTTTCAATCATGTACACATATGCACTATGTAACTAGCCTTGCTTATTGGCTTCCAAAGCTTAACTTTCACTCCTACTTACAATATGTAGAGTATTTAACAAAAAACTACCACTTTCAACCAGCCCTAGGAAGAATCTATTGTACAAAAAATAGCAAAAACATACCCAAAATTTCTTAATCCATGCCAAAAACTACCTAGTACTCCTACCGATTAGGTTCGTTTAAACCCATTTATGACAGGGTTGGTCCACATGTCCGTGCTGACGAGGCAGCTTAAACCAACACATTTTGTTTGACCATTGACACGAGGGACACACATCTGACCTTCTATCCTGTTATTCCCCCTCAAATCATTATTTTTCCTAAACATTACTTCAAACAGTACTAATGCGTGTTCGTCGGTGGCGCCGGTGATGAGCGAGTTGGCCGCTGCTCACGGACGGGCCGGACGCCATACCGCCTCCGTGACGGGTTGGCGAGCTGGCCCGAGCGGGACTCACGAGCGAGCAAGCTGTCGCTGGCCTTCGCCGAGTCGATGGCTGGCCTTAGCGGCGGCGCGGCGAGCAAGCCGTCATGCTACCGCCGCGCTAATCTAGCTAGCAAACCTTGCGACAAGCAGCTGGACGGAGCTATCTTGGCTAGCTAGCGTCATGAAGCGCCGGACGGAGCTGGCATCCGGCTGCCGCAACATGTGCTCCGCACCGCCGGCGGTTTTGACCTCGCCTTCGCGGGCGGTAGCAGCGCCCCATGGCCGAGGATGACTAGGTGGACGGGCCGAAGGTAGGAGGTCACTCGAGGATTTTTGTTGGTAAGAGCATGTACAATGGTTGATAAGGTAGTCTTATCTTAAGTCTGCCACGTATGCAAGTGGTAGTAGTTTCTTGGCATTTTAGTGGTTTCTTGCATTATTAGAGCAAGTACAATAGAGCTGTGTCAGCGGGCTATAAGAAATAAACTAGTGTATTTCTGCTTAGTTGGAGGAAAGAGAAGAGGAGAGAGAAGGTAAGCGGGCTCTTCGTGAAGAGCCAGCTCTAGCACGTGCTCCTAGGCACTTTGTGAGAATGAGAAGTGGGCCACATAATAAAAAAAAGTAGTACACTCTTTTGATCTATTATTGTACTACATGTTGGCTATAAGATGGGCTGTAGATGACATGGCACTGGCTTATAGCCAGCAGGTGGCTATACTATTAACCATGCTCTTAGGGGTTTCTTGTAAGGAACAATGTACGTACTACTAGCGACAAAAGGTGATTCTAGGTTGCGTTGTACTCCAACGAGAACTACTAGTGGTCGCGGGAGTGTATACCTCGTTTTGTGGGTTCGATCCCGGCTGAATTCACGGCGGCCTTTTTAAAAAAAATAGTACTACTACACTTCGCTGCGAGCCAATATTTTACACGGGTAGTTTGAGTTTTGAAGTCAAACGGACGTGCGGCCCCACAATCTGGATGCACTGGATAGCCTAGCCACGTGAACGGGTTTTCCTTCCCAGCATCCAGTGGCTCGCATGCTCTCCCTAGCCGCACCTCGCTTGCAGCTTCCAGCTAGTAGCATATTTAAACTAGCGCCTCCCAATTAAGCCTGAGGAGCCGGAAAAGCCTGACAGGGCATTGGGAACAGTGCAATATGGCTCTGTACGTAAACAGCACTACTACTACTCTGTAGCTTGTGGCGTTGCATGCATGGACTTCACTCCATTATCGGCTCTACTATAAAAGAAATTCCTCTTGACGTGTTTTTTTTGAAACGGAGGCAAAAGCTTTGCTTCATCTCATTCATAAAGAAGGAACTACTAACAAAGTTCAACGAGATCCATTAGACCTCCACAAATGGAAGCGAAAAGCCTAGTCTCGTTGTATCAAATAACTCAAATGTTCTGCCCCCGCAGTAACCGTCGCTGATAAACAGGCCGCTAGTGTGTGCGTGAGAGGAGCGGCTGAGTAGGCCAGCTACGTGAGAGGAGCGGCTGAATAGAGCACCGAGAGTACCCACTAGGCCACTATGCAGGTGTACTTCCCCTGCATTGATAGTACAACGATGGTTCTAGAGAACAAAGAGTACCTCCACTTCCAACCTGTAGCTCCTTGGCTCAAAATTCAAGAGTTCAAAACTGGTGCACTATACTAGACTACACTAGAAGTACAAAGACATTGCACTACTAGTTGAGAAAAGTAGTACTAGTATCACTAAAGATGCAATCGCACTCCTCCGTCACATAATGTAAGACGTTTTTGACACTAGTTGGCGGTACAAAAATGGCAAAAACATACCAAAAATTTCTTAATCCACGCCAAAAACTACTACCTAGTGCCAAAAATTTCTTACTAGTGCTATTATTTACAGTATAATGCAATCCCATAATGTTCCATAATGCTAGTACTAGTAGTAAATAATAGCCTCACCCTTTCCTGAGGAACGATCTACAGTTGGAAGGGACGAGGCCCTGTGGTTACTACGCTCTTATCTCCTCCTCGCCAGTTGCCCTACCCCCGAAGAGAAGGCAGTTCGTCGTTGCTCCCATGGATTCGCCAGGCGGTTCTCCTCCTCGTCGGGGCTGGGAGACCTTGGACGATGATCCTCTAGGAGAAATCGCACGCCGCTCCGACGTCCTCACCGCCGCAAGACTCGGTGCTTCCTGCACCAACTTTTTCAAGATGCTGCTTAAACATGCTTGGGAAAAGGCCATGCTTGTTGGTCTTCCATGCGTCCTCGAGGAGAAGGTTCTTCTATGGGACAATCCTTCGAACAGTCCACCACTCCCTGGCCATGGTTGCACGTTGACTCCGCTAGAGTTGCCGACGTTGAGAGGTAGTCGAATTTTGCCCGATGAGCAGGTCAGTAATGGAGTTTGATCATGTAGTACTTAGTTATTCCATTTCCTTCCCGTAATTTCTCTGCTGCCCATCGTCTTATATATAGGTTTGGGTCGGTGCCAACGAAGATTGGCTTGCATACCTTCGGCCGGATACCACCATCATTTTGCACAACATCCACAGCAGTGCGGCCGTTCTGGTAGACCCCTTCTCCACCATTGGAATCGGCCTTCCGGACTGGCTGGGCTTGAATACGACGCGCCTACGAC
Organism: Aegilops longissima; assembly: GCA_021605205.1. Lineage (NCBI taxonomy): Eukaryota > Viridiplantae > Streptophyta > Magnoliopsida > Poales > Poaceae > Aegilops > Aegilops longissima. The sequence goes on along the minus strand of CM038679.1, from coordinate 100,560,909 downwards.
GATTACTATCTCATCGTGGTGTTCGACATAAGGATTGCCATCAATACAAGAGGCAGTAACGGCAGACAGGGCAGAGGCTGGCGCATGTTGGCCGCGGCAGATTTGTACCCCTACACGTTCTAAGACACCGTGTTCCATCTAGGCCGCATCTTCGCGGTGACAAGCCAGGGGACTTGTTTCATCTGTTTGCCATCCTACGGTACGGGAGATTACAAACGGAATGCACAAACCATCATTTGCATCCCTAATGGCACTCCATTATTTTGCAGGGACCAGTCGTCCCTCGATCAAAATAAGATCACCGATCCTGGATGTGCATTTGCATCCGCGATTCGGTCTAACCTGGAACCTTGTAGCTGACTTTGGCATATTGGGATCAACTATCTTAGCAGTCGTTACCCATGGTACCACTGATGTGCAACATGGTCACACAATCTACCACGATCGGACCATCACCATCTACCCAGGTATTCCATTTTTTAACCCTCTCGCCTTCTCTTTCATTATTGTACTAGTAGTATACTTTATAGTACTAGTAGGAGTACCTTTTACCTTGGAGGACGCGTATAGCTAGCTAGGCCCTTGAACACTTGAACCCACTAGCTGCCACCATTTTTGTTTTTCCATGTCTTACTATCTCATCCATGTAGCCAAGAGTGGCTATATATAATAAGCTGGTTATTTTACTTCCTCTATACTGGAGTAGTACTATTTGCTGCACAGTATTACTGACCGCCATATTTGAGCACAACATTATTATGCATGGATCTTGACTATGTACGTCACCATGTGTCCAGATTTGGGATGCCAAGTGTACCAGATGAACGGCACCGAGTTCGACCCCCGTGATGCTACGTGGGTGCCGAGGAACACTCTTGGAGAGTACTCGCTTTTCATCAAGGACATCTACCCCATTGTGAAGCGGATGCCACCTTTCGTGCACGACATGGAAGGCTTGCCGTTCATGAAGCGTGGTTGTGTCTTCAGTGCGCACCGCCGGATGAACGACATGCTGGGACACGCTATCCCTGATTTATGCCGCTTCAGCTTGGATGAGTCTCCATCGTGTGGAACCGGACTAGAAAGCTGCGTCAATTATTCCCGTTGCCACATGAAGAACACCTGGGACTAGAACCTGGAGGAGGAAATGTAGCCCATCTATAACGTGTAAGTGGAGTATGGTAATTGTGAACGGTAGCGCTGTGAATATATGTAGACTAGTCGTGCACAAATTTATCACATGAATTGGAGATGACTTGTGTGGCATACAGGCATTTGTCCTTTAGAATTTGTTACTAGTAAATGTGTTATGTGTATGTGCAACTTGTGTGGTTGTTGCATGGGCTCCAACACGCTCTTTGAGAAAAAAAGGTGGCACAACTTTGGATATACGTGACGTGGCGGCATCATACAGTAGCATCGTTCGCTATAGTTGTAGTACACTCCTACTAGGACGACAACTCCTATGAAACCTTGCGCTTGGCTCTTTGCCTCTTCGGGAGGTTCAACAGTTCGTACTCGTGTGAACCTTGCACTTGGCTCTTCGCCTCTTCGGAAGGTCCAACAATGATGATACTACATTATAATATGCTTCCGGCAATCTGACACCGATTGAACTGTTGCACGTCCACCGCGAGGGCGAGGGCGAGGGAGAGGGAGAGGGAGAGGGCGCTGTAGTCAAAACCCTCTCCTCGTCCTGCGAACCACCGCGCGCGTGGGCGAGGGAGAGGCGTAGTAAGCAAGCTTCTCCTCGTTCGGCGAGTAGACGGGACACATCAAAGCAGTACTAGTACAGGTAGTAGTAGTCCATATTGCGTCCTTTCCAATTAATATGGCTTAATTTGAAACGAGAAAAATACACTGGCGGTCAATGTATGTAACAATACGCTCTTTACGGTCACTATATATAGTTTTGCGGCGATTATATGATCACTAGCTCATCGTAGAGCACCGTATTGCACCCTACTGACCGGCCACATAGTCGACGTGGCACTTTGTTGACTGGTTAAATTGTCACCTGGTTTCTGGGTCCCACCTGTTAGTTGGCAGAGCGAAGAAATCAGTTAAACAAAACTTTACGCAGGCGCGACACGAGTGCAACCCTTGCGCGCGAACCGCCCTGGCTGTGTATGTGAGTGCATGCACGTGTCCTCCCTCGGTCTTCCAACAAAGAGTGTACATTGGCTATAAAACAAAGAGTGTAGTACATGATGTACATCTACACTTCCAATGCATTTAGCCTTTAATCTAAATCGATATTGATTGACTAATGCACCAACTTGTGCTGTAGGTATAGGATACATGTCTATCCTTAATTACAGCATGCAACGGCCTTCATTTAATCTTCTTATCTCAATGGTCACATGCACACATAAGTCTGCTACTTTTGGGCGTTAATTATGCCCTGGTCAATGCGTAAATCTCTAATTGTATAGTCTTTCACGGACGTAGGGAGTAGGTTGAGCACTTGAGCGTGAGCGTGTGTGTTGCGTCGTGTGTTGTGTGCTGCATGGGGTGCGTGAGTGTTGCGTGCGTCCATGTGTGCGTGTGAGTGTTGCATGTTGCATGCATGCATGTATGCATGGGGCTTACTCCCTCCCATTGACATGTTCATATTTCAAGCTTCCTCTGTTCCCTCCATATGGTGATACTCCCTCTGTTCCCAAATAGTACGGAGTAAAAGCCTTCCTCTGTTCCCAAATACGGAGTATTTGTCTTTCTACAGATTTCAACAAGTGACTAGGTACGGAGCAAAATGAGTGAAGTGAGCATAGAGGCATAGGGATACTATACAAAGGAAGTGCTCGTGATCCATTATTCCCCATCTCGGTCAGAGAGAACTATTCAACTAGTCTTCGCAGTGAAGTGACAATACACGCTGCAGCAAATGGGACAGGTAATTAATAAGCTGAACCAGCGTGATGGTGTTACTAAATCAGCCTTACCCAGTACTGCCATCATGTTTGCCAGTAGAGCATGCTTCCGCAAATACGCCTACGCACCTCTGTCCTCCATTAACTGACATATGGGCCATGTTGTGGTAGACCCACATGTCATCGGTGTAACTATTTACACTCCGAAGGACGGTATATCCTGGTAGTAGTACTAGTAGAATTGAGATTGAATGCACTTTCTTCCCCGTCTTCCACTCTTCTTCCTCCTGTCTTCTTCTTCCTCCTCTCTTCCCCATCGTCGGCCGCACACCATTTACCCCGCTCCTCGCGCCGCCGCTCGCGCCATCTTCCTTGGTAGCTCACGTACCATATCCCCCCTCCACCGCTTTCGCCACACGAGGAGAAGCTTCTTTCTCGCCTTGCTCGAATCCACTTCCCGGCTGGCTCGCAGCACCGAAAACCCCAATGGCGAACCGACCGACATGCAGAGCCGTGGTTGGAATTCCTCCCGATGTTCTCTTGGAGCAGATCTGTAGTCGATGGACCTACTCAAGACCGTCCGTCGGCCGCATGCTCGATGTCTTTGTACCGCTTACTGCTCGCAACCGGCCGGCTCTTTTCAAGACACCCTGCTTGCGATGCCCTATCTCGCAGGTGGCCCGGACACCGACTTGACGATTCTACGGAGGTTGCCGTGGTGCCCTCGACATGCTACCACTACCCGCCCACCTGTCCTTCATGCGCGCCACTCATCGGGCGGGCATGAAGGCCAACTGATCGCCCTCATCCACCACACCGTAGTCCGTGGCGTCTTGTGGATTTCTACACCCAGCGAGATCACCTTCCATCGTTGGATACCGCCACCATCGAGTCTCGCAGCCCGCGGACACTTCGCCTACTACGCACGAGACGCGTCAAGCTTTTGGCTCGACCTCGCTTGCGTAAAGTTGTAATCTGCGGTGCCCACACCATCGAAGACTACATGGATTACAAGCTCATTGCATTGTTCAACATGGGATTAGTCTATCTCGAATCCGGTCGCCATACATGGTTATGGCTCATCATCAATCTGTTGATGCAACATTTCGCATCGATGCTATAGTGCACGATGGCATTGTTTACGCGGTTGACGCACAGATTGGCTGCCTATACTGGTGGAATCTATCGTCCTGTAATTGTTCTATCTCATCTCATCTTTACCTTATGAATACGACTGCCTGTTCATTTGTTACAAATTTAGAATGCATAGCATGTGTATAACCACATCATTGCTATATGTTCCTCTCATTTCCTAGATTTTTATGACCACACATGTTATTGTTAGAGTTGATATGAGAACAATTGGCATCTAATGATTGTTAGAATACATATTATGAGCATAACATCATGACTGCTATCTGTTACTCTCGTTTACAAGATTTTTATAACAATGCATGTTATTGCTTAGAGTTGATATGAGAACAGTAGTAGTAAGTGCTATGGTAGAATATGAGTAGGCGCTGTCATAGATGTTTTCCTCTCATTGTTACATCATGTTTGAACCATGACATATTGCTAGAATATGAAAGCCATTGGCTTATTTTTTTAACTTGGGGTATGATTATGACCACGGCATTGCAATTCTCTGTCTATGATATGTGTCACTGTTATAATAATCTTAATTCCACACATACTCTGAACATGATTGTTTATTTTTGTCCTTTTGGTCTCCAATTTGAATTGTTGCAGCAGACGCAAATGCGCTGGCCTTCATGATTCCAGGACCTGGAATCATACCAGCCGATGGGTGGTGGTTTATCGCTCGTTCAGCTGACGGCGGTCATTTGATGCTCATTCGCACGTACCAAATTGACCAAACCATTACATCAAACGACATGCAGTACAATGCGTGGGGCGTTCGTGACATTGATGGCTATGGCTGCTTTGTGTTTGAGAAAGATCCCAGCTCCATTGGGCCGAGCGTATTCAACTGGAGGCGGGTTTACAGCCTCGACAACCACTCCTTGTTCCTCGGGCTCAATTATCTGATCATCCAACCAATCATCGATCATATCGCCGACGATGATTACTGTTCTATGCAACTTCCATTCGCGAGGGGGGCTGTGTTTACACATCATACCATGGGTTTCATGAATCACCATATCCTGAGATTCGTCGACACAGCTTGTTGCCAGATAATCTTCAGTGTGTGAAAGGCATCAAGCTTCCATGCGATGGATGGCTTTTGCAAACCCGACATGCGGCGATGTGGTTCATGCCAATAGCAAATATGCACAACTTGATTCGTGCTGATATCTAGACTGAGCCATGTATTCTGCTGCTGTAGCACGACCCTCTTTTGTTGGATATTATGTACTGTTGTTAGTTTGAAGCACTCCTCTGGTTTGAAGGATAGATACCTTCACGGGATCAAGTGCATCCTAACTCACCGCATAGGATGTACTTGATAATGATGATGGAGATGATGTGCGAAGCCATATATATATATATATATATATATATATATATATATATATATATATATATATATATATATATATATATATATCAGTTAGACTTCAAGTGCATACTTGTTAGTTAAACCTATGTATAAATTGTGACACTAAATATGACTAGTAAGTAGTACAGTAGCAGTACTAGTATACGTCGGTCAAGTTATTCATCATGTCCACACATTGAGTTGACGTGACAACACGCTGCGCGTGAGGTCACACAAGAATCCCGGCAGCATGTTCAGGTATTCTGGACTTCAGATTGGGAGTACCACTTATCTCTCAAAATCTTCCATCGTTCACTTAAAACAGTCGATTGATCATACATTGAGTACCATATAACTGGAATTACCGATGCAAGTCGAAGAAGGATTGGCCGGTGCTGTCGGCTGGCGTCAAGTTCGATCCCACGGATCAGGAGCTGATCGAGCACCTTGAGGCCAAAGTGAGTCTTGACAGCGAGATTTCAGTTTCTCATCGATTTGTTCATACCAACCATCGACAATGAAAGCACGGCATATGCTACACCCAACCCGAGAAACTTCCGGGTAAGACACCGATCGGCCGTCTACTTGCACAAACATATTCCTTTGTTTATAGCTCTATTTTTCTTTTTAGACGCAGACCTGGTGAAGCAATTACAATTCGATAGTTAACAAAAAGTGAAACAAGTGACTGCAACATAACAAAGATGTTATGAAAATGCCAACTGGGTACACTAAAACCTGTATTCCACAATACTGCAGGTATCACACTGAGTGGCCTAAGGAAGCATTTCTTCCAGCGCAATTCTAGGGCATTCAAAAGGGGCACATGGACGCGTCGCAAGATACAGTCGGAGTGCGGCATGCACGCGATGTGGCACAAGACCGACAATACCTTGCCGGTGATGGTCAACGGCTGGCGACGGGCAGCAAAAGGTTACGTGCTGCACACCAACAAGAACTTCACCAGCAGAGGACCAATCGGTGATGCACCAGTACCACCTCGGGGACCTGGAGCAAGAGAAGGAGCGGAGCTGGTCCTCTGCAAGATTTTCTACCGCATTTAACACTAGGGCCGGGAGTAAAAGATTATAAGTTAGTTTGGTATTGGTAGTTGTACTACCTTGTCGTCCGCAAGTTGGTATTGTATTAACGATCTTTTGGTATGAACTTGCATTTGCTTCCAAACATCATGTCGAGGGTCGACGTGGATATAAAGCTTAATCATTTGTTTCGAAACGAATTTTCAGGCACCTGATTTTTATTTGATGGGTAGCATAAGCACCTGCCGTTCGAATTCCCAGTTCTCCAATTTTTTCAAAACAAGTGCATGCACTTATTATCACGATAAAAAAAATCCATGCTGCATCCCAGTTATCAGTCTGTACTTGCAGAATTCTCTTGTTTATTGAGCACGTACATTGTTTTTTCAGGTCGAGCAAGTTTCAACTGGGCTGTAGACTGCCCAGGGTAGGTTTTGTTTTTAACAGGCCCAGCCCATGACGACAACGGGGCACAAAGATCCAGCAGGTATCTACTGGCCTCTGGCCCGCCAACGTTAGTTATATTTTGTCTTACAACATCCGCAGGCAGTTTTTTTACTGAATCAAACACACAACCCAGTTCTATTTTCCTCTTGAAACGCATGTCCTACATCCGTTTTCTAATCTCTACCTATAGTTTTACTAGTTCATATACACGTATCATTATATTGAAAACACATAAAATTCCCTTTTCATATTTACATCCTTATTTTTGTTGTTTGTTCCCACCCAGCGCTGATTTTTTTACCACTGGTTTTCCCTTAAAGCAACTCAATTGTCCCACGTCTTATTTGCTTACAAAAACAAAATGATTTTTTTGGCAAATCAATAAGTTCTTAAAAATGTTTATCATTTCAGGATTACAATAGTTCGGACTCCACCGAAATATGCAAAATAAGGTTGAACTTTTTGACCGTGGTCCTGGGCAGAAAATGGGTTGTAATAAATTACTTAAGAATTAGCAAATGGGCTGCAAATTATAAAAAATAGCAAATGGGCTTTATGTTGTCTGCCACAGATTTGGAGGCTGACTCGTGGGCCTACTAAGTTCATGTGTACACAAGGTTTCTCAAAAAAGAAACTTAGTCAATAATCGACTCTACCAGCGTCAGACGGTTAGATGTCAATCTAACGGCAATCGTGCTTCTTCAGTCTCTGATCTTCCTGCCCCAGCCGCCCAAACCAGCGCCGTCGGAACCGCCTGCTCCCGCCTCCCGTGGCCGGCAGTGCTGCCGGGCAGGCCTCACGGCCCCATCATACTCGCATCCCTAGCCTGTGTATCCCTCTACTCACCCACACCTCCTGTTATATTCCAGCGACGGCAGCCGAACCAGTCAACCCTCGTACTCTCCACCGCGTGGCTAGCCACTGCCGTGTCTTCCCCGGCTCCGTGTCGTTCCCTTCGTAGGCCTCGCCATCATCCACCGCCATGGTGCTCTCGGCACGGCGTGGTCAATGATGTCCATCCAACGGCCGTAGTGCTTCTTCAACCTCTGGTCTTCTTGCCCCAGCCGCCCAAAGCAGCGCCGGTCGTACCGCATGCTCCTGCCTCTCGTGGCCGGCTGTGCTGCCGCGGAGGCCTCACCGTCCCCATACTACTCCCACCGCTGGCCAGTCCATCCCTCCACTCACCGACTCCCCCTGTTATTCTGCGGCGATGGCAGCCTCACACCACAGTCGAACCAGTGAACCCTCGTACTCCTCTCCGCGTGGGCATCCACTGTCGCGTCTTCCCCGGCTCCGCGTCGTCCCCTTCCTAGGCCTCGCCGTCATCCACTGCCGTCGTGCTCTCGGCGTGCCGTGGTTAATGTGGTCAACGACCGACTTCCATCGGAAGAGTACTGTACGTGGAGAGGCTGACAGCTGGGTTCACTAAGTTGACGCGTACGCAGGGCTTGTCAACTTAGTCAACAAACGATTCTACCAGCAGTAACCGTTGGATTTGAATCGAACGGTCCTGCTGCTTCTTCAATCGCTGCTCTTCCTGCACCAGCCGCCCAAACCAGCGCCGGGGAGACCGCCTGCTCCTGCCTCCAGTGGCCGGCTGTGCTGCCGTTGAGGCCTCATCTCCCCCTACTACTCCCACGGCAAGCCAGGCCCTGCGGCGACAGCAGCCTCACACCGCAGCCGAACCAGTGAACCCTCATACTCCTCTCTGCATGGGCATCCACTGCCGCGTCTTCCCCGGCTCCGCGCCGTCCCCTTCCTAGGCCTCGCAGTCATCAACTGCCTTGGTGCTCTCGGCGCGGCGTGGTCAACGTGGTCAACAATATTCCATCGGAAGAGTACTGTACGTGGACAGGCTGACAGCTGGGTCCACGGCCACAGCCCAGTTTTTTTGTGATTTGCCAAGTAAGTCGCTTTGTCAGGCCTGTTGGGCTGCAAATCTTTCAAGACGAGGAGAGCTTTCATTCGGTTGGCCGAGAAAATGGCCCATCAGTAATGAGAAATGGGTTGTACATTTTTAAAACACATCAAACCGGCAATTAGTTTCAAATATCTTTTTTTCATTTCGAGATTTTAAATTACATTAATTTTTATGCGTGGAGAATTTGTTGGATTTTATATTGATATACATTTATTTTTAAAATCAGTTTGAATGTGAGTCGAAATTTTGGGATTAAAAACAGTTCGGACCGCACCGAAATATGCAAAATTTCTTATAATTTTTTAACCGTGGCCACAATATGGGCTGTAATGCTAACAAAAAGAATATGGGCTCCAAAAAAACCTTAATAATTAGCAAATGGGCTGTAAATTATTAGAAATAATGGCAGATGGGTTGTATGCTGTTTTCCACAGATTTGAGGCTTTCCTAAAAAACGGTTGATGCACAAGCAGTGACTGTTGGATGGCCATCCAACGGCCGTCGTGCTTCTTCAATCTCTGCTCTTCCTGCTCCAGCCGCTCAAACAAGCGCCGACGGGACTGCCTGCTCCCTCCTCCCCGTGGCCGGCTCTGCTGCCGCGCAGGCCTCACCGTCCCACCGTAATCCCATCGCTGGCCTAGCCATCCCTCTACTCACCCACACCTGCAGTTATTCTCCGGAGATGGCAGATGAACCAGTAAACCCACGTACAGTCGTACTCCCCTCTGCGTGGGAAACAACTGCCGAGTCTTCCCTGCCTCCGTGTCGTTCCCTTCCTAGGCCTCGTCGTCGTCCACCGCCCTGGTGCTCTCGGCACGGCCTGGTCAACATGGTCAACGACCGACATGCATCTGAAGTGGACTATACGTGGAGAGGCCGATAGTTGGGTCCACGGGCGACGCGCGTGAAATGCCTCCTTATTACGCACAAAATAATGATTCCTCCACCTGACATCAGGGACCCACCGAAAGGGCCTCTGTATTTCACGAAAATAAGTTACCGCCGCTGACAGCTCGGCCCCACCCAGCTATATCTTCGCACGCAAGGAAGTGCCTCCTTATTACGCACAAAATAAATGAATACTCCCCCTGTTAGCTGGGACCCAGTATAGTGGCAGGCTGACTTGTGGGCCTACTAACTTGAAGGGGATGGAGGGCTTTGTCAACTTCGTCAATATGCACGATTCTAGCTCCAGTGATCGTACGATGTCCATCCAACGGCAGTAGTGCTTCTTCAACCTCTGGTTTTCTTGCTCCAAATTACCCAAACCAACGCTGGTCGTGCCTCGTGCTCCTGCCTCCCGTGGCCGGCTGCGATGCGGCGGAGGCCTCACCGCCCCCTACTACTCCCAATGCTGGCCAGGCCATCCCTCTACTCACCCACACCTGCAGTTATTCTCCGGAGATGGCAGATGAACCAGTAAACCCACGTACAGTCGTACTACCCTCTGCGTGGGAAACAACTGCCGAGTCTTCCCTGCCTCCGTGTCGTTCCCTTCCTAGGCCTCGCCGTCGTCCACCGCCCTGGTGCTCTCGGCACGGCCTGGTCAACATGGTCAACGACCGACATGCATCTGAAGTGGACTATACGTGGAGAGGCCGAAAGTTGGGTCCACGGGCGCACGCAAGGAAATGCCTCCTTATTACGCACAAAATAATGATTCCTCCACCTGACATCAGGGACCCACCAAAAGGGCCTCTGTATTTCACGAAAATAAGTTACCGCCGCTGACAGCTCGGCCCCACCCAGCTATATCTTCGCACGCAAGGAAGTGCCTCCTTATTACGCACAAAATAAATGAATACTCCCCCTGTTAGCTGGGACCCAGTATAGTGGCAGGCTGACTTGTGGGCCTACTAACTTGACGGGGACGGAGGGCTTTGTCAACTTCGTCAATATGCATGATTCTAGCTCCAGTGATCGTACGATGTCCATCCAACGGCAGTAGTGCTTCTTCAACCTCTGGTTTTCTTGCTCCAAATTACCCAAACCAACGCTGGTCGTGCCTCGTGCTCCTGCCTCCCGTGGCCGGCTGCGATGCGGCGGAGGCCTCACCGCCCCCTACTACTCCCAATGTTGGCCAGGCCATCCCTCTACTCACCAACACCCCGTGTTATTCTGCGGCGACGGCAGCCTCACACCGTAGCGAACTAGTGAACCCTCGTACTCCTCTACGCGTGGGCATCCACTGTCGCGTCTTCCCCAGCTCCGCCTCGTCCCCTTCCTAGGCCTCGTCGTCGTCCACCGCCATGGTGCTCTCGGCGCGGCGTGGTTAACGTGGTCAAGGAACGGCTTACATCGGATGTGGACTGTACGTGTAGAGGCCTACCTGACAGCAGGGACCCACCGGACGGGCCACCGTATTTCACGAAAAAAAATTCCCCCCGACTGCTGGGACCCACCAGCTACACCTTCGCACGCAAGGAAGTGCGTCCGGGAAAAAAACGATTCGCCCCCCTGACTGCTGGGACCCACCAGCTACATTTTCGCACGCAAGGAAGTGCCTGACAGTCGGGACCTACCTGGTCGAAGCGTACGTAGCGTTGTCATTCTGGTCGTGACGTGTACGTACATATATACTGGTGGATGTAGAGGCGCGCACGTGTCGTAGTAGAGGCGCGCACATAGCATGTACACGCGTCGCATAGCCGCCGGTGCAAGAAAGAAAATACGGCCACGTATGTGTACATACGGGCGGGATCTCGAACGCCTACTCGTGCATACGTACGGCAAGGGCTCGTGTACATGGCTGGGTCGGAACGGAGAAACAGCGTCATCGTCGTGTTCATGGGGAGGCAACGGAATGTGTCGTGTTCATCGAGAGGCAACGGAACGCGTGGGAGCCAACCGGCTGGGTCGGAACGGAATGCGTGGTCGTGTTCATGGGGAGGGCTTGGACGGAACAGGCAATGGAAACGATGCCTGGCGTACCGCAAAACGGAGGAAACAGACCTCCTACGGTCGAAACGGGGGTCCTGTTGATCGGGAGGGGTGTGGCGTACCGCAAAACGGACGAAACGGACCTCCTACGGTCCAAACGGGGGTCCTGTTGATCGAGAGGGGTGTGGCGTACCGCAAAACGGACGAAAACGGACTTGTGTTGGGCGCCACGGTCGAAACGGGGTCCTGTTCGCCGGGAGGTGTGGCGTGCAAAACAGGACTCCACGAGATACTTGCTCATCTCCACCGTTGACCTCCTCCACCTCCACGGGCTCCTGCTCATCCAGCCTCCACCACGCGCTACTCCACCGCTCTTGCTCAACCACCCTCCACCGCTCTCTGCTCATCCAACCCTCCACACCACGGGTCCTGTTCAACCACCCTCCACGGGCACCCCTCCACCGCTCTCACCGCTCATGCAGCCCTACACACCACGTGGTCCTGTTCATCCACCCCTCCACGGGCATCCCTCCACCGTCTACTATTCATCCAGCCCTCCACGACACCACGGGTCCTGTTCATCCGCAGGCAACACCACCGCCACCGCTCATCCAACCCCCCGCAACGCCACTTTGCTCATCCCAGAGGTAGCATCGATCGGCTTTAGTTTGCAGCGATGCGAAGAATCACTCGATCGGGTTCGATTAACAGCCATCGACCGATCGCTCAGGTTCAGTAATGCGTAGCCTGAAGTGCAATCGCTCGGGTTCAGTTAGAGCCCAACGCCTCGCACACACGGGCGTACGTGTATGAGAGAAACGCGCATCTATCGGCCCCCGACCTCCCACCGTAACCAGGAACTCCCTGAAATTTTCGTCCCCCTCGCTTCTACCATAGTTTTTTCCATCATGGACGGCCCAAAGAATGTCATGCAGCTGCGTCTCCAGCCCGTCCAGCATGAAAAGCCCATTTTCTGTCATCATTTTTTGTCATAGAAGTAGGAGCCCACCACATCTATGATGATACCGGGTTTTGTCACAATTATCGTCATAGAAGTGTCATATGTATGACAGAAAAAAAATTGTTCGGCCCAAAATGTCACGGATGTGTCTTTTTTTTGTAGTGTACTTCAGTCTCATGAAGTGGCTGGTGAATGCCTACCCTCGGCTGGACGTCGTCAAGTGGTCGGTCTGCATCGAGGGCGCGCGCCTGGCCTTCGCCCGCGTCTAGGTATGGTGGGCGAAGATGGACGCCATCAAGCTTGTGACCGAGGGACCGCCTGAGGGCAAGGAGCACCGCACGCCGAACGGTATTTTGAAGACATCCTAGAGGGGTCTTGTATTGTGGCGACGCAATGTGCGCAACACATTATTTTCGAATGAATACATTCATGTTGTCTCTGCCTTGTATGATGAAACAAAGTCGTTATGTAATACAATGTTTGTTTAAAAAATTCACCTCATGTGTGGCCGTGCTGTATGAAATCGGAGAGTTGGCCAGTCGTCGGCTTCTGCCCCCACATAGGTAGTACGAGGGTGTTCGGGATGTAATCTAAACACTCTTGACCCAATTGTTAGGTCCTTGAAGGAGGTGTTTAGCGCAACGAACCAGGCAATCAGACTATGTGGCTTTAGCACCCTCACTTAGCCATAGGAGTTTGACAATAAAAATATAGGCGCAGCCCCTAGTGTCCGAACTAGGATGCTGTAAACACCTGATCAGGTAAGTACCGATCCCTCGCGTAATGCGGAAAAAATCTCTCAAGATTTGAGACCTCCGAAGAGCTGACCGGCTCTCGCCGCATCATGACAGTCAATTTTCGGCTTTCTCTACTGAGGTGCTCATCCAGGTAAACCAAGGCACAATCGCAGTAGTTCTCCCTTTACTACCCTAGCCGGTATAGCGGAACGTAAGGTAGCAACACAGGAGCCAGGCAACCCAACTATTGACCAAAGACATGATTCGGAGGCAATGCATATAGTGCTAAATTCGGGGTGCCGAACTATACTGTAAAAAGTGTTTGGACTTTGTTGCCATATTGCATGGTGCTATGAAACCCCTGGCAAATTGAAACATACCAAAGTGTACAGGTGCTATTTGATAAGATTATCTGTCAAAGCCTGATTTTTGGCCCTTTCTTTTTCTTTTGTTTTTCTGAGATTTTTGCTCGAGTTTTCTTTCTCCGTGGCTATGTGGTCTGGAAACTAAAGAAGATGAACTCTTCTTTGCTTCCAGAGTGGCTTGTCATACCCAAATCCTTCCCTAGACCTTTCCATTTTCATCCTAGCCCAAATCACAATAGTCTTTTTATTGGGGATATTCTGTTTCTATTAAAGGCATAACTCAATTTGCCCTAGGTTCCGAAGCAACCTATATTTACATCACTCCAAAAATTCCCAAATAATTCTCATAAATTGTTTGGGTCATATCTTTCTTAAATATGGCAAAATATTTCATTGGCCATGTTTCCCATCATCCTCAAATAATTATTTTCCTATTCTGTCCTGAATGGCAGATTGTGAAGCAAGTGCCTTTTATCTTTGCCCAATTGACTCCAAACTTCTTGGACATCTTTTCATGTCCAAATAATTGCCTCATGACAAATTTAAACTTAATTTTCCTAGTCAATATTCCTGAGCAATTTTTCAAAGTTCCTGTCTGAGGGAATTGGTTGTGAAGGAAGTACTAGCTAGGTTAATCCAATTGAGTTGAATTTTTGCATGGTCTTTCATATCATCAAATAAAAGCTCTCCACAAGATTTGAGCTCATGCTCTGCATCCATGTGAGCTGAGCATCAATTCTTTGGTTCTGTCCAAATTTTCAGTTAATGAAGCAAGTATATTTTATCTTGCTCCATTATGGCTGTAAATTTTCCTAGGCCTTGTCTTATCCATATAACCTACCTCCACCCAATTTGGGCATATTTCATCTATCCATTTTTCCTCTAGAATTTGTTCAAGTTTTTGGTCAGTGGAAATGCTTGTGAAGCAAGTACCACTTTGGTTTATCCAATTGGTATGAAACCTTTTGCAGCATCTTCGTATGACTAAATAACTCTGCCTTGCCCAATTTCAGCTCAAGTTGAAACTCCATGTGAGAGCATCATCATGATCTTCATTCTAGACCAGATTACTTAGTTGTAAAGCAACTATATTAATTAGTGGTCCAAATCCCTCCAAGCTTCACAGGATTCTTGTCCTTCCTATCATAAACACACCAGACAACTCGTTTGGCTCCAAGCTCTTCTTTGTTGATCACTATAACCGGATTCAATTCGATACACCAAACTTCAGAGGAAAAATCACATCGATCCAGTGCACCTCTTCTTGATCTATCGCTTCCCCTAGCCTAAGTGATGCAAGGACTCATTACTAGACAGCTCACTGCAGCCTCTAGCGTCCCCTCCTTGTCGGTCACAGTGGTGACCACCGTTTTGGCATGGCGTTTCTCGCGCTCTAGCGCCACTGTCTTCTTCTCCCTCGATGCACGCTTGTCCCCCCGTCGCCTAGCTATGTCCAGAGCCTTCCCCGAGCAGTCGCCGTCCCTTTCGATCCCTTGCCCCCTTCGTCTTCTTCTCCGGTGAGCCGTCCCCCTCGCCGCACAGTGCGCGCGCTGTAGCGGACCGTCGTCTTCTCCTCTATTGGCTTCTTCCCCCCTTGTCCCCGAGCTTCACTCGTCTCCGTGACCCCTGGCGCTCGTCCGCGTCTCCCCTCTTCGTCTTGCCGCCCCTCCCCGTGACCCTTGGCCGTGCATGCCCGTCGCCGGAGCGCGGACACGTAGCCACGCACGTGCCACCTCACCCCCTCGCTGCCCCGGCTATATAAGGCCACCCCGAGCGCGTTCCTATTCACCACTCAACCTCACGCAATCCTAGCTGCCTCCCCATCCACCCGAACAAGCTCAAGGAGCTCCTCTGCCCCACCATCGCCACCACGGCCGCCGACAGTCTCTGCAAAAATTTGCCCGAGCCCGAGCCCGAGCCCCTCCCTCACTTCTTCCACCACCACGGCCCTCACCTAGTACCCTAGAGCCACCCCAGCTATCCCCGCTCTTCTACGATGGCCTTTGGTCGTGAGTTCACCGGAGCCCAAAGACCTCGTCCGCCGCGGCCGTAGCCCCGCTCTCCTCCGTTGTCTCCGGCGACCGTGCCACCTACCAGTCGGTGCGGCTTGTCCCACTGATCGTTTTGGTAGATCGCGCGTCCCAGACGGTGGCCGGAATCGCCCGCGGTCGTCATCGGGGTGAGCCCCCCTCTCGGTCGGCGCTAGTGGAGCGGGAGGTTGAAGGAGACCAGCCCATGCGGGCCCCAACTGCCGCGGTCCCACCCGTCAGCCAAACAAGGCGCGGGTTGACGTGGATAAGTGGACGCGCGTTTAGCGGGAATACATTTTCAGTAAACGAAAGCGTACTTCGGCTTTGCTTCGACCAAGAATACGTTTTCCCTGCTGGAAAGCGTATTTCATCGAAAGGCGCTTTCAGTTTTTCGGCTGAGGGCCTATTTGTGAGGATTTTCTTACAAATAAGTCCCTGGCAGAAAAACAACTATAACTTTTCAACCACAACTCCAAATGAGAATCCAACGCCCACGTCTTTGTCTCGTCGAGCATGTTCCATTACCATCATTTTCACTATGGTTTGACATACTGGAAATGGCCATTTTGACCTTACGCTAAATCAGCCCCCTCTGAGAGAGTACCCTTTCTGACGATTGTTTCCGCGATCGTTCCGCACTTCTCCCCGGAGCCTTCTTCATCCCCAGGCAAGCCACAACCACCATTTGCATGATAGCCATGCAGAAGCATTGGTTTTCAACTTGAATGTTTAATAACTGCATGTTCATTTTGCTACTACTATCGGTATTTCGGTTATGTTTATGGATCGGTGTTTACCGTCATGCTATGTTTTCTTGCAATCAAATATTATGTTCTTCATGCTAGTATTACTTTAATATTGGCAATGTTTGGTAGTAGTACATGTTGGTGATGTCTTCGGTGCATGACTATAGTCTGTTCCGAGTACTGCCATTATGCATGTTTCTTTGCATCCAGTTGATTAAATACATGCATGGTAGTTTTATCTTATGTCATTGCATGGTATTTAGTATTGATCCTAGTGGTCATCTCATGCTATGGGTAGTGTGCTAGTTGTTATATTCATGCTCGTCAGTATGCCATGCTCATCTGGATAAATGGTTACATGTGTTGCTATGCTCATTGATTATGTTGCACCTCCATGCTTATGATTGATATCATGTTCATGCATTGTAGTTGCGTCCTGTTATTTTTATCATGGCTCGGCCTATTGCATTCAAGTTTAACCAGATTAAATTGAACTTGAACAACTGATGGCTGAGTCATGGTGACACCATATCGATCTGACCAGTGCAACCACGCTTACCCTATGGGGGGGTCCTAACTGGGTCTATTGTCATGCCTCTCACCGGTGCCTCCCGCAAGGGAAGGTTATGCGCGGGCGATACCCTGATCAGGTAGGACGGCATAAGCCTTGTGTGCCCATTCTTGAGTATGGATCATTGTCCCCGTTTGGGACCGTTTTGCCACGACGGTGGCCGTTGGTGCCTTTGCTAGGCACGGGCCCACCCAGGACTTAGCCCAAAGGGGAGTTGTCCGGAGTGGCCGGGAGGGTGTCATGGCAGTAGGACGGTTTTGTCGGAACGCTTTGGTCCACCCAAATGGGAGTGCGATGCCAGGGTTCCGTGGTGTGGGTATAGTGTGCTAACCACTGCAGAGTGTGTGTGTTAAATCTATCGATAGCCGCGCCCGCGGATATGGGCCCAGTTCGTAGTTGGTCACACTGTGGGTCAACAGTAATAATAGTAATGTGCTTAATAACAACCGCGGTTTGATGATGAAATAAGTTGGTTGATATTTATGTGATCATAAGAGGATCACTGTGGTATTGTGAATACCGACTTGTTGGATATTTGTGGTGTTATGCGAGAGTCAAGGGTAAAAGTCAAGCTCCTTGTGGTCATAAATGATTACTATGGTATTGTTAATACCAAGCTTGATTGGATCCTGAGATGATTGTGTGATGTCCGTGATGGTAAGTGATGCATGTGATGGTTACGAGATAACCCGAGCAGAGTAAGTTTGTGCATGATAGTTTCATCATGTTGCATGCTAGTCTCATCATGTTCATATGTTTATGCCATGCTCGTATTGTTCTAGCTGTATCATCTTGTTCATGCTATGATTGATCTGATGGTATCATGTTAAACCTAGTTATCCTGTAATTGTCATGCTATTGTTTTTCTTGATTGCTTTGGTTGCTGTGAGCTTGCAAGTACATTCAATGTACTGACCTGGCGTGTCATGCCAGTTTGCAGGTCATGCCGGATTTGATTGCTTGTTTGCCGTGGATTCCTTGTTTGCTATCTAGGATAAGCATTCCAGCCAGAGTCCCTGTGGAGTGGAGTTCATCACCGTCGTCGTTGTTCCGCTACCAGTAGTCATTCCTCTGCATTGTGTTGTTCTGCTGCTTGCATGGAGCAACCTTGGCAGGCGTAGTGTCGCTGTGCCGATGTAATCCCCTCGTACCCAATGTAGCTTGCAATAAAGAGCTGGTTTGTTGTATGCTAAGTAGTGCCGTATTCCCGAAGACTTCTCCTCGATCTCTGGGCTGGAATACGAGGCATTCCGATTTCTCTAAGCCGGGGTGCCACAGGCTTGGTATCAGAGCAGGTCTGGCTGTAGGATGCCCTAGCCCACGCGAACGTTAGAATGAGGTAGTATAGAGCCCCGTTGGTTTGTTGCACTTGATTGCTGTATTTGTTTGTTGCATAGAATGCATATAGATTATTATCTTGTCGCTAACGGTTAATCTATTGAGTGTAGGTGGCATTGTTTTCGATCTACTACCTGCACCCTCCTTCTTTGCATGTCTGATCTTCGGTGTTTGGCGTCATCTCTGTCCTAGCAGAGTGATGCCCTGGTGCCAAGTGTTCCAGACACCATTTTCAGGAGTTATGCTCGGATATCGCGTCAATATCTTTCCGCCACCCACCCATATCGTTTCGGTGATTGACTTATCTCTGTCCCGAATCGTGCTCTCCATCTTGTCCCTTTGGCAACCCTTACTGATCTTTGTTAACAGAAAAGGGCAATGCCAGCCAGCCTTTCTTTTCCACCACTATCCTACCCTGTCATTCCATTTCTTTGGACGTGTATGGTTTCCTCCCGTACGCTTGATAATGATGTGGTCATGACCTTTCTGTCTCGCTACATGATCACCAAGTCCATCCTCGCCTCCGTATCCATCCAGTTGCAACCGGAGTTCGGCCAGCGCTTGGTGTAGCCTTGGTTACACCAACTCCTTCCACATGTGAATTCACTTTCGTGCACACCGCCACAACATATTACATCGCAATACTGGAGTTTCCGTGAGACTTGTGTGCTTAGGTGTGCATGCATATTATTGTGTGAGTTCCAGTAATATGCGACGTTGCTTGATTATTTATATTATTTGTATGCTTGTGTGTTTGTTTTGTTGTTTCCGTCGTTTCATTTGCTTCTTTCTGTGGGCCTTTAGTGTGACATTATTTTCCCCTTATTAAAGTTGCTCGTCAACCAACACCGGACCTGAAGAATCAGTAAAGAATAGAAATATTTGGAAGCTCGGATAAACAGAATGAAGTTATCAGCACACTACAGTGAAATTTGGAATATCTCATCTGAATGCAAAAGGAATCCTTGATGGACAGTTAGTATCATGTTTGCATCAGCGTGCACTCCTTACAACAATACGGATAATCAATTTCCCCTCAGTGTGCACTCTTCATGACATAAATGATCAGATCAGCAAGAAGATAAGCTATGTGCAAGACCAACAGTGCAATTTCAGACAAAGGTATGGTTCAGATACAAGGTTTGATTCTTCGTGGAGGATGATGTGGAAACATGATATGCCTGGAAGAAAGCAAGGATGTGCCACATACTCAGAAAGGAGGATGGCCTAGCAATTCCTGTTTCAGCACAAAACCCAGTCTTCCTCAGCAAGATTTCTCGATGGTTTTCAGCATAAGCCATCCAATCGTCCTTAGTACGACACTGGTGCAAGATAGTACATTGTGAATTGACAGCAGATGTCAGAATCAGATCCGCAATAGTTGGTCAGAAGCAAGAATCAGTCAAAACACAAGTCTGCCTCGGGAATCAGATTCTCAGATATATGTGAAGGAAGCCAGATATACACCTCAGTGTGCCAAAGGACTATGAAGATTGACGACAACAATGAGCTCTGTACAAGTACCGGTGAACCTGGAATATGATCCTTATGAGACGTTGTCTTCTTTTCTCTCATGGCACCATTCCTGTGTTTTGAGCCGTTTTTGGTCGTCTAGGGTGGATGCCGACTTTATATTTCTCTACTCAACAACTGTCACAAGCTCTGAGCTGCTTTCCGGCCGTCTCGTACAGGTGTTGAGTTTCTTTTTGTGACAGTGTCCCTATGCGTTTAGCTACTTTTCGGCTATCTTAGGGAGCTGCCACTTTCTTCTTATCAACACAGTCTCATGCTCTGAGCTGCTTTTCGGCTATCTTGAGCCGTCGTTGAGCTATTTCAGTGATGTCCCAGATCTGAGTTGTAAAGACCATTCTGGTGGCTACTGATTTATTTGCCAACTTCTTGCAAGGGTTCAGATGATCATTTTCCCCCGGTCAGAATGTTGCACCCTACAGGACCTATGGTCACCCGAAGAAGTAATATGACCCCGCTCTTTCAACCAAGGATCCAGATCAAGAAAACAATAATGAAGGAGCAAGACCAGTGGTGCAGATATGAAAATGGTGCAGATACCCCGGACAGTCTGAGTCGGGATCGACCGCCATGGATATTCACCTAAGGGGTCTACCCAATTTTGAACCACCGTCAGTCAAGGATGAGGATATTATTAGATAAGGTCATACCCCTTATGCTAGCCCTGACAGGCAACAATCAATTATTTGGTATGAAGCTGAGACTCAAGGCAGTGGAGCTAGTCAGGATGAGTCAGAAATTCCTGCGATAAGTCAGAATCTATCAGGAAAACGGTTATGCCTCAACTCACGGTTTGGAACCCGAAGGACCTGCATTTAGTGGAGAAACCCAATGCAAGGAGTCAGAGCTTGCATCAGGAAAATTTGATCACCAGTTCATGGACAGTTGTCAGTACAAACACATCAATCGGAAATCACCTCGGATTTGTGAGACAGACATATAACCAATCACACTCAGCTAAGTCAGCAGATATGAACAGAATTGGAGCCAGTATAAGCAGGAAAATGTGGGGTAAGATCTGTCAGGATATGGATACAGTGAAGCAAACCACCCGAGAACTAGTCAGGTAAGGCAGATGAAGAATTTGATGGGAACAATCAATAAAGGAAAAAGGATACCCGAGTTGGAACAGTTTCCTTAAGGCAGTATATGCATACTTGTTCCCTGAGCAACCAAATCTCGAGGACGATATTTCTTTAAGGGGGAAGGTTTGTCACTGCCTGATTTTTGGCCCTATTTTTTTCTTTTGTTTTTCTGAGATTTTTGCTTGAGTTTTCTTTTTCCGTGGCTATGTGGTCTGGAAAATGAAGAAGATGAACTCTTTTTGCTTCCAGAGTGGATTCTCATACCCAAATCCTTCCCTAGACCTTTCCATTTTCATCCTAGCCCAAATCCCAATAGTCTTTTTGTTGGGGATATTTCATTTCTATTAAAGGAATAAATCAATTTGCCCTAGGTTGTGAAGCAACCTATATTTCCATCACTCCTAAATTTCCCAAATACTTCTCATAAATTTTTTGGGTCATATATTTCTCAAATATGGCAAAGTATTTCATTGGCCATGTTTCCCATCATCCTCAACTAATTCTTTTCCTATTCTGTCCTGAATGGCAGATTGTGAAGCAAGTGCCATTTATCTTTGCCCAATTGACTCCAAACTTCTTGGACATCTTTTCATGTCCAAATAATTGCCTCATGACAAATTTCAACTTAATTTGCCTAGTATATATTCCTGAGCAAATTTTCAAAGTTCTTGTCTGAGGAAATTGGTTGTGAAGGAAGTACTAGCTAGGTTAATCCAATTGAGTTGAATTTTTGCATGGTT
Source organism: Aegilops longissima (assembly GCA_021605205.1). Taxonomy (NCBI): domain Eukaryota; kingdom Viridiplantae; phylum Streptophyta; class Magnoliopsida; order Poales; family Poaceae; genus Aegilops; species Aegilops longissima. The sequence goes on along the minus strand of CM038679.1, from coordinate 100,539,145 downwards.
TTTAATATCATCAAATAAAAGCTCTCCAAAAGATTTGAGCTCATGCTCTGCATCCATGTGAGCTGAGCATCAATTTTTTGGTTCTGTCCAAATTTTCAGTTAATGAAGCAAGTATATTTTATCTTGCTCCATTATGGCTGTAAATTTTCCTAGGCCTTCTCTTATCCATATAACCTATCTCCACCCAATTTCGGCATATTTCATCAAGCCATTTTTCCTCTAGAAGTTTTGCAAGTTTCTGGTCAGTGGAAATGCTTGTGAAGCAAGTACCACTTTGGTTTATCGAATTGGTATTAAACCTTTTGCAGCATCTTCATATGACCAAATAACTCCGCGTTGCCAAATTTCAGCTCAGGTTGATTCTCCATGTGAGAGCATCATCATGATCTTCATTCTGGACCAGATTACTTAGTTGTAAAGCAAATATATTAATTAGTGGTCCAAATCCCTCCAAGCTTCACAGGATTCTTGACCTTCCTATCATAAACACACTAGACAACTTGTTTGGCTCCAAGCTCTTCGTTGTTGATCACTGTAACCTGACTCAATTTGATACAGCAAACTTCAGAGGAAAAATCCCATCGATCCAGTGCATCTCTTCTTGATCTATCGCTTCCCCCAGCCTCAGTGATGCAAGGACTCATCACTAGACAGCTCGATGCAGCCTCTCGCGTCCCCTCCTTGCCGGTCACAGTGGTGTCCACCGTTTTGGCATGGCGTTTCTTGCGCTCTAGCGCCACTGTCTTCTTCTCCCTCGCTGCACGCTTGTCCCCCCGTCGCCTAGCTATGTCCAGAGCCTTCCCCGAGCAGTCGCCGTCCCTCTAGAGCCCTTGCCCCCTCCGTCTTCTTCTCCGGTGAGCCGTCCCCCTCGCCGCAAAGTGCGTGCGCTGTAGCCGACCGTCGTCTTCTCCTCTGTTGGCTTCTTCCTCCCTTGTCCCCGAGCTCCGCTCGTCTCCGTGACCCCTGGCGCTCATCCGCGTCTCCCCTCGTCGTCTTGCCGCCCCTCCCCGTGACCCTTGTCCGTGCATGCCCGTCGCCGGAGCGCGGACACGTAGCTGCGCGCGTGCCACCTCACCCCCTCGCTGCCCCGGATATATAAGGCCACCCCGAGCGCGTTTCTCTTCACCACTCAACCTCACGCACTCCTAGCTGCCTCCCCATCCACCCAAACAAGCTCAAGGAGCTCCTCTGCCCCGCCATCGCCGCCACGGCCGCCGACGGTCTCTGCTCAAATTCGCACGACCCCGAGCCCCTCCCTCACTTCTTCCACCACCATGGCCCTCCCCTAGTACCCTAGAGCCACCCCAGCGCTCCCCGCTCTTCTCCGATGGCCTCTGGCTGTGAGTTCACCACAACTCGAAGACCTCGTCCGCCGCGGCCGTAGCCCCGCTCTCCTCCGTCATCTCCGGCGATCGTGCCACCTACCAATCGGTGCGGCTCGTCGCACTGATCGTTTTGGTAGGTCGCGCGTCCCAGACGGTGCCCGGAATCGCCCGTGATTGCTGTCGGGGGCTCACCCCTCCCGGCCGGCGCTAGTGAAGCAGGAGGTTGAAGGAGACCAGCCCATGCGGGCCCCAGCTGCCACGGTCCCACCCTTCAGCCAAACAAAACGCGGGCTGACGTGGATAAGTTGACGGGTGTTTAGCGGTACTACGTTTTGAATAAACAAAAGCGTACTTTGGCTCTGGTTCGACCAAGAATACGTTTTCCCTGCTGGAAAGCATATTTCACGAAAAGGCGCTTTCAGTTTTTCGGGCTGAGGGCCTGTTTGTGAGGATTTTCTTACAAATAAGTCCCTGGCAGAAAAACAACTATAACTTTTCAACCACAACTCCAAATGAGGTGAATCCAACGCCCACATCTTCGTCTCGTCTAGCCCGTTCCATTTCCATAATTTTCACTATGGTATGACATACAGGAAATTACCATTTTCCTCTTATGCTAAATCAGCCCCTCCGAGAAAGTACCCTTTCCGCCGATTCTTTCCGAGTTCGTTCCGCACTTCTCCCCGGAGCCTTCTTCATCCCCAGGCAAGCCACAACCACCATTTGCATGATAGCCATGTAGAAGCATTGGTTTTCAACTTGAATCTTTAATAACTGCCTGTTCGTTTTGCTACTGTTGACGGTTGGTTATACTTATGGATCGGTGTTTACCATCATGCTATATTTTCTTGCACTCTGTTATTATGTTCTTCATGCTAGTATTACTTTAATATTGGAAATGTTTGGTAGTAATACATGTTGGTGATGGTCTTTGGCGCATGACTATCGTCTGTTCCGAGTACCGCCGTTATGCATGTTTCTTTGCATCCAGTTGATTAAATACTTGCATGGTAGTTTTATCGTTATGTTATTGCATGGTATTTATTATTGATGCTAGTTATCATGTCATGCTATCGATAGTGTGCTAGTTGTGATATTCATGCTCGTCAGTATGCCATGCTCATCTGGATAAATCGTTACATGTGTTGCTATGCTCGTTGATTATGTTGCACCTCCATGCTTATGTTTGATATAATGTTCATGCATTGTAGTTGCATCCTGATATTTTTATCATGGCTCAGCATATTGCATTCAAGTTTAACCGGATTAAATTGAACTTGAACAACTGTTGGCTGATTCATGGTGCCGTCATATCGATCTGACCAGTGCAACCCCGCTTAACCTATGGGAAGGGTCCTAACTGGCTCTATTGTCATGCCTCCCACCGGTGCCTCCCGCGAGGGAAGGTTTTGCGCGGGCTCTACCCTGATCAGGTAGGATGGCATAAGCCTTGTGTGCCCGTTGTTGAGTATGGATCCTTGTCCCCGTTTGGGACCGTTTTGCCATGACTGTGGCCATTGGTGCCTTTGGTAGGCACGGGGCCACCCAGGACTTAGCCCAAAGGGGAGTTGGTCGGAGTGGACGGGAGGGTGTCATGGCAGTAGGACGGTTTTGTCGGAACACTTTGGTCCACCCGAATGGGAGTGCGAGGCCAGGGTTCTGTGGTGTGGGTACAGTGTGCTATCCTATGCAGAGTGTGTGTGTTAAATCTATCGATAGCCGCAGCATGATATGGGCCCGATTAAGAAGTTGGTCACACTGTGGGTCAACAGTAATAATAATAATGTGCGTAATAACAACCGCGGTTTGATGATGAAATAAGTTGGTTGATATTTATGTGATCGTAAGAGGATCACTGTGGTATTGTGAATACCGACTTGTTGGATATTTGTGGTGTTATGCGAGAGTCAAGGGTAAAAGTCAAGCTCCTTGTGGTCATAAATGATTACTATGGTATTGTTAATACCAAGCTTGATTGGATCCTGAGATGATTGTGTGATGTCCGTGATGGTAAGTGATGCATGTGATGGTTACGAGATAACCCGAGCAGAGTAAGTTGGTGCATGATAGTTTCATCATGTTGCATGCTAGTCTCATCATGTTCATATGTTTATGCCATGCTTGTATTATTCTAGCTGTATCATCTTGTTCATGCTATGATTGATCTGATAGTATCATGTTAAACCTGGTTAACCTGTAATTGACATGCTATTGTTTGTCTTGATTGGTTTGGTTGCTGTGAGCTTTCAAGTACATTCAATGTACTGACCTAGCGTGTCATGCCAGTTTGCAGGTCATGACGGATTTGATTGCTTGTTTGCCATGGATTCCTTGTTTGCGAGCTATGATAAGCATTCCAACCAGAGTCCCTGCGGAGTGGAGTTCATCACCATCGTCGTTGTTCCTCTACGAGTAGTCATTCCGCTGCATCGTGTTGTTCTGCTGCTTGCATGGAGCAACCGTGCCATGCGTAGTGTCGTCGTGCTGATGTAATCCCCTTGTACCCAATATAGATTGCAATAAAGAGCTGGTTTGTTCTATGCTAAGCAGTGCTGTCGTGGTTTTGTCACGGCAGATGTCCTCATGAAAGGACTTAGTCGTGGAGCCATCGCTACGGGTTAGCTTGAAGGGGTTAAAGCGGACACAAGGACGCAAGAGAGTTTATACTAGTTCGGCCCCTTCGATGAAGGTAAAAGCCTACGTCTAGTTGTGATGGAATTGATGGGGGTCTCGATGACTAGGGAGCAAACAAGCTTCTCCTAAGTCTCGAGTTGTTGTCTGTTGTCCTCGAACCGCCGCCGGGTCGTCCCCTTATATACATGGGTGACACTCGTCGGTTTGCAGAGTCCCGAGACCGGCTCATAGACGTGTCCGGTTCGGTCTCTAGTATTTCTAACTTACAACACAAGTTACATACTAATGCAGGTTCACGGCTACAAGCCTTAAACCGGTTCTGGTCCTTGGGCCCTTATAGAATATCCTCACAGGCTTCAAGCATACTTGACTACTGACGAAGTTAACCCGGCCTCTCCTGGCCGGTTTATGCCCAGTAGTAATATCCCCAACATTAGGCCCCAGATTGATTTGAACAGGTTCATGTCAATCCTTAGTAAAAACTTCGTCTTCAACATCTCCTTGGTTAAAACGCCATGACGTCATCTTCTTAGACTGTGGTGAACCGGCATGACGTCATCTGTCATAAAGAATTGTATATAACATCTTTTCATTAATGGGTCTACAACAATCGAGGCGACAGCTCCGCTTCCAAACTTGCGGCCCCTTGATTTTCGCGCCTGACACACATATCCCTTGCCTTTATAAATAGGACCGAAGGGTCATTCTCCTTTCCCCTTCGTGCCCTTCCGCATCGTCTTCCTTGCGCCGCCCAGCTCGTGAAGCTCCGCCGCCTCCATCAACCATTGTCTCTGCATCAACCTTGGCCGCTGCATCACCCTGAGCGTACCAGAGCATCGCGGCGACCTTCCGCTTCTTCCTCAGCTCAGGTAAATCTTCTGCTCTTTCCGCCCCATATCTATTCTAGGGTTTCTAGGTTTTTCAGTGTTCATCCTTTGTTCTTCGTTCATATAATGGTTCTCAAAATAACTCCTGAATCTCTATTCTATGTAATGGTAGCTTTTAGCCTCCGTTTTCACTGACGCATCCCATTGGTTTAGTACCGCTCCGTTTTGGACCTTGAATATTTATTTCTTTTCTGAATATGCTCCAGATTCAAAACTGTGAAACATTTTTGTGAAACCTGTTTTCACACATCAACTCTTAATTCTTCAATGTTTCAGACCAGGCGGTTTGACTTTGTAGAAAAATTGACAACTCGGCATATACCATTAGTCCCCATATTGAACCGCCAGGATTTCCCAGTTTTTTAATGCCACCTTGCAGAAATCCGGTTTATTAATAACTTCTTCCGGTTTAACAATGAATGTATCAATATATAGCCTTCCAACATATTCTTGAACCGGTATTACTGCTTTGCAGATTGCACCATGGCCAAGCAAGTGTATGAGTGTAATTGGGTCCCTTCTCGAGTGACTGAAACTCAACTGGATAACTTAGTCCGCACCGGCGCTTTAGGCAAAAAAGACGTCATTCACTTGAGGGTCCCTGGCCCGGAGAGTTCTCTGGAACCCAAGGATGGAGAAGTTGTTGTTTTTGCTGATCATTTAGCCCGGGGCTTCAGTCCACCCGGTTCAAAGTTTTATCGGGATGTCTTGGCCAACTTCCAACTGCGTCCACAAGACATTGTCCCCAACTCCATAACCAATATCTGTCACTTTCAAGTGCTCTCTGAGGTGTTCTTTCAAGAGGAGCCCACAGTTGAATTGTCCAGAGATTGCTTCCATCTAAACCGCCGCACTGAATTTTCTGACGGTCCCAACACTGAATTGGGTGGTGTGGCAATTCAAAAGCGGAAAGGGGTCACTTACCCTCACGCCAAACTGCACAGCCATCCCAAAGAGTGGAATTCAACATGGTTTTACTGCAAAGATACCTCTCCTGAGGGAGAAAATCCTTTACCGGGTTACCGTCCGGGCGCTAAACAACACATCCCCTCCCTCACGGATCGATGCTAAGGAAAGAAGCAAATATGCCCCTCAACTATCCAAGCTCCGGGCCTTCATGGCCAACGGGTTGACAGGAGTTGATCTTGCTCGCTGCTGGATATCTTGGAGTATACTGCACCTAAGCCTGCGCTCCGGTTTGATGTGCAAATACACAAAAGATGTGAAAGACCCTCTACGGCATATTGAGATCCAGCTGACGGATGATGAAGTTACTGATACTGTTAAGAGGATGTTAAATGAACCGGAAGCTGCTTGCGCCCAAACCGGCTTGGCTCCCTTTTCTGCCATTAACAAACCGCCAGCCGTAAGACTCATATCTTATACCTTTATAAAATCTGACTATGTTTAAGTACTCTTTGTTGATATTAACATCTTTCAAACAGGGTGATGATCCATTTTGGAGCAGGAAGACTCCACAAGAGAAACCGGTGGCAATAACCCGGCCCAAGACCAAAGTTGTGAAGAAACCAACAAATAGAAAGAAAACCACTGCCTCCTCCGATCCACCAGCTGACGATGATGTGGGTAATCCGGATCTTGTGGTAGAACTTCACTCACTTGGTTTATTTTTCACACGCCTTATTGATAATGATTATTGCCAGGATGATGCTGAAGTCAGTCATGCTGATGTTGTAGAGGTAATCGCTCTTTCTTCCGATTCAAACCCTTTACCTTCCGTAAAAATCCGTCGGGGAAACCAGAAAGTTAAATTTTCTCATCCTCTTGCTTACTTGGACCGAAACTTTCTTATGAAGACACAACAGCATGAAGCTCGTCGCGCAACCCGGCACAGCGGCCAGGTAGTCACCTCCACCGGTTTACCGAACATTTCGGTTCGGAAACGCCATTTAGAGGTCTCTAACTGTTTCGTCAATGCTTATCCTAAAGCGGGTTGCATTCGTCAACCTCTTAATCCATCTGACTCCAATTATCAGGTGACTTCTCATTCTTCCTCTGGCGAGTCGACAGGCACCCAACTCCCACCACTCAAGATAGTGCTTGGGTGAGCCATATTCCTGATAATGTTGTTTGGTATACCACTTTCAATGTTCATTGGACTTATCCGTCTTTTTCCTTTCAGGGCCAAGCCTAGGCCAAGCAAGAAAGCTCGCCTGGACAAAGCGGCAGAAGACGATGCTCCTGAACTGACCCAAATACCAAATCCCGAGGAACACATCCAGGATGATATGTTGAACGACCCACCATTGCAAGATAATGATGCTATTGTTGAAGAGGCACATGTTGATGCCACAGGCCCTTCAAATCAACCCACGAGTCCTACTAAAACAGCGAGTCCACCAAAGCATACGGATAAACCGGTGACCCCAGTCCGAACCGGTGAAGCCAAGGATGATGATGTTGTTATTACTGGCTTTGGCCATTCCGAGCCAGGTAATCCTGTCGCTTTGTCCAAGCATACTTCAAAGGATGACTTTACTGCGTTTGGTAAAGGCAAGTGGAATGCCGATTTGGCTACTTATGCCGCTTTGAATCCCCAAGACCTTCATTCCGGTTATCTGAATCGGTTATATACCAGCCGTGATTATGAAGCCGGTCTAGTAAATATGATGAAGGACAAATATGAGGTAAACTCCATATGACTCTCTGCTTGTATATTTTAATCTGTGAACTCCAATAGCCCTCAAGTGACGGTTTTAAGATGAGAACTTAAACCGGGACTTCCTAATATAATCCTGAGCAAAGTTGTACTTTTGGGAAAGTAGCCCCCAAGGGCCGGTTCAACTTAATATAGTTAAACCGGGACTTTTATACCATAAGAAATCAAGTATCCCTCAAGGACAAAGCAAATAGGCATTAGCCCCCAAGTGCCAAGCCGAATACTTGTATTGAGCTTGGGACTTTATATCGAATTTGTAGGATGAAAAGCAAATATGCATTAGCCCCCAAGTACCAAAGACATAACTTGTTATGGGGTTGGTACTTCAACTCTGATCCTTAATCCTTATCCAATTATTATCTGTATGTAGGCTGATCTGAACAAGAAAGAAAGCCAAATCGCTGATCTCCAAGAAAACCTGAAATCCCAGCAAGCTGAAACGTCCAAAGCAAAGAATGAATTAACCGGCGCTTTAAGCGTCATGGAAAAGCTTAAGGAGGGCTCCAACAAGGAGCGGGCGGATTGGGCCACTGAAAAGGCCTCTTTAACTCAACGGGCAGAGAATGCTGAGGCTGCACTCAAACCGGTGGTTGACGAACTGACGAGTGTAAAGCGGCAAGTGCATGCCATGACCGCTGCTGTTTTTGGTAAGTCTTTTTTATTTCTGACGTAATGAAGCCTTCTCATGTAATTGCCGGTTTATTAACCCTTTGAATGATACAGGGACACGTATTGGCCACTTGGGATCAGACATGCGGAAAAAATTGAAAGCCTCTTATACATTGATAGAGCAACTATATACTGGCGCGCAGCGGATCATCAGTACTGCTTCTCACAACAACCCGGCACCAACCATGATCCAGGACACCATTAAAAGGTTGTCAATGCTTCCTGCCCGGGTTGAAGAGTTGAAGAAATCTGCTGCTAGAACTGATGCCATAAACACCTTAATCCGGGCCAAAGCATGGGTGCCAGATTTTGATAACTGTTGAAGCGGCGCAGGGCTTCCCAAGCTTGAAGGAAGACGGGACAGAATTCAGCGAAGAGGATCTCCGAGTGATAAACCGGGAAGTGCGCTCCTTGGCTTGCCAATTGGCTGAAGAGGCAAATCTGTCTCACTATCAAGCCCAATATGATGGAGAAAATAAATGAGTGCCTGCACCAATTCCTGAAGCGGAGAACCTTATACCGCCAATCCGTAAGCATACTTACGCTCCTGATATTGAACCATCGTTGCTGATCAATGACGAAGCCGTATTCCAAGCATAATGGGAATCGACTGGACAACTGTTGATTTCCAGCCGCTGGGTAGGGAATCAGAAGTTGAAGCGGCGCAGGATGACCGGCAACCATCAGGCCAAGCTGGCGACCAAGCATGAACCGGAGGCCGGTTTACATTACTGCTTCCTTATGTTATGCAGAAAAACAATTATCTTATTTGGGCACCGTGTTGCCTTGTAATAGACTAGCTGCCATACTTTGTGTTGATATGCCTTTGTGCATATTTATTACAGCTTATGCTCCCGTTGAATCACCGATGCTAAACTGCTGTCTGTAGCAAAAAAGCTTAAAACGCCATTGTGGTTGTATAACTATGCGGGTCATCATATCTATGTATGCGAAATCAAAGATAATACCTTAGATTTAAACATATGATAAAATATAGAAATGTATGATACCTGCCATCGTAGGGCATGAAGTTGGATGTGCCAATCTTGAAGCGGAGTTGTAAGAAAACCCGCTCTGCTGAAGGAGAAAACAGCTCCTGTGTATATAGGGTCGGTTTACCAGGTAAAAATTTCCGGGTTAAGATGAACACCGGTGTTACTCCATAATAGGATGTTTATCAAAAAACAAACCGGGCAAAGTGTCTCCGGATGAACAACAAAACGTGTCCCGTCAACTGACAGTTGAATCGGTTTAATAATTGCCGGTTTAAGAACACAACAAGAGGAACATGCAAAAAGACAAACAAATTTCAAGCAAAGGAAAAGACAAAATCTTTTGCGAAAAGAGGTTGTTTAAGCCGATCAAGTGGCACTACCATGGTCGGACACGACCAAGCCCCGAATAGGCGTAGCTATGGTTCATGTCAGCAAGGTCCCCAAATGATGCAGCGGCATTACGCCGATCAAGAGGTGTAGCGATGGTTCGGGTTCGACCAAAGCCCCCAAGTGATTCTGTGGCCTTAGGCCGATCAAGAGGCGTGACTGGTTCAGACGTGACCAAGTCCCCAAGTGATCTCGTGGCTTTCGCCTATCAAAAGGTGTTGCATTGGTTCGGACACGACCAAGCCCCCAAGTGACATGATATAAAGCTTTGTTAAAAAGCTAACTCAAGGGGTAAACCGGAGACCGCTTTAAGATAAAAACTCCATGTAACCACTCATGATGTAAAAATAACAGAGACCCCGCTTTAGCTAAGGCTTCAGTTTATTGTATTGATCATAATATATACATTGTCATAATATGTACATAAGTAGAGCCTATGGCTCAAGTATAATAGGGCCGAAGATGAGCTATGTTCCACGGCATGTTGGTCTCCTCCTCTGATGTACGTGAGTCTTTATGCTCTCGAATATCAATCAGATATTACGACCCGTTGTGCAGATTCTTGCTGACCACGAAAGGTCCCTCCCAAGGTGGGGATAGCTTGTGCATGTCAGTCTGGTCTTGGATGAGCCGGAGCACCAAATCTCCTTCTTGAAAGGTTCTGGTTCTAACTCGGCGACTGTGATAGCGACGAAGATACTGCTGGTAGAACGCCGAACAGGCAGCTGCAATGTCACGCTCCTCATCCAACAGGTCCAAAGCGTCTTGCCGTGCTACCTTGTTGTCCGCTTAAACATAAGCTGCTACACGAGGTGAATCATGACGGATATCACTGGGGAGAACCGCCTCCGCTCCGTAGACCATGAAGAACGGTGTGTATCCTGTCGATCTGTTGGGTGTAGTGTTGATGCTCCATAACACAGATGGTAACGCCTCAACCCAACAACCTGGCGTCCGCTGCAAAGGAACCATAAGTCGGGGTTTGATTCCTCGTAAGATCTCCTGGTTAGCTCTCTCTGCTTGGGCATTGGACTGTGGGTGAGTCACTGATGAAACGTCAAGCCGGATGTGCTCATGTTCACAGAACTCCTTCATAGCACCCTTAGACAGATTGGTACCATTATCAGTAATGATACTGTGTGGAAAGCCAAACCGGAAAATCACCTTATTAATGAATTGAACCGCCGTGGCTGCATCACACTTGCTAACGGGCTCCGCTTCTACCCACTTTGTAAATTTGTCAACCGCCACCAAAAGGTGGGTCTTCTTGTCCTTGGACCGTTTGAAAGGCCCAACCATATCCAGCCCCCAAGTCGCAAACGGCCGAGTAATTGGAATCATCCTCAATTCTTGAGCCGGCACATGAGCGCGTCTTGAGAACTTCTGACAGCCGTCACATCGCCTAACCAGGTCCTCCGCATCAGCATGAGCAGTCAACCAATAAAATCTGTGACGAAACGCCTTAGCCACCAGATATTTTGAACCGGCGTGGTGACCTCAATCTCCTTCGTGAATTTCACGCAAGATTTCACAGCCTTCCTCTGGCGACACACAACGTTGAAACGCTCCAGACACACTGCAATGATGCAACTCTCCATTAACAATAGTCATGGACTTGGATCGCCGGATTATCTGCCTGGCTAGCGTCTCATCCTCTGGTAACTCGCCCCGGTTCGTGTATGCAAGATAAGGAACTGTCCAATCCGGAATGACATGCAGAGCTGCCACCAACTGAGCCTCCGGATCAGGAATAGCCAAATCCTCTTCGCCAGGGAGCTTGACCGACGGGTTATGCAGGACATCCAAGAAGACATTAGGCGGGACCAGTTTACGCTGAGAGCCCAGCCGGCTTAAAGCATCCGCTGCTTCGTTCTTCCGTCTGTCCACGTGATCCACCTGATATCCCTTGAAGTGGCCTGCAATAATATCCACCTCACGACGGTATGCTGCCATGAGCGGGTCCTTAGAATCCCAAGTACCAGACACTTGTTGGGCCACCAGGTCCGAGTCGTCGAAGCACTTAACCCGGCTGAGATTCATCTCCTTAGCCATCCGAAGACCATGGAGTAAAGCTTCGTACTCAGCTGCATTGTTAGTACAAGGGAACATTAAGCGGAGAACATAACAGAACTTATCACCTCGCGGGGAAGTTAATACGACTACAGCCCCCGAGCCCTCCAATTGCCTGGACCCATCAAAATGAATAGTCCAATAGGTGTGATCCAGCTTTTCTTCATGTGCTTGTAGTTCCATCCAATCATTGATGAAATCCACAAGTGCTTGAGATTTGATCGCCGTCCGAGGCACATATTTCAAACCATGCGGCCCAAGCTCTATAGCCCACTTGGCAATCCGGCCAGTTGCCTCCCTGTTTTGAATTATATCTCCCAAAGTAGCAGAGCTAACCACTGTGATGGGATGTCCCTGAAAGTATTGCTTAAGCTTATGGCTTGCCATGAAAACTCCATACACCAGCTTCTGCCAGTGCGGGTATCTTTGCTTGGACTCAATAAGCACCTCGCTGATATAGTAAACCGGACGCTGAACCGGATATTCCTTGCCCACCTCCTGGCGCTCCACCAAGATAGCTACGCTGACTGCACGAGCATTTGCTGCCACATAGAGTAGCAATGGTTCCTTGTTAATCGGAGCAACAAGAATAGGCGGATTGGCTAGCTGCCGCTTTAAGTCCTCCAAGGATTTATCGCCGCCGCACCTCGCACAAAGGGATCCGCTTTCTTGATTCGATACAAAGGATCGCCTTCTCACCGAGGCGGTGATAAACCGCTCAACGCGCAATCTGACCTCGCCAAGCGCTGGACATCATTGATACATTTCGTTTAGCGGAGAGGTGATAGCTGTGATCTTCTCCGGATTAGCCTCAATTCCCCTGTTGGACACCAGAAAACCCAATAACTTGCCTGTCGGTACACCAAAAACACACTTGGCCAGGTTGAGCATCATCTTGTATGTTCGTAGGTTATCAAAGGTTTCCTTCAAATCATCAACCAGAGTCTCCTTTCCCTTGATTTAACCACAATATCATCCACATAGGCATGTACATTACGACCGATCTGCTTATGAAGGCAATTTTGTACACACCGTTGATAAGTTGCCTGAGCACTCTTGAGCCCAAAGGGCATAGATACATAGCAGAAGGCTCCAAAGGGGGTTATGAACGCCGGCTTCTCCTGGTCCTTAACTGCCATCTTGATCTGATGATAACCAGAATATGCATCCAGAAAACTCAAACGCTCACAACCCGCCGTAGCATCAATAATCTGATCGATGTGGGGGAGGGCAAAAGGATCTGCTAGACAAGCCTTGTTAAGATCTGTGTAATCCACACACATGCGCCAGGTGCAGTTTTTCTTAAGGACTAGCACCGGATGAGCCAGCCATTCAGGATGGTACACTTCAAAAATAAAGCCAGCCACTAAGAGCCTGGCCACCTCCTCTCCATTAGCTTTGCGGCTTTCTTCGTTGAACCGGCGGAGAAAATGCTTCACCGGTTTGTACTTAGGATCAACATTAAGAGTGTGCTCAGCGAGATCCCTCGGTACACCTAGCATGTCAGAAGGCTTCCATGCAAAAATGTCCCGGTTCTCACGGATGAACTTGATGAGCGCGCTTTCCTATTTCGGATCCAAGTTGGTGCTTATACTAAACTGCTTGGATGAATCACCAGGTAGAAAGTCAACAAGCTTAGTCTCAGCTGCCGATTTGAACTTTAGAGCCGGATCATGTTCTGTGGTTGCCTTCTTCAACGGAGTCATGTCCGCCGGATCAACATTATCCTTGTAGTACTTCAACTCTTCCATGGCACAAACCGACTCTGCATAGGCCGCATCACCTTCTTCACACTCCAAGGCAATCTTGCGACTTCCATGAACGGTTATGGTCCCCTTGTGACCTGGCATCTTGAGCTGTAGATAAATATAATAGGGTCGTGCCAAAATTTGGCATAAGCCGGCCGCCCAAATAAAGCGTGGTATGGGCTCCGGATCTTCACCACCTCAAAAATCAATGTTTCTGACCTGGAATCATGATCATCTCCAAAGGCCACCTCCAGAGCTATCTTGCCAACGGGATATGCTGACTTACCAGGTACCACACCATGGAATACCGTATTGGACGGTTTAAGATTCTTGTCTGTTAACCCCATACGGCGGAAAGTCTCATAGTATAAGATATTAATGCTGCTTCCTCCATCCATGAGCACCTTGGTGAACTTATAACCTCCCACCTGAGGTGCCACCAAGAACGCTTAGCTGACCCGGGTTGTCAACCGGGGTGGTGATCCTCTCTGCTCCATATGATTGGCTGTTCGACCAGCGTAAATAACGAGGCACGGCCGGTTCAGCAAATTCATTTGCTACGCTTGTGAAGCTTCGGTCTCGCTTTGTCTAAGCTAGTGGTGAATACATGATATTGCCCGCTATTCAACTGCTTTGGATTGCTCTGATAGCCCGACTGCTGCTGCTGGTTATAACCACCCTGGCTATAATGATTGTTTTGATTGTTATGTCCACCCAGATCTCCATTGAAGCCTGAACCGGCATTTCCTCCACCGTGACCCGGCCCATGGAATCCGGATCCCGAGCCACCACCTGATCCGTGATCATACCGGAAAGCATTAGAATTTTTGAACTCCTGCATAATATAGCAATCCTTCCAAAGGTGGGTGGCTGGCGTCTCCTTCGTCCCGTGCTTTGGACAAGGCTGGTTTAATAGATAAGTCAGGCGGTCCGGGTTGGGGTTTGGAGCTCCACCGTGATTTGGCGGTTTACCCTTCCGTCGCTGGCCCCTGTCCTGCGCGCTAGTATTAGCCACAAAGTCCATGCTGCCATCTGCTTTACGCTTGCCTCCGTTACCATGACTTGCCGTGTTGTGTTGCTGCCCCTTGGAGTTGTTGTTCTTCTTTCCCTTCCTTGTCTTGTCATCATCAGACTCGGGATCCTTGGTACTATCAGAATCAGCATACTTCACTAACGCAGTCATGAGGGTCCCCATATCGTTACAATGGCGCTTCATCCGTCCCAATTTCAACTTCAGAGGTTTAAACTGGCAGTTGCTTTCTAAGGTTATGGCCGCGGAGTTGGTGTTGATACGGTCTGATGAGTGCAAAATTTCCGAAACTCGGCATACCCAGCGGGTTGTTGACTCTCCTTCTTCCTGGACACGGGCCGCTAAGTCCACTATCGACATGGGCTGCTTACATGTATCCTTGAAATTCTGGATAAACCGGGCTCGCAACTGGGCCCATGAACTGATAGAATTGGCTGGTAAGATCTTTAACCAAATATGGGTTGTCCCTTCAAGCATCATGGTGAAATACTTTGCACATGCCGCTTCACCTACGTCAAGCATCTCCATGGCCATCTCGTAGCTCTCTATCCATGTTTCCGGAGACAAATCGGCCGTGTAATTTGGCACCTTGCGCGGGCCCTTGAAATCCTTGGGCAGGCACACATTGCGTAAAGCGGGGACAAGACAAGGCACTCCCAAAGAACTAGAAGTAACTCCTGGCTCGATCGAGGTGGTTGGACGAACCGGCGTAAGCTGACGAGCCTCATTTTGCGCTGCTAACTCGGCATCCCTTCATGCTCGGGCCCGGTCCACCACTTCCTGAGCATCACCCGCTGGGTTATGGCCAGGGGGCACTTCACGGTTCCGTGCATTACTGGATACAGCCGGTTCATCCATCCGCCTGCTGTAACTCCGGCTTGGACGGGGGGTGGAATGAATTCGGTCACGGCTATATGAATATGCTTCCTGCTGAACCAAGGCTGTTTGAAGAAGTTCCTTAACCCGGCGCGTCTCCACCGCTTGCGGAGAATCACCTTCAATCAGGATGGCCTCTAGCCGTGAAGCGGTGGCGATAAGATTGTCCATTGGATTGGAATAATGACCTGGAGGTGTCTGGACAGGCTGAGGTACGATGTTATTCTGTTGAGGCGGCTCCATCAGGCGAGGCTGAACCAGCGCCCCCGGTCCAGGTGCCTCCGCCCGGTTTAGCCGCGGCGGGTTACTAGTCCCTGCTCCTGGGGTATTGAAGAGGTTTCTGGCATCGAAAACCGTCGGCAGGCTAGACCGATGCTTCCTTTTCAGGACTTCATGCGACGCGTTCTGGTCCAGCATAAGCCTATAGGCCTGTGCATCCAAAGCGGCCCGCTCTGTGGCCATCCTGTTGTTCTCGGCTGCCAGGTCGGCCTTGGCCTGAGTGATCTTTTCCCTCACCTTTGCAATTTCCGCGTTGTGGGCATCCTGATCCGCCGGGTTAGCCTCCGCCATAAGCACAGCCAACGCATCAAACAGATCAGATAAGACTTGAGCCGGCGGGTGCACAGGGCCTCCTGCCCTGGCCGGCGCTGCTGACTCGGAGAACATTGCTGCTGCGGTCGAAGAGTGGACCGCCGCCTGTGTACCGGCCATGAATATCCCAACCCGATTGGGCAGATCAGAGGTGTCCGGAATACTGTCGCCGTCGGAACAGCCCCCAATCCGGCCGTCCTGTAGCTCATACAATGATTCGGTTTCTCCGGTCCAGGACTCATCGCCGGAATAAACGACGGTCTCGCTGCCAGATTCTGATCCACCATCATATTCTCCTCCGTCGATGACTCCCACGAAGGCACGCTTCATGGCCAGTTTACTCTGGGCAGATCTCGCACGCTGAGCCGTTTCGACGAGGTCGGTGCAGATGTCCAGCTCAGGGCCCGGTTCATCGATCTTGCCAATGAAGACGTGTATGCCACCAAAGGGGACCCGGTACCCGTACTCAATCGAGCCGGCCTCGGGGCCCCAGCCTGAATCGTCGATGTAGAGCTTGCCGTGACGACTCTTGGTCATCCAGCCCACAGCGTAACCCTTGAGTCCTTCGAAGTTGCCCTCCAAGAACTTGAAACCATCGTGCTATAGCCCCACGGTGGGCGCCAACTGTCGTGGTTTTGTCACGGCAGATGTCCTCATGAAAGGACTTAGTCATGGAGCCATCGCTACGGGTTAGCTTGAAGGTGTTAAAGCGAACACAAGGACGCAAGAGTGTTTATAGTAGTTCAGCCCCTTCGATGAAGGTAAAAGCCTACGTCTAGTTGTGATGGAATTGATGGGGGTCTCGATGACTAGGGAGCAAACAAGCTTCGCCTAAGTCTCGAGTTGTTGTCTGTTGTCCTCGAACCGACACCGGGTCATCCCCTTATATACATGGGTGACACCCGTCGGTTTGCAGGGTCCCGAGACCGGCTCATAGACGTGTCCAGTTCGGTCTCTCTAACTTACAACACAAGTTACATACTAATGCCGATTCACAACTACAAGCCTTAAACCGGTTCCGGGCCTTGGGCCCTTATAGAATATCCTCACGGGCTTCAAGCATACTTGACTACTGATGAAGTTAACCCGGCCTCTCCTGGCCGGTTTACGCCCAGTAGTAATATCCCCAACAAGTGTCGTCTTCCAGAAGACTTCTCCTCGATCTCCGGGCTGGAATACCGGGCATTCCGGTTTCTCTGAGCCGGGGTGCCACATTATCAAAAAAGAAAAAAGAAGAAAGGGTAGTAAGCTAGAGCCGCAGAATTTGGGCCGCAAACTGTTTCCACTATAATTTGATTAATACGTCAAAGTGCATTTTTACAAGTGGTGCAATAAGCAACAGGCTATTTAATATGCCACAACCAAGGGAAAGCTGCA
The DNA here is from genome assembly GCA_021605205.1 of Aegilops longissima. Taxonomy (NCBI): domain Eukaryota; kingdom Viridiplantae; phylum Streptophyta; class Magnoliopsida; order Poales; family Poaceae; genus Aegilops; species Aegilops longissima. The sequence continues at coordinate 100,521,876 of CM038679.1, read as the reverse complement.
TGTGGGTCCTGCAAACAGGTAGAGCGATTGTTAAAGAGACCACCTAAAAATTCCCCTATACGTCCATGCTTACTACCGTCTTGGTGTATTTATCCTTCCAAAGGACCTGTGATTAGGCCATCAAGGAAGGCATGTGGAAAAGAAACCTGAAAAGGAGAAAAAAGAAACAGTGAAAGTATGTGTGTTCGGGGGCGGTTGAGCCGTGTGGTGGATCACAAGCTAGTTATGCCTCCGTCTATGCCCATGGTATTTTGAGTGGGTAGTTGTGTACGCGCGGTACAAATGCCGCCACTTGATTGGGACTGGGACGGAGGCGAAATTGCTAGTTGAGCTCTTGACGAGCCGAGCTGTCCTACTGCAGAATAGTCCAGACTCTCTTGACAGTGTCCGGGAGATCGGCCGCCAAATTGAGGTTCTCCTTGAACAGGCCACTCTGTACTTCTGCTCCTAAGGCAACGGTGTGCTCCTCGGTGCGGAGGGAGCGTTCCGTGTTTCCATTAACTTTAATGACGCCGCGTGGTCCGGGCATCTTGAGCTTGAGATAAGCATAGTGTGGCACTGCATTGAATCGAGCAAATGCGGTTCGTCCAAGAAGTGCGTGATAGCCGCTGCGAAAGGGGACGATATCGAAGATTTACTCTTCGCTTCGGAAGTTGTCCGAAGATCCAAAGACAACCTCTAGTGTGATTGAGCCCGTACAGCGGGCCTGTACACCTGGTATGACTCCTTTAAAGGTAGTCTTTGTGGGCTTGTTCCGTGATGGATTAATGCCCATTTTGCGCGCTGTATCCTGATAGAGCAGGTTCAAGCTGCTGCGGCCGTCCATGAGGACTCGCGTCAGGTGGAATCCATCAATTATTGGGTCAAGGACTAGTGCGGCTGAACCGCCATGACAGATACTGTTCGGATGATCCTGATGATTGAAGGTGATCAGGCGTGGAGACCATGGATTAAACTTTGGGGCGACTGGCTCTACTGCATAGACATCCCTGAGCGCGCGCTTGCATTCCCTCTTGGGGATGTGGCTAGCGATCATGTTCACCATTTTGACCTGAGGGGGAAACTTCTTATGTGCCACTGTGTTCGGTGCCCGGGGTTCCTCGTCATCGTCCTCGCTTTGTGATCCCTTCTCCTTGCTTTTGGCAATTAACTTGCCGGCCTGTTTAAAAACCCAACACTCCCTGTTGGTATAGTTGGCTGGTTTTTCTGGTGTGCCATGGATCTGGCATGGACGATTGAGTATGCGGTCCAAACTGGATGGTCCCGAGTTGTTTCTTTTATATGGCTTCTTCCACTGACCGGGCTTGGAGCCACTGAATCCGGCGTTGACTGTAGTGTCATCGGTATTGTCACCATTGCTTCGACGTTTGTGCCTGTTGCGTCGGAGCTTACTGTTGCTGTTTTTGACCTCGGAGGCGCCCGCTTCATTTGTCGTGTTTTTACTACGGGCCAGCCAACTATCCTCACCCGCACAAAAGTGGGTCACGAGGGCCGTGAGGGCTGCCATGGACTCCGGCTTCTCTTGGCCGAGGTGCGGGGCGAGCCATTCGTCGTGGATGCTGTGTATAAAGGCCGCTAGGGCTTCGGCATCCGGACAGTCGACAATCTGGTTCTTTTTAGTTAAGAACCTAGTCCAGAATTTCCTGGCTGACTCTCTGGGTTGTTGAACTATGTGGCTTAAGTCATCGGCATCTGGTGGTCGGATATATGTACCTTGGAAGTTGTCGCGGAAGACGTCTTCCAAATCCTCCCAGCTGCCAATAGAGTTTTCGGGAAGATTGTTTAACTAGTGTCGAGCTGGCCTTTTGAGTTTTAACGGGAGGTATTTGATGGCGTGGAGGTCATCTCCACGAGCCATATGGATATGGAGAAGAAAATCTTAGATCCGCACCGTGGGATCAGTTGTTCCATCGTATGATTCAATATTCACGGGTTTAAACCCTTCTGGGAATTCATGCTCCATTACTTCGTTAGTGAATCAAAGAGGGTGTGCGGCGCCCCTATATCGGGCCACATCGCGACATAGATCCGATGGAGTCCGTCTACGGTTTTCGGCCCGGGCATGACTAGGCTTGTCACGTCCGAGTAGATAGTCGTCGCCGCCTGTCGGGGCACGTCCTCGTGGTCCGTAGATCGATCTGGTATGTCCTGCTCTACTGTCCAGGTCCTGCTGAAGGTCATATGTATAACCCCGAGCTATTTTATCTCTGCCTTTTCGATGAGGTGGGGCGGGCTAGTGTTCAGCTTGAGTTGATGTTTTATCCCGACCACGTGGTGGTTGGTCAGCCGCATTGCGCGATGATGGTACGGGCTCCGACGCCACATCATCAAACTGAGGTAGCAATTTGCTCTTCGGGTAGCTTTTGGCTAGGCGCTTGAGGCTATATTCTTCGGCTGCTAGGACATCAGTCCATCTATCGTTGAGCAGATCTTGGTTGGCTTGAAGCTACTACTGCTTCTTTTTCAGGCTCCTTGCAGTGGCTGTTAGCCGGCGCTTAACGCGCTCTGCTCGAGAGCTTCCTCAGGAACGATAAAATCCTTGTTGCCAAGGTTCACCTCATCCTCGGAGAGTCAAAGATAATTACTGTCCTCCGAGTCGTCGTGTATGGCCTGTTCATCAGGGCTAACTTGCCCTCTTTCCCATTCCTCCTGCTCGGAAGTTATGTCAACGGGGTCTTCATTATCTTCGGCATCTTACGGAGTATCATTTTCTCCTGTGCTGGTATTGCTGCCTTTTCCAAGACGTGACTTAGAGCGGTGCCGCTGACGCCGGCGCTTTGGCTGTGTCTCAGGAAGTTTATCTTCGACCGGATCTTCTTTGTCATCGTCGTTAGTTCTTTTAGGTGTATCCACCATGTACACATCATAAGAAGAGGTGGCCGTCCATCATCCGGTAAGCGGCGGGTTTTGGCCCTGCTCCTCATCGGCATCGTCGTCTATACCGTCGATGTCATCGGAGCCGTAATCGAGCATGTCAGTTAAGTCTTCGACAGTGGCTATAAAGTGGGCGGTGGATGGAAACCAAATTCTCCGTCATCAGCCTCCAGTTCGAACCGGTTATAATTCGGCTATGAGCCCTCTGCTAAGGATAGTGCTTTTAACGAGTTTAACACGTCACCCAAAGGCGAGTGCCGAAAAATGTCCGCGGAGCTGAATTCAACGATCGATGACTGATCGAGCTCGATGCACGTGGACGCACATGGTTCAGAACCTGTAGCCGGAAATGAGTCCGAGGCTCCGGTGACATAGATTCCACTCGATGTTGGGTCTGTGTGCGGCTCTGCTCCGGATCTAGGGCTCGAGCTTCCCGTCTTCAGATGGCGATCTACTCCGGATCTAGGGCTCGAGCAGTTACAGGTGCTATCTCCTGGGTCTGATGACAGATTTAAGTCATGTTCATCGTGGTGACGGGGAGCGACTCCCGAGGTCTCAAATCCGTCGAAGAACAAGTCTCCGCGGATATCCGTGACGTAGTTCAAGCTCCCTAATCTGACCTGACGGCCAGGGGCGTAGCTGTCGATCTGCTCCAGATGGTCAAGCGAGTTGGGCCGCAGGGCGAAGCCGCCGAACACGAAGATCTGTCCAGGAAGGAAGACTTCTCCTTGGACAGCATTGTTGTAGATGATTGAAGGGGCCATAAAACCTTTTGAGGACGGCATAGTGGAAGCACCAATGTCGGTTCAAAACCGGCGGATCTCGGGTAGGGGTTCCTGAACTGTGCGTCTAGGTTGATGGTAACAGGAGACGGGGGACACAATGTTTACCCAGGTTTGGGCCCTCTCTATGGAGGTAATACCCTACTTCCTGCTTGATTGATCTTGATGAATATGAGTATTACAAGAGTTGATCTACCAAGAGATCGTAATGGCTAAAACCCTAGAAGTCTAGCATGTATGACTATGATTATGATTGTTCGGACTAAGCCCTCCGGTTTATATAGACACCGGAGGGGACTAGGGTTGTACAAAGTCGGTTACAGAGAAAGGAATCTTCATATTTTGTCACCAAGCTTGCCGTCCACGCCAAGGAGAGTACCATGCGGACACGGGTAGAGTCTTCGGTCTTTGTATCTTCACAGCCCATCAGTCTGGCTCATGGCTAACAGGCTGGACACCCGAGGACCCCTTAGTCCTGGACTCCCTCAGCGGCGACGAGCGCGGCGGCCGGAGTTCAGACATTGACGAAATCGATGTCTCGGTGCTCTAGAAGACCATGTGGTGGGTGTGTTGGCTCCCTGGGGAGGTTCTGAGCTCGGACGTGGGGTGCGGTGGCCCTGGCCATGGTGATGAGGAGCCACGGCGGTGGGACCTCTCAAGCCCGGTGGTTAGCATGGCTACGGTGAGCAATCCACGCGGGTAAGAGACGGGATCAGAGCGGAATCTCACAGCGCCTCGAATAGAGCTGCCGTGAGCTCGGGGAGGTCCTGTAGCTGGCGGGGCGGCGACGGTGATCGTCGGATCCCATGCAAGAAGAAGGCGGTGTCTAGGATGAAGCAGAGATTCCCGACTTGCGTGACTCGGTGAGGAAGAAGAGGAGGTCGGGGCGGAGCTCCTGGACAGCACGGGGCGGCGTAGGTGTGGTTGTGGTTGTGGCTGTGGCAGTTCACGACGGTGTGACGGAGAGCACTTTGGCCATGTCGTGGGAAAGCGAGGGGGAGAGTAAAGAGGTCGACCAGATCAAGACGGCAACGAAGGGGCTATCCAGTGTAGTGACATGGCTCGGGAGGCAAGCAGGTGAGAAGGAGGCGTGGCACGCGTGCGGGGAGCGCGTGCTCTGTCTGACTGGCAGGAGGTGGGAGATGACTGACACTAGGCCAGTGGGCCACACAGTGCCAGGCCAGCCAGTGCGCTGCTAGGTAAATTTCTTCCTTTCCTTATTTCCTTCTATTCTCTATAAATATCCAGTATATTTTTGATTTAGCAAAAATGCCAAACCAATTTATTTGCTTTTGATAAATTTTGTGTGAACTTTATGGATTAATAGCCCCTCACATCATTTCAGAATTGTTTGAGCTATTAAAAATATTTATAGGATTTCAAATCTCCAATTAAAATACAATATGTGTTGAATACAAATCCAAGATGGCTAGGAAAATGTGCATCATATCTGGTTGTTGTTTCCAGCATTTTCAAAAAATTATGAACATTTTTTATGACCATTTTCGGTTCTTGAAATTTATTTTAGTTGAACCTATTAGAATTCAATTTGATGCCAGGTTTTGATCTCCCCCCATTTCAAATTTAAATGAAATTTAGACATGATGCAAACATGAAAGGATAGCCTAGGTCATTACCAGACTAGGGATGTGACACCAGCCACATGTGACTATATCACGAGGATGCCGAAACATTTCAACGAGAAAGAAGAACAAAACCGGTAACGAGTAGACCGGTATAGTGAGCATCTGTATGACTCAAGAGCATACCAATACATCTCACCTCGGGTTTTGTAAAGTATCAGAATAAAAAGGAACATCACATGATAACCAAAGGTTCACTCGAATATCATTCATGTATTCATAGGGATCGATATGGATGTCAATGGTTCAGGTATCGGTCATTGAACGAACGAGTTTTGTTCATGTCTATGATTTACCGAACCTATGGGATCACCAGCTTAAGGTAATAAATATATTATGGGTGTTAGTAGGACGAGAGTATCAAGGATTTATTTGTGGAATTTTTTCATTAATATTGGGAATAGTTCCAAGAGGAACCGAAAGCGTTTCGGGGTCACCTGAAGATTTTTGGATTTTATCGGGCAATACCAGGTATTAACGATAAAAAATATATAGGCGGAAAATGTTTCCAGTGATGTTAAATTCATAATAAAAGGCTCTAGTAGATGTTAAGAGGCCTTTATATTTTATTTAATATCAACAAGCCTTAAAAGGCCAAGTAGTGGAAATAGAATTGGGCCACAAAGGCCCAATAGAGGTGGGGCCTCCCTGTCCATGGAAAGTTGGGAGGGGGAGGCCAAATAGGAAGGGGAATCCCCTCCTCTTGGCTGGCCAAGGAGGGAGGATTCCTTCCCTCCTTGTGGTGCCCCTCCTTCTCCCCTCCAACCTATATACTACTCCCTCCGTTTTGAATTACTTGTCGTAGGTATGGATGTATCTAGATGTATTTTAGTTCTAGATACATCCATTTCTGCGACGAGTAATTTGGAACGGAGGGAGTAGAAGTTTTGGCCACAATTGATGCAAGTTTGGGAGCCTCCTCTAGTTCCTATAGTTCTAGTTCTAGTTGATCGAGCTAAAGCTAGACCTAGATCCTCTAATCCTCATAATTAGAAGCCTAGTGTGGTTCTATATCCTTCCTCTAATTCTTTGGCGTCGATTAGCCCTGGATGGCAAAGCGCTGTCGGATTGTGAAGACCATATGCTTGCAACCAAGTAGAGATGGCGTGCTTTCAGTCTTTCGTTCGAGGGATTGCTCGCGGATTCTTCATGGGATCGTTCATCTAAGGTTTGAGGGACTCCAAGTATGATCTACACTGAATCGTCTACTTTCGTTTCACTCCGGAGTCGGTAACGATTGTTGATCCAAACTGTTATGCATCTTCATATTCTTTCTGGGTGATGGTAGGGTGAGGTTTTTGTTTTCTACTACGTTTCCCAACACTTTGTTCTTCTCAACATCAACTTCTCACGGTCGAACTCCATCTTCTCCCTTTGCACACCAGTGAACATCTTGTACCTCTCCTCGTTCAGCACCTCCTTAGCATAAAAATGCCCATCCAAGTGGTGGACATTTTGTTTGCCGCTCGCTCACACGCCACCCACTCCTTCTTCCTCTTGTTTCCCATAAATTATCGGTTTCTCCTCGGCACAGTTGGCTGCAAGTGTGCCTGCACCATTTTCTTATTCTCCTTCCTCATCCACTCTAATTGATTAAGCCGAGCTCGACCCATCATTTTTCTTTATCTTCTTCGTGTCATTCTCAATTTCCTTGAGGACGGTCTGCCACTTGGGTTTCCCGTTCAATTTGAACTAAGAATGTGAAAAAGTTAATTGCTTCTTCTTCACTTGATGGTATAGATCCACTGCCAAATTTGCATAGGTTTGAACTCTGATGCCGCTTTAGTTCCGGCTACAACTTGCTAGAGATAACCAATAAATTTGTTAATAGCCTGTTGGATGAGTAACCATCTATGTTGAAGAGAGCATGGAACACGGTTGGTGCATATTCCTTGTGGCTTCACATAGTGTTTTTGCTCATGGTAAAGTTTCCAAAAAGTCCAAATATTTCTCGCAGTTTTGCTCGGTTCCACAAATCGGATTCCTCCTAGTGTTGTACTAACTTTCATACAACAAAGCATATTCAAATCATGTCAATGCCAGACCTCTAGGCTTCACAACTTCCGCAACTTTCTTATTTTTTTAGTGTGTAATGTTTGCTGAACTTCAAACACCATGGAATTTGTATCCTCCATGGTAAATTACAAAGATCCTTGATCATTATTTATCATGTCATGCAATATTTGTTCCAACAATAGGCATCACACTATTATCCTACTTGTACAATAGGATGATATTTGCAACAAAAGAATCTATGAATGCAAATGTGAAAGGGCCAAATATTATACCGGGTCTTGGTCGGGCATTCTGTCGAACACGAAGTTGGCATGCCCGGAGCCAGCATTTTCTAAGGACGCACGATGCTTTGGAGCTCCGGCAAGTCGGCCATCTTATCCGCCTCGAGGTGGCTTGTGAAAAAGCCCTACTCTAGGATGCCCATCCGTTGGGTGGGAGGAACGGAGTCTTGCAATGACAATGAGTTATTTGTCTCCGTGGCTGTGATCGATTGATTGTCCTGCGTCGCAACCATGTCCTCAAGATCGGACACCAAGGTCATGTCCGTGGCTGCCTTCGTCGCCGCTATCTTCTCAACTGCTTCCTGCGGCGCTCCTTCCGGTCAAGGTTCTTCGCTGTGCAAGGATCCCCCGCCAAGCCGGGGACCCAAGTGATTTCGCCGAGGCAGCATATGTGGCTATGGAGGCAGACAGGATCGTCGACCATGACATATGTAAAGGCGGAAGAGGACGGCGAGCAAGGGAGGGCGTTGGCGGCTGCACGACAGTGGTAGAAATGAAGGAGGGGCGGGAGGAGTTCGGTTGTTGTCGAGAACTAGTCAATTTGGTTCCAATTTGGAATGGGTCCGCCTTGACAAAGCCTATGTGATGGGCGTGTCTTGGCGCATCTTGGCCTCCCCATATCCGTCCCAGATATGGGCCGGATATAGGGTGAATATAGGGAGTGCCAGTCAGTCCGGGAATTTGGGCTTGAAATGAAGCGCCCGGTTAGGTGACGTTTCTTCGTCGGTCACTCACCGGGCAGCCCATCCGAGGTTTTGGGGCGGGTATGGGGTCCGGTTGTATAGATGATCTTAGTTACTCAAGATTGTTGGGGAACGTTGCATGGGAAACAAAAACTTTCCTACGCCGACCAAGATCCAATCTAGGGGATGACCATCAACGAGAGGAGAGATTGGATCTACATATCCTTGTAGATCGCTGAGTGGAAGCGTTAAGAAACGCAGTTGATGTAGTCGAACGTCTTCGCAATCCAATCACGGTCCGTCCCACGAACTCCCGATCTAGTGCCGAACAGATGGCACCTCCATGTTCAACACACGTACGACTTGATGATGCCTTCACCCCCTCGATCCAGTGAGCGATGGTGAAGTAGTAGCTCGAGTCCTCCGGTAGCACAACGGCGTGATGGCGGTGGTGGTGGAGAAATCTCAGCAGAGCTTCCTTAAGCACTACGGAGAAGAAGTTGGACTACGAGGGAGAGGAAGGGCAACACCATGGCGTGGATATGCACTCAAGGGTGCGGTTGCCCTTTCTCTACCTCTCTATATATAGGGGGAAGGGAGGAGGAGGGCCGCCCTAGATCCCATCTACGGGGCGGCGGCCACAAGGGATTGGAAACCCTAGATGGGTTTTGGCCCTCCCCTTAGGAGACTTGGCCCCCAAGCCAGGTGGAAGAAAAACCCTAGGGAGTGCTACCTCTTGAGCACTGCGTTGGATTTCCTTGAAGAGGAAAGGGTGATGCAGCAAAGTAGAGTAAGTATTTGCCTCAGTTTTTGAGAACCAAGGTATCAATCCAGTAGGAGGCTACGCGCGAGTCCCTCGTACCTACACAAAGCAAATAACTCCTCGCAACCAACGCGATAAGGGGTTGTCAATCCCTTCACGGTCACTTACGAGAGTGAGATCTGATAGATATGAGAGGATAATATTTTTGGTGTTTTTGTGATAAAGATGCAAAGTAAAATAAAAGCAAAGTAAAAAGCTAAATAAATAACTGAGTATTGGAGGATTAATATGATGAAGATAGACCCGGGCGCCATAGATTTCACTAGTGGCTTCTCTCAAGAGCATAAGTATTTTACGGTGGGTGAACGAATTACTGTTGAGCAATTGACAGAATTGAGCATAGTTATGAGAGTATCTAGGTAAGATGATGTATATAGGCATCACGTCTGAGACAAGTAGACCAACTCATGCCTGCATCTACTACTATTACTCCACTCATCGACCGCTATCCAGCATGCATCTAGAGTATTAAGTTCATGAAAACAGAGTAACGCCTTAAGCAAGATGACATGATGTAGAGGGATAAATGCATGCAATATGATAAAAAACCCATCTTGTTATCCTCGATGGCAACAATACAATACGTGCCTTGCTGCCCCTACTGTCACTTGGAAAGGACACCGCAAGATTGAACCTAAAGCTAAGCACTTCTCCCATTGCAAGAAAGATCAATCTAGTAGGCCAAACCAAACTGATAATTCGAAGAGACTTGAAAAGATAACCAATCATACATAAAAGAATTCAGAGAAGATTCAAATATTGTTCATAAATAATCTTGATCATAAACCCACAATTCATCGGTCTCAACAAACACACCGCAAAAAGAAGATTGCATCGAATAGATCTCCACGAGAGAGGGGGAGAACATTGTATTGAGATCCAAAAAGAGAGAAGAAGCCATCTAGCTACTATCTATGGACCCGAAGGTCTGAGGTAAACTACTCACACTTCATCGGAGAGGCTGTGGTGTTGATGTAGAAGCCCTCCGTGATGGGTTCCTCCTCTAGCGGAGCTCCGGAACAGGCCCCAAGACGGGATCTCGTGGGTACAGAAGGTTGCGGAGGTGGAATTAGGTTTTTGGCTCCGTATCTGATCGTTTGGGGGTACGTAGGTATATATAGGAGGAAGGAGTACGTCGGTGGAGTAACAGGGGGCCCACGAGGGTGGAGGGCGCGCCCTGGGGGGTGGGCGCGCCCCCCTATCTCATGGCTTCCTCCTTCGTTTCTTGATGTAGGGTCCAAGTCTCCTGGATCATGTTCGGTGAGAAAATCATGTTCCCGAAGGTTTCATTCCGTTTGGACTCCGTTTGATATTCCTTTTCTTTGAAACTCAAATAGGCAAAAAAACAGCAATTACAGGCTGGGCCTCCGGTTAATAGGTTAGTCCCAAAAATAATATAAAAGTGGATAATAAAGCCCATTAATGTCCAAAACAGTAGATAATATAGCATGGAGCAATCAAAAATTATAGATATGTTGGAGACGTATCAAGCATCCCCAAGCTTAATTCCTGCTCGTCCTCAAGTAGGTAAATGATAAAAAAGACAATTTTTGATGCGGAGTTCTACTTGGCATAATTTCAGTGTAATTCTTCTTAATTGTGGTATGAATATTCAGATCTGAAAGATTCAAGACAAAAGTTTAATATTGACATAAACATAATAATACTTCAAGCATACTAACAAAGCAATTATGTCTTCCCAAAATAACCTGGCCAAAGAAAGTTATCCCTATAAAATCATATAGTTTGGCTATGCTCTATCCTCACCACACAAAGTATTTAAATCATGCACAACCCCGATGACAAGCCAAGCAATTGTTTCATACTTTTGACATTCTCAAAAAAATTCAATCTTCACGCAATACATGAGTGTGAGTCATGGATATAGCACTATATGTAGAATAGAATGGTGGTTGTGGAGAAGAAAAAAAGGGAGAAGATAGTCTCAAATCAACTAGGCGTATCAACGGGTTATGGAGATGCCCATCAATAGATATCAATATGAGTGAGTAGGGATTGCCATGCAACGGATGCACTAGAGCTATAAGTGTATGAAAGCTCAACAAAAGAAACTAAGTGGGTGTGCATCCAACTCGCTTGCTCACGAAGACCTAGGGCATTTTGAGGAAGCCCATCATTGGAATATACAAGCCAAGTTATATAATGAAAAATTCCCACTAGTATATGTGGCGACCGGTTTTCCGGGTATTAATTTCCAGAAAATGGCCGTTGTGCTCACCAGCCCCAGGATTACTGTTAGCTGATGAGGCACCAACTTGATACATAAATTCCAAGCAAAATACAAAAAAAAAAGTAGTACAAGACCATTTTGGCCTATGAGTACAACAAGTGGTTTCTAGTGGTTGATGGCGGAAGCGGTTTGTGGATCATCAGTTTCTATGGGACTCCATTTCCCACAGGAACAGCTGACCAGGTTAACTCCTATCTTCGCGAGGCTGCTATCACCATTGCTTAGGTTCCGGGGCTGTCATCGCAATGCCCCTCTCCTTGCAAGATATCTGGCCAAGACAATAGCCAGGGACAAGCCAGTGAGTACTTTGAATGTACTCGCAAACATTATGAACACGGGTATAATATAAATGATAATCATGCACGGAAATATTCTATGATCACATTGTCATAAAATAAAATCTCTGATGCATGCAAACAGTTATTTATATGTAACAAAAATATGAAATGACAGAGGAGGAAATAAAATGCACCATTCGGATGTCTGAAGCGACGTCTCGAAATAATGGTAAATAACAAGCATGCCTCAGTCGGGCGTCTGAGTGACGCCACATAAAGGGCTTGTAAGGGAAATAAATAACAAGCAATGCCACAGTCGGGCGTCTGAGCGACACCACATAAAGGGATTATAAGGGAAATAAATAACAAGTAATGCCACAGTCGGGCGTCTGAGCGACACCACATAAAGGGCTTATAAGGGAAATAAATAACAAGTAATGCCACAGTCGGGCGTCTGAGCGACACCACATAAAGGGCTTATAAAGCAAATACATTCATAGTAAATATCCAGGGTGTAGAACCGTCCCAAGGATACTCAATAAATCAAGTAATGGCAAAAGTTAGTCCACGGTAAAAATAATCATAATCATCATAATCAACACAAGTCACAAATCATGATCCATGTTCTGGTTGAGAAGTTTCCCCTCCGAAGACCGACACTTGACCTGACTCGATCTAAGGTCGACTCAGGAGGTTTATAAATTCCCTGCATGACATATATAACAAATATATTTCAACCAACAAAGTCACCACTCACTATACCTTACCATGCCATACCGGACATAACCATCCCGATGGGACCGGCGACAAGCTCACGCCTACCCAAGGCAGAGGCTTTCCCGGATTCCTTTCCGGCATGCATGCAAGGCACATGAGAATGGTTACCATCACAAGTATATACATTTCCAACAACAAGGAGATCACTAATATGCATTCATGCAAATGATCATATCACATGAAATAACGAGCTCTTCGAAAAGAGGTGGTGTTATAAACGTGTTGGCTAACACACCAAAAGTATTATGCCGGGGTTCAGAATGCTTGCCTTCAAGGTGTGGAGAGGTGGGGTGCTCTCCAAAACTTTTGAAAGTTTTCTCCTCTCTCCAACAAATCCTATTTTGAAAATATTGGAATTAACACACAAAATCAAAACAGCACAAAAACATTGTTTGAAACTTTTTCAAATAAATCTTAAAATAAACTAGACAGAATTTGAGAGATGTAGGAAAAAGAATCAATTCATTTGGAGTTATATTTAAAAAGTTATAGCCAGTCAAAGATTTGGTCAAAAATCTGTTTTTAAGATAAAACAGAAAAGAAAACGTTTGGCAGAATACGTCTTCAAAAAGGGAGACGATTGGGTTTGGCGCCCACTTAAACACGTGGAGGCGGGGCTGGGTCTCTGACAGTGGGTCCAGGGGGCCCACTGGTCAGGTTTGACCAGTCCATCTCTCCCTCCTCTTCCTTTGCCCGAACAGCGGCGAGGCAACGGCGATCAACGCCGGCGAACGACGGTTCTTTGCGGGCATCCGAGTGCAGGGATGGACCCGCCACTCCTAGGCGGTCCTCCCTGTGGTCGTAGGGTCGCTGGGGGTGGAGGGAGTCGCCGGCGGCGAGCTCCGCGGCGGAGGGGAGGCTTCGGTGGATTTGGGGATTCCGGCCATGGTGTTTCCTAGCTGTGTCTGGGAGGCTAGGCAGCTCCGCGGGTTCAAGTGGAGTCGGATGGTGGCGTTTGGGAGGACAGGGGAGGTCTTGGTGCGTCGGAACTGACCGGGACAAGGCGGCAGCCTAGTTGACCGGAGAGGTTGAAGACGACCTCCTCGCTTCGATTGACGACTAAGGGGGCATGAGAAGGACGGTGTGGGGTTGCCCGAGGGCTCGAAGGAGCTCGGGGCTTCCTTTATAGCGCGGTTAGGTCGGTCCGAGGTGGCCGGAGATAAGAACGGCGGTGAACCGCCTCCCTATGCTGCAGGGCGACGTGGTGGTGGCTGGCTAGCTCCAGGGGCTAACGACGACCACTCCACTGTCGAAGGAGGCGAGCTGGCGCGATGTGGTGGTTTGGGTGGTGCTGCCGAGGGCGGTGGCGGATGCGGCCGCGGGCGTGCCGCCAAGAGATTGCTGGCAACGCTGCAGGGGGCGAGGTGGCGGTCGGGGCCTTTGGCATGATGCGGCGAGAGGGAAAGGATCAGGATGAGCTCGGGGAAGCTTATCCAGGGGCGCGTTGGCTCGGGCGCGAGCACATGCAAAACGCGTGCTCTGCTCACGCTCCGGGCGTGCACGGCGACTGTTCGACGAAATGCCAGGATGGCAAAAACTGCTAGAGAGCTAATGCAAATCCACAGGCCTGGGCTAGAGACCGTTAGCAGGCTACTTGACAACTTGGTTTGGACATATGGGAAAGTTCACAACACAAACTTACAATCGTGCCAAATCTGTTCACGCCCACAGTGTGTTTGACAAAATGCCAGAGGCATCTAGGCAGGTCTTGGAGTGGACAAAAACTCCAGATGGTGGTCTCATTAGGTGAATAAAAGGGTGGTGAGGTTAGGTGGCCAAATACAGAAACTAGTTAGTGCAAGTTTTGCAAAAACTCAATTCTGGACAGGAGACAAATGGCATCACTTCTTGAACCAAAAATGATCCAATGGGTGCATGCTCCTGGACTTAGGGGTTTAGTAGGGTGGTCTACAAGCAGGGGAAAGAATCAAGGGCCAAAGAGCAAGCAAGAATATGGATGTTGTACAAACCATCATGTTGGACCAGAATGAAGATGAGAATGATTCACTCAAATCTTTCAAAGAACATTACTGGGCTTTTGCATAAAGTTGAATCATATGCTACTACTAACATCCCATAATTTTGGTGGAGGCTAGAAAGAAGTATTTAAAAGAGTTGTAGTGCAAAATTGCCCACTGGACCAGAGAAGAAAATTGTGTGTAGAGCTCAAAATATTTAGGGAATGAAATACCTTTTTGCATATAAGTGGTTTGGTGACATCACAGGACATCCCCAAATTATGGTGGAAGTTTTGAAAGAATTTATAAAAGGGTTGTTGTTCAAAAAGGACCATAAAACCATGGGAAACCATTTTTCAATAAAATAAAGATTATGGAGATTATTATATAATTAATTCCTCTGATGAAAATAAAAGATTTTTTTTCTTTAGAGGATAAACAAGTCCAAATATAATCTGGAAAGTTTTTACTAGGGTTGAAAACTCCACAACTTAGGGGAAAAGAGAGGCTCTGAAATCAAGAATAATTCTAGAAAATAAAAATTTAATTTCCTAGCAAAATTTTAATTAATAAAACAAGGTTAAATTTTTGGGGTGTCACAACACTACCCCCTTAAGAAAAATCTCGTCCTCGAGATTTGTTAAGGGTTGTTTTGAAAATATCATTCCTGTTAGCTGAAACCAAAAGGTTTATCCATAGCACAAACTTGCGTCGTCGAGGTTGGTCTTTGGCAGCTACGCTTGGGATTAAAAATGCAATTGCACATCAACATACTCATGCATGGTTATAACAAAATAGGGATGCACAGGCAAACAATATTTAATTACGGCGATACAGGATCACATAGTTACAAGACGAGGATACATTAGGACTCGGTACTACTCGAGCGACTCTAGTCTACCTCGTTAATATTTAATCGGGCTTGCCTCGTGGACGTCGAGGTTTCTCCACGGCTTTCATCGTCAGGATTAGCTGGAAGGGGTTGAGGGACTGCAGGGTCGGGGTAGCGATGATGACCATCTCGGGGATTGTTGGCCACAATCCCGTTAGAGTGTGTTCCCAAAAGGCGACGAAGCACTTCTGGGGTCATCAAGGTATCTTGGTTGATGGCCGGGGTTGACCTCAAGGTCTCGATTGGTTGTCCGAACAGCACGACTGGGATGTCGGTGTCGGGCTCATCTTCTCCTCTAGTTGGGGCTCGGCGGATCAGTTCGCCACGAGCTGCGATCAGATCAAGGGTGATTTGATCGAACAAATCCTCTAGCGTACTTACATAGCGCACCAGATGCAATAAAGCAGGATCCGCCTCGTGATCTCCGTTGGCAACTTGGGGTGGTCTACCATATCCGTCACGGCTGGGGTAGTAGTAGAACAAGCGACAGTTAACTCTGGGCGACAAATGCCGGAGTTGAACTATAGCTTCTCGAGCAGCTAGTTGGATGGCTTGTGGCTCGAAGAAAGTTGTCCTTCCGGTGAACTCAGAGGGGCGTTCGCGCGACACCCCCTACCATAGATGTGCACTGTGGCCCAGAATTGACGGCTCTTACCGCTCATGGACCCTTGGTACACGACATATTCTGGGGGCTCTTCTAATGCAAAGGCACAGCGGGTGAGGTTCGCGAGCACGGTCACAAATCCCCCAAGGTTGGTTGCTGTGGTCTCATTGGGTACGACGGGGCTAGGCATTATAACTTGGTTTGAGGAAGAGGCCGGGCTGTGCTGTATTGAGGCTAGCGTGCCCTTTTTATAGAAAAAAGGGAGGGAGTCTTCCTTCGCATGCTTGCGAATGGGACAATATAGGTGTCGGTCTCTAGCGTTTGATCGAAAGGCTAGGCTGATAGGTTGGGCACCGACTGCCAAAAGTGTCGGGGTCACTGTGTGGCTATCTTGCACGGGAAGCTTGGCTGGGGTTTTGTTAGGGTCCGTGGTTTGGTTTTCCTAGGTTTTTCGACACGGCTAGGATAGGATTAGCCAATGGTCAGCCTGGCTCGATACCAAGTTTGTGGCGACCGGTTTTCCGGTATTAATTTCAGAAAATGGCGTTGTGCTCACCAGCCCTGTGATTATCAAGTAGGTGATGAGGCACCAACTTGATACAGAAATTCCAAGCAAAATACAGGAAAAAGTAGTACAAGACCATTTTGGCCTATGAGTACAACAAGTGGTTTCTAGTTGTTGATGGCGGAAGCGGTTTGTTGATCATTAGCGTCTATGGGACTCCATTTCCCATAGGAATAGCTGACCAGGTTAACTCCTATCTTCGCAAGGCTGCTATCACCATTGCTTAGGTTCCGGGGCTGTCATCGCAACGCCCCTCTCCTTGCAAGATATCTGGCCAAGACAATAGCCAAGGACAAGCCAGTGAGTACTTTGAATGTACTCGCAAACATTATGAACACGGGTATAATATAATTGATAATCATGCACGGAAATATTCTATGATCACATTGTCAGTCATAAAATAAAATCTCTGATGCATGCAAACAGTTATTTATATGTAACAAAAATATGAAATGACAGAGGAGGAAATAGAATGCACCATTCGGATGTCTGAAGCGACGTCTCGAAATGATGGTAAATAACAAGCATGCCTCAGTCGGGCGTCTGAGCGACGCCACATAAAGGGCTTGTAAGGGAAATAAATAACAAGTAATGCCAAAGTCGGGCGTCTGAGCGACACCACATAAAGGGCTTCTAAGGGAAATAAATAACAAGTAATGCCACAGTCGGGCGTCTGAGCGACACCACATAAAGGGCTTATAAGGGAAATAAATAACAAGTAATGCCACAGTCGGGCGTCTGAGCGACACCACATAAAGGGCTTATAAATCAAATACATTCATAGTAAATATCCAGGAGGTAGAACCGTCCCAAGGATACTCAATAAATCAAGTAATGGCAAAAGTTAGTCCAGGGTAAAAATAATCATAATCATCATAATCAACACAAGTCACAAATCATGATCCATGTTCTGGTTTAGAAGTTTCTCCTCCGAAGACCGATACTAAGACCGACACTTGACCTGACCCAGACTGTAGTCCTTAACCATGGACACGGCTATTCGAATAGGTTTAATATCTCTGCAGAGGGTGTACTCTTTACCCACGAGTAACGGATTTCTCTACTCCATCGGGACTAATTCCGTCTACGGTATTTTAGTCAAAAACACGCCTGACTTGCACACACCAGCTTAACTCACCGGTGTCTGGAATCACCCACGACACCTGTCAAGCAAAACTCTAAGTGGGAGGCTACAACCTCGACGTAGCATGGGATCACAAAATTTATACCACAAGAAACTAGGGGAGCTACCCTTCCGCTACAACCAAACGCCCATGCCCCGGATCAGATGGCATGCCTACTGGATGCCTCCAAATCTTCCATCATGGCCTCTCATGCGGTGTGTGCTAGGAAAGGGGTTGACAACTTACTGAACCATACCCCACGTATGGCAGGGACAAGTGGTAGTAGGAAACAAGTATGGGGGTTACTGGAACAAGACTCGATCTACGGTCGACTCATGAGGTTTATAAATTCCCTGCATGACATATATAACAAATATATTTCAACAAACAAAGTCACCACTCACTATACCTTACCATGCCATACCGGACATAACCGTCCTGACGGGACCGGCGACAAGCTCACACCTACCCAAGGAAGAGGCTTTCCCGGATTCCTTTCCGGCATGCATGCAAGGAACATGAGAATGGTTACCATCACAAGTATATACATTTCCAACAACAAGGAGATCACTAATATGTATTCATGCAAATGATCATATCACATGAAATAACGAGCTCTTCGAAAAGAGGTGGTGTTATAAACGTGTCGGCTAACACACCAAAAGTATCATGTCGGGGTTCAGAATGCTTGCCTTCAAGGTGTGGAGAGGTGGGGTGCTCTCCAAAACTTTTGAAAGTTTTCTCTTCTCTCCAACAAATCCTATTTTCAAAATATTGGAATTAACACACAAATTCAAAACAACACAAAAAAGTTGTTTGAAATTTTTTCAAATAAATCTTAAAATAAACTAGACAGAATTTGAGAGATGTAGGAAAAAGAATCAATTCATTTGGAGTTATATTTAAAAAGTTATAGCCAGTCAAAGATTTGGTCAAAAATCTGTTTTTAAGATAAAACAGAAAAGAAAACGTTTCGGGCAGAATACGTCTTCGAAAAGGGGAGACGTACTCGGGGTTTTGCGCTTCCACTTAAACACGTGGAGGCGGGGCTGGGTCTCTGACAGTGGGTCCAGGGGGCCCACTGGTCAGGTTTGACCAGTCCATCTCTCCCTCCTCTTCCTCTGCCCGAACGGCGGCGAGGCAACGGCGATCAACGCCGGGGAACGGCGGTTTTTTGCGGGCATCCGAGTGCAGGGATGGATCCGCCACTCCTAGGCGGTCCTCTCGGTGGTCGTAGGGTCGCCGGGGGTGGAGGGAGTCGCCGGCGGCGAGCTCCGCGGCGGAGGGGAGGCTTCGGTAGATTTGGGGATTCCGGCCATGGTGGTTCCTAGCTGTGTCTGGGAGGCTAGGCAGCTCCGCGGGTTCAAGTGGAGTCGGATGGTGGTGTTTGGGAGTGCAGGGGAGGTCTTGGTGCGTCGGAACTGACCGGGACGAGGCGGCGGCCTAGTTGACCGGAGAGGTTGAAGACGACCTTCTTGCTTCGATTGACGACTAAGGGGGCACGAGAAGGACAGTGTGGGATTGCCAGAGGGCTCGGAGGAGCTCGGGGCTTCCTTTATAGCGCGGTTAGGTCGGTCCGAGGTGGCCGGAGATAAGAACGGCGGTGAACCGCCTCCCTGTGCTGCAGGGCGACGTGGCGGTGGCTGGCTAGCTCCAGGGGCTAACGACGACCACTCCACTGTCGAAGGAGGCGAGCTGGCGCGCTGTCGTGGTTTGGGCGGTGCTGCCCAGGGTGGTTGCGGATGCGGCCGCGAGCGTGCCGCCAAGAGCTTGCTGGCAACGCTGCAGGGGGCGAGGTGGCGGTCGGGGCCTTTGGCGTGACGCGGTGAGAGGGAAAGGATCTGGATGAGCTCGGGGAAGCTTATCCAGGGACGCGCTGGCTCTGGCGCGAGCACGTGCAAAACGCGTGCTCTGCTCGCGCTCCGGCCGTGCACGCCGACTGTTCGATGAAATGCCAGGATGGCAAAAACTGCTAGAGAGCTAATGCAAATCCACAGGCCTGGGCTAGAGACCGTTAGCAGGCTACTTGACAACTTGGTTTGGACATATGGGAAAGTTCACAACACAAACTTACAATCATGCCAAATCTGTTCACGCCCACAGGGTGTTTGACAAAATGCCAGAGGCATCTAGGCAGGTCTTGGAGTGGACAAAAACTCCAGATGGTGGTCTCATTAGGTGAATAAAAGGGTGGTGAGGTTAGGTGGCCAAATACAGAAACTAGTTAGTGCAAGTTTTGCAAAAACTCAATTCTGGACAGGAGACAAATGGCATCACTTCTTGAACCAAAAATGATCCAATGGGTGCATGCTCCTGGACATAGGGGTTTAGTAGGGTGGTCTACAAGCAGGGGAAAGAATCAAGGGCCAAAGAGCAAGCAAGAATATGGATGCTGTACAAACCATCATGTTGGACCAGAATGAAGATGAGGATGATTCACTCAAATCTTTCAAAGAACATTACTGGGCTTTTGCATAAAGTTGAATCATATGCTATTACTAACATCCCATAATTTTGGTGGACGCTAGAAAGTAGTATTTAAAAGAGTTGTAGTGCAAAATTGCCCACTGGACCAGAGAATAAAATTGGGTGTAGAGCTCAAAATATTTAGGGAATGAAATATCTTTTTGCATAAAAGTGGTTTGGTGACATCACAGGACATCCCCAAATTATGGTAGAATTTTTGAAAGAATTCATAAAAGGGTTGTAGTTCAAAAAGGACCATAAAACCATGGGAAACCATTTTTCAATAAAATAAAGATTATGGAGATTATTATATAATTAATTCCTCTGATGAAAAGAAAAGATTTTTTTTCTTGAGAGGATAAACAAGTCCAAATATAATCTGGAAAGTTTTTACTAGGGTTGAAAACTCCACAACTTAGGGGAAAAGAGAGGCTCTGAAATCAAGAATAAATCCAGAAAATAAAAATTTAATTTCCTAGCAAAATTTTAATTAATAAAACAAGGTTAAATTTTTGGGGTGTCACAACACTACCCCCCTTAAGAAAAATCTCGTCCTCGAGATTTGTTAAGGGTTTTTTTGAAAATATCATTCCTGTTAGCTGAAACCAAAAGATTTATCCATAGAACAAACTTGCGTCGTCGAGGTTGGTCTTTGGCAGCTACGCTTGGGATTAAAAATGCAATCGCACATCAACATACTCATGCATGGTTATAACAAAATAGGGATGCACAGGCAAACAGTATTTAATTACGGCGATACAGGATCACATAGTTACAAGACGAGGATACATTAGAACTCGGTACTACTCGAGCGACTCTAGTCTACCTCATTAATATTTAATCGGGCTTGCCTCGTGGACGTCGAGGTTTCTCCACGGCTTTCATCGTTAGGATTAGCTGGAAGGGGTTGAGGGACTGCAGGGTCGGGGTAGCGATGATGACCATCTCGGGGATGGTTGGCCACAATCCCGTTAGAGCGTGTTCCCAAAAGGCGACGAATCACTTCTGGGGTCATCAAGGTATCTTGGTTGATGGCCGGAGCTGACCTCAAGGTCTCCATTGGTTGTCCGAACAGCACGACTGGGATGTCGGCGTCGGGCTCAACTTCTCCTCTAGTTGGGGCTCGGCGGATCAGTTCTCCACGAGCTGCGATCAGATCAAGGGTGATTTGATCGAACAAATCCTCTAGCGTACTTACATAGCGCACCAGATGCAATAAAGCAGGATCCGTCTCGTGATCTCCGTTGGTAACTTGGGGTGGCCTACCATATCCGTCACGGCTGGGGTAGTAGTAGAACGAGCGACGGTTAACTCTGGGCGACAAATGCCAGAGTTGAACTATAGCTTCTCGAGCAGCTAGTTGGATGGCTTGTGGCTCGAAGGAAGTTTTCCTTCCGGTGAACCTGTAGGGGCGTTCTGGCGACAGACCCCTACCATAGATGTGCACTGTGGCCTAGAATTGACGGCTCTCACTGCTCATGGACCCTTGGTACACAACATATTCTGGGGGCTCTTCTAATGCAAAGGCACGGCGGGTGAGGTTCGCGAGCACGGTCACAAATCCCCCAAGGTTGGTTGCTGTGGTCTCATTGTGTACGACGGGGCCAGGCATTATAACTTGGTTTGAGGAAGAGGCCGGGCTGTGCTGTATTGAGGCTAGCGTGCCCTTTTTATAGAAAAAAGGGACGCAGTCTTCCTTCGCATGCTTGCGAATGGGACAATATAGGTGTCGGTCTCTAGCGTGTGATCGACAGGCTAGGCTGATAGGTTGGGCACCGACTGCCAAAAGTGTCGGGGTCACTGTGTGGCTATCTTACACGGGAAGCTTGGCTGGGGTTTTGGTTAGGGTATGGTGGTTTGGTTTTCCTAGGCTTTTCGACCTGGCTAGGATAGGATTAGCCAATGGTCAGCTTGGCTCTGATACCAAGTTTGTGGCGACCGGTTTTTCGGGTATTAATTTCCAGAAAATGGCCGTTGTGCTCACCAGCCCCAGGATTACTGTTAGCTGATGAGGCACCAACTTGATACAAAAATTCCAAGAAAAATACAAAAAAAAGTAGTACAAGACCATTTTGGCCTATGAGTACAACAAGTGGTTTCTAATGGTTGATGGCGGAAGCGGTTTGTGGATCATCACTGTCTATGGGACTCCATTTCCCATAGGAACAGCTGACCAGGTTAACTCCTATCTTCGCGAAGCTGCTATCACCATTGATTAGGTTGCGGGGCTGTCATCGCAACGCCCCTCTCCTTGCAAGATATCTGGCCAAGACAATAGCCAGGGACAAGCCAGTGAGTACTTTGAATGTACTCGCAAACATTATGAACAAGGGTATAATATAAATGATAATCATGCATGGAAATATTCTATGATCACATTGTCAGTCATAAAATAAAATCTCTGATGCATGCAAACGGTTATTTATATGTAACAAAAATATGAAATGACAGAGGAGGAAATAAAATGCACCATTCGGATGTCTGAAGCGACGTCTCGAAATGATGGTAAATAACAAGCATGCCTCAGTCGGGCGTCTGAGCGACGCCACATAAAGGGCTTGTAAGGGAAATAAATAACAAGTAATGCCACAGTCGGGCGTCTGAACGACACCACATAAAGGGCTTATAAGGGAAATAAATAACAAGTAATGCCACAGTCGGGCGTCTGAGCGACACCACATAAAGGGCTTATAAGGGAAATAAATAACAAGTAATGCCACAGTCGGGCGTCTGAGCGACACCACATAAAGGGCTTATAAGGGAAATAAATAACAAGTAATGCCACAGTCGGGCGTCTGAGCGACACCACATAAAGGGCTTATAAAGCAAATAAATTCATAGTAAATATCCAGGAGGTAGAACCGTCCCAAGGATACTCAATAAATCAAGTAATGGCAAAAGTTAGTCCACGGTAAAAATAATCATAATCATCATAATCAACACAAGTCACAAATCATGATCCATGTTCTGGTTTAGAAGTTTCTCCTCCGAAGACCGACACTAAGACCGACACTTGACCTGACCCAGATTGTAGTCCTTAACCATGGACACGGCTATTCGAATAGGTTTAATATCTCTGCAGAGGGTGTACTATTTACGCACGAGTAACGGATTTCTTTAGTCCATCGGGACTTATTCCGTCTACGGTCTTTTAGTCAAAAACACGCCTGACTTGCACACACCAGCTTAACTCACCGGTGTCTGGAATCACCCACGACACATGTCAAGCAAAACTCTAAGTGGGGAGGCTACAACCTCGACGTAGCATGGGATCACAAAATTTATACCGCGCGCAAACTAGGGGAGCTACCCCTTCGGCTACAACCGAAACACCCATGCCCCCGGGTCAGATGGCATGCCTACCGGATGCCTCCGGTATCTTCCATCATGGCCTCTTTGTAAGGTGTGTGCTAAGAATGGGGTTGACAACTTACTGAACCGTACCCCACGTATGGCAGGGAAAAGTGGTAGTACGAAAAAAGTATGGGGGTTACTGGAACAAGACTTGATCTACGGTCGACTCAGGAGGTTTATAAATTCCCTGCATGACATATATAACAAATATATTTCAGCCAACAAAGTCACCACTCACTATACCTTACCATGCCATACCGGACATAACCGTCCCGACGGGACCGGCGACAAGCTCACGCCTACCCAAGGCAGAGGCTTTCCCGGATTCCTTTCTGGTATGCATGCAAGGCACATGAGCATGGTTACCATCACAAGTATATACATTTCCAACAACAAGGAGATCACTAATATGCATTCATGCAAATGATCATATCACATGAAATAACGAGCTCTTCGAAAAGAGGTGGTGTTATAAACGTGTCGGCTAACACACCAAAAGTATTATGCCGGGGTTCAGAATGCTTGCCTTCAAGGTGTGGAGAGGTGGGGTGCTCTCCAAAACTTTTGAAAGTTTTCTCCTCTCTCCAACAAATCCTATTTTGAAAATATTGGAATTAACACACAAATTCAAAACAGCACAAAAAAGTTGTTTGAAATTTTTTCAAATAAATCTTAAAATAAACTTAGACAGAATTTGAGAGATGTAGGAAAAAGAATCAATTCATTTGGAGTTATATTTAAAAAGTTATAACCAGTCAAAGATTTGGTCAAAATTCTGTTTTTAAGATAAAACAGAAAAGAAAACGTTTCGGGCAGAATACGTCTTCGAAAAGGGGAGACGTACTCGGGGTTTTGCGCTTCCACTTAAACACGTGGAGGCGGAGCTGGGTCTCTGACAGTGGGTCCAGGGGGCCCACTGGTCAGGTTTGACCAGTCCATCTCTCCCTCCTCTTCCTCTGCCCGAACGGCGGCGAGGCAACGATGATCAACGCCGGCGAACGGCGGTTCTTTGCGGTCATCCGAGTGCAGGGATGGATCCGCCACTCCTAGGCGGTCCTCCCGGTGGTCGTAGGGTCGTCGGGGTGGAGGGAGTCGCCGGCGGCGAGCTCCGCGGCGGAGGGGAGGCTTCGGTGGATTTGGGGATTCCGGCCATGGTGGTTCCTAGCTGTGTCTGGGAGGCTAGGCAGCTCCGCGGGTTCAAGTGGAGTCGGATGGTGGCGTTTGGGAGGGCAGGGGAGGTCTTGGTGCGTTGGAACTGACCGGGACGAGGCGGCGGCCTAGTTGACCGTAGAGGTTGAAGACGACCTCCTCGCTTCGATTGACGACTAAGGGGGCACGAGAAGGACGGTGTGGGTTTGCCCGAGGGCTCGGAGGAGCTCGGGGCTTCCTTTATAGCGCGGTTAGGTCGGTCCGAGGTGGCCGGAGATAAGAACGGCGGTGAACCGCCTCCTGTGCTTGCAGGCGGCGTGGCGGTGGCTGGCTAGCTCGAGGGCTAACGACGACCACCCACTATCGGCGAGGCGAGCTGGCGCTGTGGTGGTTTTTTGGCGGTGCTGCCAGGCGATGGCGGATGCGGCTGCGGGCGTGCCGCCAAGAGCTTGCTGGCAACGCTGCAGGGGGCGAGGTGGCGGTCGAGGCCTTTGGCGTGACGCGGCGAGAGGGAAAGGATCAGGATGAGCTCGGGAAGCTTATCCAGGGCGCTATTGCTCGGTAGCGAAAGACGCAAAACGCGTGCTTCGCTCGCCTGGCCGTGCTGCGGCGATCGTTCGACGAAATGCCAGGATGGCAAAAACTGCTAGAGAGCTAATGCAAATCCACAGGCCTGGGCTAGAGACCGTTAGCAGGCTACTTGACAACTTGGTTTGGACATATGGGAAAGTTCACAACACAAACTTACAATCATGCCAAATCTATTCACGCCCATTGTGGTGTTTGACAAAATGCCGAGGCATCTAGGCAGGTCTTGGAGTGGTCAAAACCCAGATGGTGGTCTCATTAGGTGAATAAAAGGGTGGTGAGGTTAGGTGGCCAAATACAGAAACTAGTTATTGCAAGTTTTGCAAAACTCAATTCTGACAGAGACAAATGGCATCACTTCTTGAACCAAAAATGATCCAATGGGTGCATGCTCCTGGACATAGGGGTTTAGTAGGGTGGTCTACAAGCAGGGGAAAGAATCAAGGGCCAAAGAGCAAGCAAGAATATGGATGCTGTACAAACCATCATGTTGGACCAGAATGAAGATGAGGATGATTCACTCAAATCTTTCAAAGAACATTACTGGGCTTTTGCATAAAGTTGAATCATATGCTACTACTAACATCCCATAATTTTGGTGGAGGCTAGAAAGAAGTATTTAAAAGAGTTGTAGTGCAAAATTGCCCACTGGACCAGAGAAGAAAATTGGGTGTAGAGCTCAAAATATTTAGGGAATGAAATATCTTTTTGCATAAAAGTGGTTTGGTGACATCACAGGACATCCCCAAATTTTGGTGGAATTTTTGAAAGAATTTATAAAAGGTTTGTAGTTCAAAAAGGACCATAAAACCATGGGAAACCATTTTTCAATAAAATAAAGATTATGGAGATTATTATATAATTAATTCCTCTGATGAAAAGAAAAGATTTTTTTTCTTGAGAGGATAAACAAGTCCAAATATAATCTGGAAAGTTTTTTACTAGGGTTGAAAACTCCACAACTTAGGGGAAAAGAGAGGCTCTGAAATCAAGAATAAATCCAGAAAAATAAAAATTTAATTTCCTAGCAAAATTTTAATTAATAAAACAAGGTTAAAATTTTGGGGTGTCACAGTATAGGAAAGTGACAAAATGAGAGACTCTCTATGATAAAGATCATGGTGCTACTTTGAAGCACAAGTGTGGTAAAAGGATAGTAACATTGTCCCTTCTCTCTTTTCTCTCATTTTTTTATTTGGGCCTTTTCTCCTTTTTTTTATGGCCTCTTTTCTTTTTTTTTTGTCTGGAGTCTCATCCCGACTTGTGGGGGAATCATATTCTCCATCATCCTTTTCCTCACTTGGGACAATGCTCTAAAAATGATGATCATCACACTTTTATTTTCTTACAACTCAACATTTACAACTCAATACTTAGAACAAAATATGACTCTATATGAATGCCTCCGGCAGTGTACCGTGATATGCAATGATTCAAGAGTAACATGTATGAATGAATTATGAATGGTGACTTTGCCACAAATACGATTTCAACTACATGATCATGCTAAGCAATATGACAATGATGGAGCGTGTCATAATAAACGGAACGGTGGAAAGTTGCATGGCAATATATCTCAGAAAGGCTATGGAAATGCCATGATAGGTATGGTGGCTGTTTTGAGGAAGGTATATGGTGGGTGTATGATAACGGTGAAAAGTGCGCGGTATTAGAGAGGCTAGCAATGGTGGAAGGAGGATAAGTGTGTATAATCCATGGACTCAACATTAGTCATAAAGAACTCATATACTTATTGCAAAAATCTACAAGTTATCAAAGCAAAGTATTACGCACATGCTCCTAGGGCGATAGATTGGTAGGAAAAGACCATCGCTCGTCCCCAACCGCCACTCATAAGGAAGACAATAAATAAATAAATCATGCTCCGACTTCATCACATAACGGTTCACCATACGTGCATGCTACGGGAATCACAAACTTTAGCACAAGTATTTCTCAAATTCACAACTACTCAACTAGCATGACTCTAATATCACCATCTTCATATCTCAAAACAATTATCAAGTATCAAACTTCTCATAGTATTCAACACACTCATAAGAAAAAGTTTTACAAATCTTGAATACCAAGCATATTAGGATTATTTAAGCAAATTACCATGCTATTTAAGACTCTCAAAATAATCTAAGTTAAGCATGAGAGATCAATAGTTTCTATAAAACAAATCCACCACCGTGCTCTAAAAGATATAAGTGAAGCACTAGAGCAAAACTATATAGCTCAAAAGATATAAGTGAAGCACCAAGAATATTCTAATAATTTCCAAATCATGTATGGCTCTCTTAAAAAGGTGTGTACAGAAAGGATGATTGTGGTAAAATAAAAAGCAAAGACTCAAATCATACAAGACGCTCCAAGCAAAACACATATCATGTGGTGAATAAAAATATAGCTCCAAGTAAAGTTACTGATGGAAATAGACGAAAGAGGGGATGCCTTCCGCGGCATCCCCAAGATTTGGCTTTTAGGTGTCCTTAGATTATCTTGGGGGTACCATGAAATCCACAAGCTTAGGATCTTGCCACTCCTTGTCCCATAATCCATCAAAATCTTTCACCCAAAACTTGAAAACTTCACAATACAAAACTCAACAGAAATCTCGTGATCTCCGTTAGCGAAAGAAAACAAAAGACCACTTCAAGGTACTGTAATGAACTCATTCTTTATTTATATTGGTGTTAAAACTACTGTATTACAACTTCTCTATGGTTTATAAACTATTTTACTAGCCATAGATTCATCAAAATAAGCAAATAACACACGAAAAACAGAATCTATCAAAAACAGAATAGTCTGTAGTAATCTGTAACTAACGCAAACTTATGGAACTCCAAAAAATAAGCCAAAATAGGACGACCTATGAAATTTGTTTATTGATCAGAAGCAATTGGAATCACTATTTTATCACGTCATGGTGATTTTTAATAATTGTTTTCGTGAACAGAAAGTTTCTGGAAATTACAGCAAGATAAAATAACTATCATCCAAGAAGATCCTATAGTTTTAACTTGGCACAAGCACTAATTAAAACCGAAAAACACATCTAACCAGACGCTAGAACAAATATTTATTCCTAAACAGAAGCAAAAAAGCAAAAAAAAACTAAAAATAAAATTGGGTTTCCTCCCAACAAGCGCTATCGTTTAACGCCCCTAGCTAGGCATAAAAGCAACGATAGATCTAGGTATTGTCATCTTTGGTAGGCAATCCATAAGTGGCTCTCATGATAGATTCATATGGTAATTTTATTTTCTTCCTAGGGAAGTGTTCCATGCCTTTCCTTAATGGAAATTGGAATCTAATATTCCCTTCCTTCATATCAATAATTGCACCAATCGTTCTAAGGAAAGGCCTACCAAGAATAATAGGACATGAAGGATTGCAATCTATATCAAGAACGATAAAATCTACGGGCACATAATTCCTATTTGCAACAATAAGAACATCATTAATTCTTCCCATATGTTTCTTAATAGTGGAATCCGCAAGGTGCAAGTTTAGAGAGCAATCATCAAAATCGCGAAAATCTAGCAAATCGCACAAAGTTTTGGGAATAGTGGAAAAACTAGCACCCAAATCACACAAAGCATTAAACTCATGATCCTTAATCTTAATTTTAATAGTTGGTTCCCACTCATCATAAAGTTTTCTAGGGATAGAAACTTCCAATTCAAGCTTTTCTTCATAAGATTGCATCAAGGCATCAACGATATGTTTAGTAAACGCTTTATTTTGACTATAAGCATGAGGAGAATTTAGCACGGATTGCAACAAAGAAATAAAATCAATCAAAGAGCAACTTTCATAATTAAATTCCTTGAAATCCAAAATAGTGGGTTTAGCAACATCTAGGGTTTTGATCTCTTCAATCCCACTTTTATCAATTTTAGCATCAAGATCTAAAAACTCCGAATTTTTGGAACGCCTTCTAGGTAAAGGTGGACCATATTAAGTCCCATCATTATCAAGATTCATATTGCAAAACAAATATTTAATTGGGGACTGTCGGTGTCAAAACCGGCGGATCTCGGGTAGGGGGTCCCGAACTGTGTGTCTAGGCGGATGGTAACAGGAGACAAGGGACACAATGTTTTTACCCAGGTTCGGGCCCTCTCGATGGAGGTAATACCCTACTCCTGCTTGATTAATATTGATGATATGGGTAGTACAAGAGTAGATCTACCACGAGATCAGAGAGGCTAAACCCTAGAAGCTAGCCTATGGTATGATTGTTGTTCGTCCTACGGACTAAAACCCTCCGGTTTATATAGACACCGGATAGGTTAGGGTTACACAGATTCGGTTACAATGGTAGGAGATCTACATATCCGTATCACCAACCTTGCCTTCCACGCCAAGGAAAGTCCCATCCTGACACGGGACGAAGTCTTCAATCTTGTATCTTCATAGTCTTGGAGTCCGGCCAACGGTGATAGTTCGGCTATCCGGACACCCCCTAATCCAGGACTCCCTCGGTAGCCCCTGAACCAGGCTTCAATGACGCATTTAATCCGCGCGCATATTGTCTTCGGCATTGCAAGGCGGGTTCCTCCTCCAAATACTTCATAGAAGATTTTGAACACAAGGATAGTGTCCGGCTCTGCAAAACAAGTTCCACATACCACCGTAGAGAGAATAACTTTTGCACAGATCTGCTGACGTATTCCGCGGCGTGACATCACACCACGGCCAAGCCTTTATATGAATCGTGTTTTTACTGTTCCACCTTAGCGCGTTTAGCGAGGCGGTTTCCTTGGCACATCTTGTCAAAGCATAGATCGTGCCCCCTTATTCCGGGATTCTCATCAATACGGACGTGGGTAACCCAACCGTACTTGTTGGCATGCCTCCTCTATCGAAGGTGAGTCCTAATCGACCACGGGGAGGGCTCTTGGTATTCAACCTCTTTATAATGAGACCAAGGCCCTCTTCTTTTTTACACCCTCCATCGAGTTCGCCTCGTGCTTCGAGTTCTAACACCCAAAGCTTCAGATTTAGGCGCTTCAGACCTTCGACGATGTCCGGCTCCGACCAGCCTGGCCGATGGATGTCTTCTTCCGTCACAGAAGATGTGCTAAAGCTGCAAGACGCCAGGTATCTAACGGGCGAGATTTCGCATAGGCTGCCTTCTCCAGGGCAGGTCATTCCCACTCCTGAGCCCGGCGAGAGCGTGGAGTTCGTGTCTCATTTCCTTCGGGGTTTAGGCTTCCCGACGGATCCCTTTGTGCGGGGGCTCATGTTTAATTATGGGCTGGATTTCCATGACTTGAATCCGGAGTCCATCCTCCATATCTCGTCATTCATTGTCGTATGTGAGGCCTTCCTCCATATTACCCCTCACTTTGGATTGTGGCTCAAGACCTTCAAGGTGGAGCCAAGATGATCGAGGGGCAACAAGCAGAAAGGAGGGGCGGTCATAAGCAAGTGTGCTGATGCTCCGTGGCCCGAGGGCTCTTTTCAAGAGGAGCTTGGTTTGTGGCAACGGAGTGGTTTTATATCACCGCCCCTGTGGGCACCAAATGGGTGGCGCTTCCCGCCTTCCGCCAGTCCACCACAGCGGCTGGCATCATGGGTCAACAAGGGCTCGACTGGGGCCGCCCAAGGACGCTCTCTATTGCAGGGCCGTATTCGAGACCTCCAAGAAAGAGAGATCAATCTGGTCGCAGTGGCGCAGGTTATGTTGATTCGGCGCCTCGCCTCAAGAACGCCGCCTCCGTCTGTGGGAATTCAATCCGGAGGGACCACGAGCTCTCCAACATTTTATGGGTACGACACCCGTGGAGATGTATAAACTGTTCTTCGGATCACAAGAGAAGTGTCCGGACCTGACTGAGGACGCAGGACTAAGCTGCAATCGCCCAGATACTCAAGTAAGTAGTCCTATAACCGGACAGGCTGTTCGTTCATTTATCATATATATGCCCTTTAAAGGAGCCGTTTCTTGAACATGAGTGGATAGCCAAGGCAAAGTTAATAAGGTGTCCGGCTCCCCTCCCAGAGACCACGCCGGATCCCATGCTGACCAAGATGTTGAAGGCCACGCCTTTTAAAGAAGGCGAAAGGGGGAGCGGGGAAGCAACTGCCTCTACGAAGGAGACTTTCGAGGAAGGAGGGATCAAAGGTCCCACCCTGCAAGGAGAGAAGATCCGGAGGTCAAGGCCTCAAAGAGGGGAAAGAAATCTTCGTCAGAGAGTCCGGCGCTGGGAAGTACCCCAGCCGCACTATTTCCCCAGGGGATCAGCCTCCAATGAGTCGTAAGTAAAAAGAAGGGGTCCTGTGAATAAAGAACATCCTCAGATTTATTTCAAGATAACCAAATTGTACCTTGTAGTTCGGATCTCAGCCCTTCTCAAAGAAAGCTCGCCTTCGGGGATCTTCTTCCGGAGATGATGGAGAGCGAACGCTTCCACCTGTCGCACCTTCATGCGAGGCGGCGACCACGAGGTGTCGCCGCGAAGGTTTCCAGGTCCGGCGGGCCGGAAGGTCCGCGCCAACCGGTGTGCGGTCGGAGGAGTCAAGGATCTGCTCGGCGAAGCGGTTATCTCGTAAGATCACCGTGCGCTAATGGGTACGGTGATTGAAAGAATTGCATCCGCTGAGAGCGGATTGCATGAAGCCGTCAGAAGCTTACTGATGGGGTTCGAGGTACGTAAAAATGATGTACCTTCTGACAGTTATGCATATAAAATGCGCCCTGTATAGATAGTAGCCCCTGAGACTCGGTATGTTGTCAAAATTGACAGCGTGCCGAGGATCATAATCTCAATTATAACAGATCGCCGCGCCTAAATAGGTGGCGGGGCGTCCGGTGGCCAGCCGGACTGATGAATTTGCCGAACTAAAGCGGCAAATTGACGAGGCGGATGCGGACATCGCACTGGTCAATAAACGGTTTGACGAGTCACAAGGTATGCGACTTCTCCGCGGACACCTGGTGCTTTTGATGCAGACGGTGCCGCTGCTGTGGAGGAGCTGCGGGCGGAACTCACCCGAGCTAAAGAGCAAGCCAGAAATAGTAATGCGGCCGCTTTAAGGGCGGCCGAAGAGCTAAAAGCCGAACAGGCTGCTCACTGCCGAAGCAAAGAGGAAATGGCCGATATGGCCATAAAGTTGAAGAATACTACCGATCGCTGCGAGGTTCTTGAAAAGAACATCAAGCGAGCAAGAGGGCTGAAAAAGGCCACCGCCAATCCAAGGATGCCTGCTCCGCTTTGAGAGCTGTCAAGGAGGAGTTGAGTCGGGCGGGCTATTGCAACTGGAAAACCGCTTTCGCTGTGGAGGAAATATACGGATCCGGCGTATGCTCGCTTGGACAAGTTGTGGAGTTCGGAGGATGCTTATCTGGACTTAGCGGCGAGCGCTGCGGACGCGATTGAGCACTTCCGAGGTCAGAAGGGGCACATAAGGGAAGAGCTATATTGGTCGCAATTCCATAGTCCGGAGCGTCCTCTTCCGTTGACCGATCGGTTGGCCGAATGCGCCGAGCTGAATCGATTATCCAGACTTGCCATGAAGCATGTCATGACTCATTTGTGGCCAGGTGCACCCCAGCCGAAGAGTTATTTTGGCTTAGTGCAGCAGTTCCTTGGTGCGGTACCACGTATCGACGCAATGAAGCGGTCGGCATGTATTGAGGGAGCGCGGATGGCTCTGGCCCGTGTCAAGACATACTGGGTGGAGATGAAGGCCACCGACGTTGCATCCCAAGATTCGGAAAGAAGCCGAGTACCTGTCGAGCACTATTTTGAGGAAGTCCTGCAGGGCGGTCGTTTAATAGAGACGCAGTGCTCGAAGGATATTATGTTTAAATGACATGTATGATTTGTGAAAACAATGTTTCAATATAATATAAGAGCTTTTTATACTTGTGCGATCAAGTAGTAAACTACTCCCCGTAAGCGGTTGTTGATGTATATGTATATATAACTTTGAAAGATGGCAGTCCTTGGCTTCAGCCCCCACGCACATAGTGCGGGGGTGTTTGCAAAGAAGGCGCTTTTTCACACTTAATCCAACGTCTTGGTCCTATTAAGGAGGTGGTAGGGTAGCAAACTAGGCAACCAGACTATAATGATTTATCACTTTCACTTAGCCATGGGAGTTCGAGGGTGGGGTTACTATATAGCCCCTGGGGGCACCGCACTCTCCCGAATTCGGGGTGTGTATGTGCCTGACTAAAAAACGGTCCTTCATTAATGTGGAGAAATTCTAAACATTCTGGTGAGTCATCGAGTGGTTGACCAGTCTCTCGCTATATCATGACAATCAGTTTTGGCTTTCATCGAGGTGCTCGCCTACCGAACCGGGCACAATCGCAGAGTTCTCCGGTGCCGCGTTAGCCGATAGAACGGAACATAAGGCAGCAAAACACAGGAGCCGGCAAACCCAACATTTGACCAAAGACATGATTCGGAGCTGATGCATATAAGGCCTAACTCGAGACGCCAACACTCCCTAAGGTATTCGGTCTTTATAAAACGGGCAGAATAATGCCCTAAGCCCCGTGTCCAGTGCACGCAAAAAATTCTGGTGCGGCCGATGCCAAAACGCCAGCCTCCTCCTCGGTTATAGTAAGAAACCAGGGATGTATATCAACAAGAGACAGAAAAAGGTTTACGCGGGTCTTAATCAAAAGAATCCTTGCAACGGTCCTCATCGCACGCCTCGCTACCGTGTCTCCGCAGCCGTATCCTCGGACGGGTGTAGCACGTTGTTCATCTCAGAAATGAGAGGAACTTAGTTGAAAAGAAAAAGATCGTGCGAAAAATGTACTTTATATTAAATAAACAGAGTACGATTCGAAAAGTGAATAAATTTGAGCTTTATTGTCTCTTGTTGTACATGTGTGCAGCCCCTTGTATGGGGGCATGCTGCTAGTAGGCGGCGGACTCGTCTAGCCGTGTCCGGGGTTCGAATGACCTATTCAGGTGCTTTGGTTAGCGGAGTCGGGCTGGTGTGGGGCTGTCAAGGCAGCCTCGCATTCTCCCGTGCTCGAGTAACACTTAATACTCCCTTATAATGAGATGATGCCGCGTGGACCGGGCATTTTAAGTGTAAGAGATGCATAATGCGGTATTGCATTAAAGCGGGCGAAAGCTTCGCGTCCCAATAGTGCTTGATGGCTACTTTTAAATGGGGCGACATGGAAGACTAACTTTTCGCGATGGAAGTTGTCGGATGAACCGAACACAACTTCTAGCAGTAAGGAGCCCGTACAATGGGCATATGGGCCTGGCATTACCCCTTTAAAGGAGGTGTTGCTATGGCGAATTTTGGTTGGGTCAATCCCCATCATGCGGATTGTGTCGTGATATATCAGGTTTATGTCACTGCCGCCATCCATGAGGACTTGTGTAAATTGGAATCCGTCGATTATAGGATCCAATATCAAGACAGTCCATCATGTGTTCCGGATACTTTCGGAGTAGTCCTGATGGTCGAAGGTGATTGGTTTTGACAACCAGTGTTGGTACTCCGCTAGGGTAGTATGTGCGGCGCGCATCTTAATGGGCACCGCCTGTTTTCCCTTTATCACGTGAAGTGAGTTTACTGTTTTAACCTCTTGTGGGAAATTCTTTTGTTTTCCGGTGCTTCGCTTGTGGGGTTCGTCATCATCCTCACTTGGTGTGTCGAGCCCTTGTGTTCAGCGTTGAGTCCATGGGACTGCTTGAAGACCCAACAATCTCTGTGGGTATGGTTTGCGTGCTTCCGGAGTACTATGGATCCGACATATCTTGTCCAAGATTTTGTTTAAGTTGGATAGCTCATCGCTATTGTCCTTAAGGGGCAGTTTTTTATTGTTCTGCTGTGAGCTTTTGAATCCGGCGTTGACTGCCGCCCTCTTTGGACCGTTTCCCTTAATCCGGCGCTGGTCCTTGTTGCCTCGTGGTTTCCCATTTCCATCCCTGACTTCGGATGTACTTGGGTCGCTGGTGCTGCATCTTGCTAGCCAGCTATCCTCTCCCACGCAAAAGCGGGTCATGAGGCTTGTTAATGCGGCCATTGTTCTTGGCTTTTCTTGGCCGAGGTGTCTGGCGAGCCATTCGTCTCGGATGTTGTGTTTGAAGGCTGGTAAGGCTTCGGCGTCCGGACAGTCGACTATTTGGTTCTTTTTAGTAAGGAACCTGTTCCAGAATTTCCGGCTGACTCTCCGGCTGTTGAGTTATGTGACTTACATCGCTCAGATCCGGAGGGCGGACATAGGTCCCCTGAAAATTTGCCCGAAACGCATCCTCGAGCTCTTCCCAGCTTCCAATGGTATTTTCGGGAAGGCTTTTAAGCCAATGCCGAGATGGCCCTTTGAGTTTGAGGGGTAAGTATTTTATGGTGTGGAGATCATCTCCTCTAGCCATGTGTATGTGGAGGATGTAATCCTCAATCCGCACTCTGTGGTCTGTTGTTCCGTCAGATGCCTCTATGTTTACGGGTTTGAATCCTCACCGAAATTCTTGATCCAAAGACCTCATCGGTGAAACATAGGGGATGTCTGCGCCCCTGTATTTGGGTGTGCCGTGATGTTCGGATATTTGGCGGTTGCATTGCTTTGAAGAGCTTGCTTTCTCGCCCATAGATGGACCTAATCGGGCCATCCTTTTGATGTGAATCCTTATGCGGATCGCGTATCAGCTTGTGTGCGGCGCCATTTGCCGCTCTCTTTTTGCCGTGGGGTCGCCCATTCGACCGGTGGCCTTCTTACTTTTTGATTGTGGGGTTCTAAGGCCTCCTCATCAAATTCGGGCAGTAGTTTTCTTTTGGGTAGTCTTTGTTCGCGATCGCCCGTATTTGTCTCATGTGTTGAATACTTTGCTCCATCTGATTCTCGAGTGCATCTTCCATCGTTTTGAGCTTCCGCTTCGCTTTTTCAGGCTACGCCAAGTGGCGGCGAGCCTTTGTGGAGGTTATTCTGCTCCAACAATTTGTCCGCGTGATGTCCGGACTGTTGTCTTCGCCGGGATGGGTTGTTTATCCAAGTTGTCCTGTTCGGACGGTTGCTCGATAGCATGTTCGCTGCCCACCGGTTCGCCCCTGCTCTATGGCTGGGTCTTTGTTGAGGCAGGACTTGGTGCGGCATTTACGCTACCGCTTTGACCGCCGAGGGATTTATCCTTCGTGGCGCCCCGTTGTTCCTCGTCTTCACTTCCTTTAGGTGTATCCACCATGTATACATCATGGGATGAGGTGGTTGTCCAGCATCCTATAGGTGCTGGTTCATGGTCGTCTCCTACATCGCCGCCCATACCGCCGATGTCTTCGAGTCGAAATCGAGCACGCCGTGTAAGCTTTCGGCGGTGGCTACGGCGGGTGGTGCGTGGGCGTTGAATTTCTTTGTCGTCCGCATCCCAACCTTCCCGATCAGTAGTCCGCCAGGGCTCTCCGATAAAGAGAGAGACTTTAGTGAATTCAGGATGCCACCAAAGGGCGAAAAGGAAAGATGTCCGCGCAGTGAACTCCATGACGGCCGCCAATCGGATTCGATTGGCGAGGGGCGGAGGGTTCGGAGTCCGGAGAGGAGTCCGGCACCTTGGAGTCACGGTCTTCTCAAAGGACAGGGATGGAGTTCGGCTCAATCGCCTTGAGATCGTAGCCCCCGAGGCGGTGTCCAACCAACCATCCTCGATCGGCGAGATCGGCTCCGAATCAATGTTCGGAGCGGACACTAGTGCGGCCTCCAGGACACTGTTCGGCGGCAGAGTTAGATCATGCCCATCGATATAGTGCGGTGCGCTTGGCTGCGGCTCGAATCCGTCGAAGATCAAGTCTCCGCGTGTGTCGTCCGTGTAGTTTAAACTTCCGAATCTGACCTGATGGCCAGGGGCGTAGCTTTCAATCTGCTCCAGATGGCCTAGCAAATTGGCCCGCAGTGCAAAGCCGCCGAATACGAGGATCTGTCCGTGGAGAAGAGTCTCACCCTGGACCGCATCGTTGTTGATGATCGAAGGAGCCATCGGGCCTATAGGTGACGACACAGAGGAACTCTCAATGAAAGCACCAATGTCGGTGTCAAAACCGGCGGATCTCGGGTAGGGGGTCCCAAACTGTGCGTCTAGGCGGATGGTAACAGGAGACAAGGGACACGATGTTTTACCTGTGTTCGAGCCTCTCGATGGAGGTAATACCCTACCCTGCTTGATTAATATTGATGATATGGGTAGTACAAGAGTAGATCTACCATGAGATCGAGAGGCTAAACCCTAGAAGCTAGCCTATGGTATGATTGTTGTTCGCCCCACGGACTAAAACCCTCCGGTTTATATAGACACCGGATAGGCTAGGGTTACAGTAGTCGGTTACAATGGTAGGTGGTCTACATATCCAGACGCCAACCTTGCCTTCCACGCCAAGGAAAGTCCCATCCGGACACGGGACGAAGTCTTCAATCTTGTATCTTCATAGTCTTGGAGTCCGGCCAACGGTGATAGTTAGGCTATCCGGACACCCCCTAATCCAGGACTCCCTCAGGGACACATCAATAACTTTTAGATCTTCATCTTTATTTTCATAGGAACTAGAAGAACACGCTTTAATAAAGGCATATTTCATAGCACGCATCCTAGCGGTTCTTTCTTTGCACTCATCAATGGAAATTCTCATTCCTTTGAGAGACTCATTGATATCATGCTTAGGAGGAATAGATCTAAGCTTTAAAGAATCAACATCAAGAGAAATTCTATCAACGTTCCTAGCCAATTCATCAACTTTAAGCAATTTTTCCTCAAGCAAAGTATTGAAATTCTTTTGCGAATTCATAAACTCTTTAACACTAGTCTCGAATTCAGAGGGCATATTATTTAAATTTCCATAAGAGTTGTTGTAGGAATTTCCATAATTATTAGAGGAATTATTAGGATAAGGCCTAGGATTAAAGTTTCCTCTATACGCGTTGTTACCAAAATTATTCCTACCAACAAAATTCACATCCATAGATTAATTATTATTCTCAATCAAGGTAGACAAAGGCATATCATTAGGTTCAGAAGAAACACTCTAAGTAGAAAATAATTTCATAAGTTCATCCATCTTTCCACTCAAAACATTAATTTCTTCTATTGCATGCACTTTTTTATTAGTAGATCTTTCAAAGGTGCCATTGAGAATAATTAACCATAATATTATCTAGGAGTTTAGTAGCTTCTCCTAAAGTGATTTCCATAAAAGTGCCTCCCGTGGCCGAATTTAAAAGATTTCTAGAAGCAAAATTCAATCCGGCATAAATTTTTTGTATAATCATCCACAAATTCAAACCATGTGTAGGGCAATTACGTATCATTAATTTCATCCTCTCCCAAGCTTGTGCAACATGTTCATGATCAAGTTGCTTAAAATTCATAATATCGTTTCTAAGAGAGATGATCTTAGCGGGAGGAAAATAATTAGAGATAAAAGCATCTCTGCACTTGTTCCAAGAATCAATACTATTTTTAGGCAAAGACGAAAACCAAGGTTTAGCACGATCTCTAAGCGAAAAAGGAAATAGCTTCAATTTAACAATATCATTATCAACATCTTTCTTCTTTTGCATATCACACAAATCAATGAAGCTATTTAGATGAGTAGCGGCATCTTCACTAGGAAGGTCGGCGAATTGATCTTTCATGACAAGATTCAACAAAGCAGCATTGATTTCACAAGATTCAGTAAGTGTAAGAGGAGCAATCGGAGTGCTAAGGAAATCATTATTGTTGGTATTGGTAAAGTCACATAATTTGGTATTATGTTGAGCCATCGTGACAAGCAAGCAATCCAACACACGGGCAAACAAAAAGCAAGCGAAAAAGAGGCGAACAGAAAAAGAGAGGGCAAATAAAACGGCAAGGGTGAAGTGGGTGAGAGGAAAACGAGAGGCAAATGGCAAATAATGTAATGCGGGAGATAAGGGATTGTGATGGGTACTTGGTATGTTGACTTTTGCATAGACTCCCCGGCAACGGCGCCATAAATCTACTCTGCTACCTCTTGAGCACTGCATTGGATTTCCTTGAAGAGGAAAGGGTGATGCAGCAAAGTAGAGTAAGTATTTCCCTCAGTTTTTGAGAACCAAGGTATCAATCCAGTAGGAGGCTACGCGTGAGTCCCTCGTACCTACACAAAGCAAATAACTCCTCGCAACCAACGTGATAAGGGGTTGTCAATCCCTTCACGGTCATTTACGAGAGTGAGATCTGATAGATATGATAGGATAATATTTTTGGTATTTTTATCATAAAGATGCAAAGTAAAATAAAAGCAAAGTAAAAAGCAAAAGAAATAACTAAGTATTGGAGTATTAATATGATGAAGATAGACCCGGGGCCCATAGTTTAACTAGTGGCTTCTCTCAAGAGCATAAGTATTTTATGGTGGGTGAACGAATTACCGTTGAGCAATTGACAGAATTGAGCATATTTATGATAGTATCTAGGTATGATCATGTATATAGGCATCACGTCCGAGACAAGTAGACCGACTCCTGCCTGCATCTACTACTATTACTCCACTCATCGACCGCTATCCAGGATGCATCTAGAGTATTAAGTTCATGAAAACAGAGTAACGCCTTAAGCAAGGTGACATGATGTAGAGGGACAAATTCATGCAATATGATAAAAACCCCATCTTGTTATCCTCGATGGCAACAATACAATACGTGCCTTGCTGCCCCTACTATCACTGGGAAAGTACACCGCAATATTGAACCCAAAGCTAAGCACTTCTCCCATTGCAAGAAAGATCAATCTAGTAGCCCAAACTAAACTGATAATTCGAAGAGACTTGCAAAGATAACCAATCATACATAAAAGAATTCAGAGAAGATTCAAATATTGTTCATAGATAATCTTGATCATAAACCCACAATTCATTGGTCTCAACAAACACACCGCAAAAAGAGAGAAGAAGCCATCTAGCTACTAACTATAGACCCGAAGGTCTGAGGTAAACTACTCACAGTTCATCGGAGAGGCTATGGTGTTGATGTAGAAGCCCTCCGTGATGGGTTCCTCCTCCGGCGGAGCTCCGGAACAGGTCCCAAGATGGGATCTCGTGGGTACAGAAGGTTGTGGCGGTGGAATTAGGTTTTTGGCTCCGTATCTTATCGTTTGGGGGTACGTAGGAATATATAGGAGGAAGGAGTACGTCGGTGGAGCAATAGGGGGCCCACGAGGGTGGAGGGCACGCCTTGGGGGTGGGCGCGCCCCCTACCTCGTGGCTTCCTCCTTCGTTTCTTGACGTAGGGTCCAAGTCTCCTGGATCATGTTCGGTTTGAAAATCACGTTCCCGAAGGTTTCATTCCGTTTGGACTCCGTTTGATATTCTTTTTCTTCGAAATTCTGCAATAGGCAAAAAACAACAATTCTGGGCTGGGCCTCTGATTAATAGGTTAGTCCCAAAAATAATATAAAAGTGGGTAATAAAGCCCATTAATGTCCAAAACAGTAGATAATATAGCATGCAGCAATCAAAATTTATAGATACGTTGGAGACGTATCAGGGAGGCATCCCCACCTCTTCTGGCAACGTGGGATGGGGTGAGGGGGGGCGCAAAACCCCTTAGTAGACTGGTGTGCCCCCTCCCCTTGGCCCATGAGGCCTCCCAACGCTTGTTGGGGCCCTCCGAAACCCCTTTCGGTCATGCTGGTCATCACCCGGTACCCCCGGAACAATTCCAGACTCCAATACCCTTCTTCTAATATATCAATCTTCGCCTCCAAACCATTCCAGAGTTCCTCGTCATGTCCGAGATCTCATCCGGGACTCCGAACAACCTTCGGTAACCACCATAATGACTCAACTATACTTATATCATCACCAAACGTTAAGTGTGTAGACCCTGTGGGTTCGAGAAATATGCAGACATGATCGAGACAACTCTACGGTCAATAACCAATAGCGGGACCTAGATGTCCACATTGGTTCCCACATATTCTATGAAGATCTTATTGGTCGAATCTCGATGTCAAGAATTCAGCTAATCTCGTATGCAGTTCCCTTTGTCTATCGGTATGTTACTTGCCCGAGATTCGATCATGGGTATCTCCATACCTAGTTCAATCTCGTTACCGGCATGTCTCTTTACTCATTATGGAATACAAGATCCTGTGACTAACTCCTTTGTCACATTGCTTGCAAGCTTCTTGTGATGTTGTATTATCAAGAGGGCCTAGAGATACCTCTCCATCATACGGAGTGACAAATCCCAGTTTTGATCCATGCCAACTCAACGTACACCCTCAAAGATACCTATTGAGCACCTTTATAGTCACCCAGTTACATTGTGATGTTTGGTACACACAAGGTACTCCTCCGGTGTCAGTGAGTTGCATGATCTCATGGTCGTAGGAACATATACTTGACATGCAGAAAACAATAGCAATAAACATGACACAATCATATGCTACGTTTATAGTTTGGGTCTTGTCCATCACATCATTCTCCTGATGATGTGATGCCGTTATCAAATGACAACTCATGTCTATGGCTAGGAAACCATAGCCATCTTTGATCAATGAGCTAGTCTAGTAGAGGCTCACTAGGGACACGTTGTTGTCTATGTAGCCACGCATGTATCTGAGTTTCCAATCAATAAAATTCTAGCATGGATAATAAATGATTATCATGAACAGGGAAATATGATTATAACTAATTTATTATTGCCTCTAGGTAATATTTCCAATAGTCTCCCACTTGCACTAGAGTCAATAATCTAGTTCGCATCACCATGTGATTAATACCCAATGAGTTCTGGGTTTGATCATGTTAATATTGTGAGAGAGGTTTTAGTCAATGGGTCTGTAACATTCAGCCCCGCGTGTACTTAGCAAATCTCTTTGTCATATTGTAGATGCTGCTACCACTCTCCACTTGGAGCTATTCCAAATGGCTGCTCCACTATACGTATCTGATTTTCTACTGAGACTCATCAGGATTGGTGTTAAAGCTTGCATCGACGTAACCCTTTACGCCGAACTCTTTATCACCTCCATAACCGAGAAACATTTCCTTATTCCTCTAAGGATAATTTGGACCACTGTCCAGTGATCCACTCCTCGATCACTCTTGTACCCCCTTTCCAGACACGTGGCAAGGCACACATCAGGTGTGGTACACAACATGGCATACCGCATCGAGCCTATGGCTCAGGCATAGGGGACGACCTTCGTCCTTTTTCTTTCTTCTGTCATGGTTGAGCTTTGTATGTATGAACTAGATTCATCCATAACTGCTACATACAGTTTTGCAGAAAAACGCCCGCTCCCAATGAAGCTAGTTTGCACATAACCCACTGATGCGTACATGCACACAGCTAGCTCCTCGTCACATGTGACGCTTAGTCACATGCCCTTCATTGCGTCTGTGCTTCTCCAACAAAGCTCTGAGCCTCATATCACAGCTAGTTTAATTAGAACCATGTCCAACAAAGCTCTATCCAAAAATATCAAATCTGCCTAGTTCCTTGTAAATTTAAAGAGAACGAATAGTAAAGTAGAACAACTTAAACCATTGCCCAGATCAATGCCGAAACCATAATCAAACCATTGCCGAGTTCAAGAACTCATGCACTTCACATAGCACATTCCAGCAAGTGAAACCATTGCCTAGAATAGATTTAAGTAAGACAAATAGTACAGCTGCACCGTGTGATTATGCAACATCAATCTGATTCATTCACTCAAGATAATGCCTCACTCTAGTACACACTTACAAGATAGACGCATCATTAATAGTGATAGCAAATCTACACCTTTATATACATCAGTCATTGAGCA
Organism: Aegilops longissima; assembly: GCA_021605205.1. NCBI lineage: Eukaryota > Viridiplantae > Streptophyta > Magnoliopsida > Poales > Poaceae > Aegilops > Aegilops longissima. Next base: position 100,479,006 of record CM038679.1, on the reverse strand, counting down.
CATAGCTCCAGTACACTGCCTAATAACTTGCAGAAGTCTAGCGCCAACAGCTAATAGCTCCATTACTCTAGCCAAGAACACACCAATGGAATACTATTTGTCCTAATAACTTGCAGAAGTCGGTAGGGCCATCAAGCAACCTGAAACAAAAAAGTTTAATTGGTCAACCAGTAGGAAACATTGTTGGAAATTATACAAAAAATTCATAAACAAACTTTTAATACTGATCTACGAATATAGTTACCTCAGTCCATGTTGCATTTATTAGCAAGCAAAATTTTGGAACTGTTCTCTAAACTAAGTCCAGAGGAATGTACCGTAATCATGTCTGCTGCATTTCCTTGTCCTTCTTCTTGTTCTTCTATTTCTGTCTTTGCTTTCCACCCTTACCCCTATGGCCCTTTAGTCTTTTGATTCTACCCCTTGACCAAATATCATTTAGAGGATGGATATGAACCTCACTTGGAACGGAACAACCGAAAAGTTCCTCAAATTCTTCTATTTGAGTTTGTTCTTTCGCTGGAACTTGGGTAGACAATTGTTCTCCAAGTGCAAAAAAGTGATTTCTCAAGAATTGCATGCTGACCTGAGATTGCTTCCCTTGTACTAAAAGATCTTCCATCTTCTTACATATTTCTGAAGCTAATTTTTGTATCTCCAGATCAATTGAACTGCTCTCATTGCCATCCAATAGAATGTCATTCTCGTCAAAGACTGGCTCAGTTTTGCAGTCCTTTCTAAACCTTTTCAGTACATAATGTTTTGGTAGTTCATTTAGCTGGGCAGTTCTTAGGACATGGATCAGATGACGACATAGGATACCATGCGTATCAAACAACTTACATGTGCAAGAACCTACCATGGTTGTTGTGTTGTAAGTTACCACCCTTAGTTTCTTATAGCCATCACGTATCGTTACTATTTTAAGCTCGCAATCATGTGCCATCATCTCAACATGGCAACGATCCCTATTAGCAAGCAACTCATGTTAAAAATCCTGAAATATCTACAGCGTGAATACCTCTCTGCCATGCTTTTCAATCGCCCACGATGTCTTCAACACAGGTATCGTATGTAGGCTCACATGGTCCTCTTGCAACTCCTTATGACATTGTTCTTACAAAGCCGTGTCAAATATAATCCAAAACTAAACCTAAGCATGTTTGTAACCAATAATACATGAGAAAAAAGAATTGGCACCTCTAACCTTGAAGTGATCCGCATAAGCCCTGACAAAGCTATTTCTTTGAAGTAAGCCGGCATCCATGATTCTCAAAGGTTGAACTTTTACTGAACCATTCATCATCTTCCAACCCATACTCTGACATAATTTCTATCCATCATTCCTAAAATTCAGTAGGAGTTTCAGAAGACCACATGCACCGACCTAATCGCTCATGGAAATCCTCATCGGTCTTCAAATCAGGGCCAACCTTCTGCGGAATCTTATTCATAATATGCCACATGCATAGCCTATGTGGATGCTGGGAAAACTTCCCTTTTTGCGTTGTCCATGTTACTACATTCGTCGGTTATTATAAACCTAGGTGCAGCCCCTCCCATAACTTTCAAGATGTGTGAAACAACCACTTATAGGAATTTGCCTTCTCATCGTATAACATTGCAGCACCAAAACAAACACTTGACTTATGGTGATTGATTCTAGTAAAGGGGGTGAATATCATGTCCTATTGATTGGTGATATACGTTTAGTCAAAGGACACAAGCTCTCCAAATAGAGCATAATTTTTCCTACATGTGGCATCTGCCCAGAACACATGTACCAGCCTGCCCTTATTATCAAGAACAAAATCAAAATAAAATCCTGAATTTGCAAGATGTTTTCTAGCAAGCCGGTCAACAAACTTTTGATCATCGGATGACTTGATGAGGCACCTAACGTTTCGGTGGTGATTTTGCAAGTCTCTCTTTGTACAGCCAACATTTTCAACCCCCTCCCCCAAATCTACATGGAGGAACCTATATGCTACGGATGTGCCAATGCTACCTTTATGACAGTTCCATAATGTAGGTTTTGCTTGTTGGCTAACTTTCCTGTTTGATCTGATGAATTGTTTTTTACTGGGTGATACAAGTGTGTGTGTGTCTCTCTCTGTGTGCTCCCGTTCAAAAAGTGTCACAATGTACATATTCTCGACCGTGCGTTTGACTGCAAGTTTAGCTTCACACCCACATCTAGTTATATTCCTCTCATATCTCTTCTTACTGCCAGTCCTAGCTACCAAAGTTTCCTTACCTTTCCGCTCTTCACGGAAATCTTCACGGCCACAGTAGAAATGCTTGTGAGTAATGACACCATTGACAGTCTTTTGCTGCCCCACACGTACTAAAAAACCAACATGATGTGCATAAGCTTCAAAGAACTCCCTGGCTGCGTTCAAATGAGCAAAAGTCATCTCTATGGCTGGTCTGATGGCATCATCACACTCTGGAGTACAAGATAAGCCCTACAATTTTAAAGAAAAGCACAACAGATTTACTATGTTGGAATACATGAAATTATAGAGATGTAGTATCTCTGTAAAGAGATATAAGATCATTTATAGATCACTAATGTAGTGAGGGAGTACATGTTAGTTAGGCAAGTACTTACACAGAAAGGTGTACTATACGGTTTCTGTGGTGTAGTAAACCCAATGTCTGGATTTGGCCTAGTGTGGACGGCTGATTCTGCATCAGACTAGACATCACAAATAGCCAAAGAATTAGCCTTGCTCACTCCACTTTGGAATTCCATAGTTACTGCACAAAACAAGATATACAGTTTGTAAGTGGAATCATAGGAGCCACCCAATATGTGTTTTCTAGAATACCATAGAATAAAATAAATGGTACAAGGAACATTCAAGATGCCACTACCTCGTCCCCTCTCCTATTTCCTTCTTAGGATGTGCTGACCTTGGAGGAGACAACCCAATTATCCATGAGGTTGTCACCTCCTCTATTTGCTTTGCAAATCTAGCCCAATCTAGAGAAGAGGGAACCACTAGATGAGCCATGGGACAAAGGAGAACGGGGCAAAGCAGAAAAATATGAAGGGCGCAATTCCTATACCTGGGGACCTAGATCTAGTATGACATCATTGGGGATCGCTCGGACAAGTATGGCCGGACAATCGTGCCGGAGAGGAATCAGCCGTGCCGCTCGCTAACCGCCGGCCAACACGGAACGCTCAGAAGAGGGTTGCCACTATTAGAGGAACATCATCAGAGAGGAATCAGCCGCACCGCTCGCCGCTCACAGGACTGGCGCAGAATGAGAGGGTCTCGCCGGCTTGTCTCCTAAACCTAGCTTCTGACGGTAAGGAAATTGAATCAGGGTGGCATAATGCCATGGGGAAAGAGGAAATGTACTGAGGTACAGAATTACGAGGTTTCTGTACTAAGTTACATAATTCTTGCGGGGTTTTATTCGCAATTTGCACATCCTTCTGTCTCGAAGCGCACATTTTCTATCCAACGGCAAAAGATCAAGTTTTCATGTTTTCACTGAATGTATGGTTTTCACTAGATATGTACTCGTCAAGGTATGTGCTCTGTGAAAGTCTTATCAGTCGTCTTGATCTATCTCTATAGATCTTGTTACCCAATATGTAAGAAGCTTTACCTGTGTCTTTGAAAAACTCCTTCAACACAACACTTTATGCCTTTCAGAAATTCTACATCATTTTTGATCAACAATATGTCATCCACTTATACTAATTAGAAATGTTGTAGTGCTCCAATTCACTTTCTTATAAATACAAATTTTCTTGCAAACTTTGTATAAACCCAAAAGCTTTGATCACCTCATCAAAGCATATGTTCCAACTCCGAGATGCTTGCTCCAGTCCATAGAAGTATCACTGGAGCTTGCATACCTTTTAGCATCCTTAGGATTGACAAAACCTTCTGGTTATATCACATACAACCTTTCCTCGTGGAAACCATCAAGGAAACTTTGTTTCGACATCCATCTGCCAGATTTCGTAATTGAAAATGCAGCAACTGCTAACATAATTCCAACAGACTTTAGCATCGCTATGAGTTAGAAACTTCTTTGCGACAAGTCAAGCTTCATAAATGGTGACATTACCATCAGCGTTTATCTTCTTCTTAAAGATCCATTTATTCTCAATGGCTTGCCGATCATCGGGCAAGTCCACCAAAGTCCATACTTTGTTCTCATACATGGATCCTATCTCGGATTTCATGGCTCGTAGCCATTTTTTGGAATCCGGGCCCACCATGGCTTCTCCATAGCTCGTAGGTTCACCGTTTTCCAACAACATGACTGTCGGTGTCAAAACCGGCGGATCTCGGGTAGGGGGTCCCGAACTATGCGTCTAGGCGGATGGTAACAGGAGACAAGGGACACGATGTTTACCCAGGTTCGGGCCCTCTTGATGGAGGTAAAACCCTACGTGCTGCTTGATTGATATTGATATTGTGGATGTTTACAAGAGTAGATCTACCACGAGATCAAGGAGGCTAAACCCTAGATAGCCTATGGTATGATTGTAAGGGTTGTTGTGATTGTTGTCCTACGGACTAAAGCCATCCGGTTTATATAGACACCGGAGAGGGCTAGGGTTACATAGAGTCGGTTACAGTGGTAGGAGATCTACATATCCGTATCGCCAAGCTTGCCTTCCACGCCAAGGAAAGTCCCATCCGGACACGGGTGAAGTCTTCAATCTTGTATCTTCATAGTCTTGGAGTCCGTCGATGATGATAGTCCGCAAATGATAGTTCGGCTGATGATGGTAGTCCGCTATCCGGACACCCCTAATCCAGACTCCTCAAGAGCCCTGAACCAGGCTTCAATGACGATAAGTCCGGCGTATATTGCTTGGCATTGCAAGGCGGGTTCCTCCTCCAAATGATAGGAGATTGTGAACACCAGATAGTGTTCGGCTCGCAAAATAAATTCCACATTCCACCGTAGAGAGAATAATAATATATACACAAGCTCAATCTGTCGACGCTTTCCGTGGCATGATGTCACACCACTACCAAGCCATTACTCGAATTGTTTTTACTTTACCACCTCGCGCTTTTAGCGGCGGTTTCTTGGCACGCCTTGTCGAAGCGGAGATCGTGTTTCCTCTTAATCTAGGATTTCTCATCAATACGGGCGGTAACCCAACCGCGCCGCTCGCCACGCCTCTATCGAAGACATGTCCCAACGGTCACGGAAACGGCTCTTGGTATCCTCCTCTTTATAACGGGACCAAGGCTCGCTTTTTTCTTCAATCTTCCGTCAATCCTCTCCACGCCCAAGTTCCAGCACCTAGAGCCCCAGATTCGAGCGCTGGACCTTCAACGATGTCCGGTTCCGACCTCGGGGCGGTGGACGCCCTCCACCGTCACGGAGGAGGACGTGCTAAAGCTGCGGGAGGCCAAGTACTGCCTTACGAGATTTCGACAGGTTGCTCGCCAAAGGGCAGGCCATCCCCACCCCGAGCCCGGCGAGTATGTCGCCTTCAGATCCCACCTCCGCCGGGGTTTAGGCTTCCGATGGATCCTTTTGTGAGAGGGCTCATGTTTTCCTATGGGTTGGAATTCCACGACTTGGCTCCGGAGTCCATCCTCCATATATCCGCATTTATTGTCATCTACGAAGCCTTCCTCCGCGTCAGCCCACACTTTGGCCTGTGGCTGAAGACTTTCAATGTGGCGCCGAAGATGATCGGGGCGCTAGCGGAGTGTGGCGGGCGGCCGTAAGTAGGAGGGCCGATGCCCGTGGCCCGCCGCTCCTTCCAAGAGGAGCTCACTGTGGCAGCAAGAGTGGTTCTATATTACCATTCCGAGGGGCGCGCACAAAAGCCGCCGCTTTATTCCGCCGGGACCTCCACGACGATTGATGTCGTGGGTCAACCTAGGGCTCAACTGGGGCCGTCAAGGACGTGCCCCTCACTGCAGGGCCGGATTCGAGATCTCTTAACGAGGGAGATCGATATGGTGGTGGTGATGCAGGTTATGCTAATTAGGCGCCTCCTGCTCGCAAACGCCGTCCCTCTCCGGCTATGGGAGTTCAATCCGAGGGCCCACGGATTCTTCAACACTTCATGGGTATGACACCCCACGGAGATGTATAGCTTATTCTTCGGATCACAAGAGGTGCGTCCGAATTGACCGAGGATGCTGGACTAAGCTGCAATCGCCGGATACTCAAGTAAGTAGTTCCAAGTCCGGACATACCGCTTGTTTGCCTTTCGATGGTCCGCATTATCACCGATCTCCTTCTACACAGGAGTGGATAGCGGAAGCAAAATTAACTGGTGTCCGCCCCCCCCCGAGACCGTGCGGATCCCGTGCTGGTCCGGATGTTGAGGTTGCGCCGGAGGAAGGCGAAGGGAAAGCAGAAATCTACCCTCGCCTAAGGAGGTTCTTGAACGAGGGGATCGAGAATCCCTCCTATCAAGGGAGAAGAGGACCGCCTCGAGGACCTGGAAAAAAGCCCCTAAACGGGGAAGAAATCTTCGTCGGAGGGTCCTGCGTCCGGGGAGGCCCCAGCCGCACAATCTCCCTTAATGAGCCAGCCCTCCAACGAGCCGTAAGTAGAAAGAAAGGAGTTTTATGATAAGGGACATCCCTATTTGTGCTTCTGAGGATAACCAAAGTTTTTACCTTGTAGTTCGGATCTCCGTCCTTCGCAGATGAGCTCGTCTTCGGGGGACCTTCGTCCGAAGATGATAGAGAGTGAGACGCCCCCGTCCGGGACGCCGTTGGATAGGGCGGACGAGCCTGAAGTGTCGTCACGGAGGGAGCCCCCGGGTGTGGAAAAGCCGGATAGTTCGGCGCCAACTGGTGTACGGTTGAAGGATCTGCTTGAGAAGGCGTCTATCTCAGAAGATCAGCACGCATTGATGAGCATGGTGATTGAAAGGATTTCGTCCGCCGAAGGCGGGTTGCATGATGCCGTCGGAGTTTATCAAGGGGTTTGAGGTACGTAAAATGACACACCTTTTAACAGTTTTGCATATAGAATGCGCCTGTATAGATAGTAGCCCTCGAGACTCGGTAGGGTGTCGATATCGACAGCGCGTCGAGGATCAAAATCGCAGGTTTAAATTCCGTCGTGCCGATGCAGTGGCGGGTCGTCCGGGGCCAGCCGGACCGATGGAGTTGCTGAACTAAAGCGGCAACTTGATGTAGCGGATGAAGACATCGCTGATCAACAAAGCGACTTGATGAGTCGCAAGGTAAGTGTTATCGCATGTCACGTGGTAAGGGAGCCAAGCCAACTCCTTACAATATGTGCGTGAAATGCGATAGTGTTGCTGCCGTGGAGAGTCTTCGGCCGAACTTGCTCAAGCCAAGGAGCAGGCCGAAGGAGTAATGCGGCGAGTCTCGGCGGCGGTCGAGGAGTTAGCGGCGAAAGGGCGCACCCCGGAGCAGGGAAGAGATAGCCGAAATGGCTGTGAAGTTAAAAGAGGCTACCGACCGCAATGAGGCTCTTGGGAAGGAGCGCCTAGCGGGGCAGGAAGACCTGCAGAAGGCCACCGCCGAAGCCAAGAATGCCCGTTCTGCAATGCGGGCTATGAAGGAAGAGCTGTGCCAAGCCGGGGAGATTGTAGCTGGCAAGCCATTTCTGCTGAGCCGAAGGTTCACGGATTCAAAATATGCTCAGCTGGGCCAACTGTGGTGTCCGGAGGACCCTTATATGGACTTAGCAGCGAGTGCGGCGGATGCCGTTTTGCATTTTCAAAGCCAGAAGGATCACCAGACGGAAGAGCTGTTTTGGTCTCAATTCCATAGTCCGGAGCTTTCACTTCCGCTGACCGATCGCTTGGCTGAGTGGGCTGAGCTAAATAGGTTGTCCGGGCTTGCTATGGCGGATATAGTGACCCATATCCGGCCGGATAGGCCCCAGCCGAAGAGTTATTTTGGCTTATTGCAGCAATTTCTTGGGGCGGTGCCGCATATCAAGGCGATGAAGCGGTCGGCTGCATAGAGGGTGCGCGGATGGCGCCGCCCGTGTGAAGACACATTGGACAGAGATGGATGCCACCGCTGTTGCGACCACGGTTCGGATAATAACGGCTACCCGCCGAGCACTATTTTGGCGGCGTCTGCCGGTGCTCGTGTAATAGAGTCGCAGTGCTCGAAAAATGTTGCGTTCGAATGAACGTTTATATAATGTAAAAATGATTTTTATGATGTAAACGCCTTTTATACTTGTGCGTTCAAGAAATAGAATATCTCCTTTGCGCCCGTTCATGTATACGTATGTATAACGTGAAAGATGGCAGTCGTTGGCTTCAGACCACAAGGTGCGGGGGTGTTCGCAAAAAATAGCGCGTTTTCACACTTAATCCGACGTCTCGGTCCTGTAAAGGAGGTGGTAGCATAGCAAACGAGGCAACCGGACTATAATGCTTTATCACTTTCACTTAGCCATGGAGTTCGAGGGTGGGGCTACGACATAGCCCCTGGGGGCACCGTGCTCTCGAATTGGGCGCAGATGTGCTGGCCGGAAACGCCCTTCGTCAAAGCGGAGGAATCCTAAACATTCCCAAGGTCGATCGAGTGGTTGACCAGTCTCTCGCTGTATCATGATAGTCAGTTTTGCTTTCATCGAGGTGCTCGCCAGCCGAACGGGGCACAATCGCAGAGTTCTCCGGAGCCGTTAGCCGATGATACGGAACGAAGGCAGCAAAACACAGAGCCGGGCAAACCCAACATTTGACCAAAGACATGATTCGGAGCTGATGCAAATAAGGCCTAACTCGAGACGCCGAACACTCCCAAAGGTGTTCGGTCTTTATAATAGCGGGCAAAACAAAGCCCTAAGCCCCTTGTGTCTAGGTACGGGCAGGTTTTTCTGGCGCGGCCGATGCCAAAACGCCAGTCTCCACTCGGTTATACTGAAAAACCAGGGATTGTAGCAACAAGAGACAATAAGAAAGGTTTACGTGAGGTCTTAGTCCGAAAAGAGTCCTTGCAACGGGTCCTCGCTGCACATCTGCGCCGTGTCTCCGCGCAGCCGTATCCTCGACGGGTGTGCACGCTGCTCATCTCAAAAAGAGAGGAAGTTGGTTGGAAAAGAAATCGCGCGAAAGTGCATAAAATTGAAATATAGATTAAGAAAGCTGAGCCTATGCTAGCTCATTATGGCTTATATGCGCAAACCCTTGTGAAGGGTGTGCGGCTAGGTAACCCTTAGTTTGTTTATTCCGACTCGCCCAGCCGTGTCCGGGTCTCAGCATCGGATGATGGAACGATGCCACATGGACCGGCATTTTAAGCGCGGAATGTGGTATTGTATTGAAGCGGACGAGCTTCCCGTCCAAAGGGTGCTTTATAGCTGGCTTAAGGGCCCGCGCCACTCCTTTGAAGGAAGTGCGGCTATGCCGAATTGTAATAGGGTCTATCCTCACTTGCGGATTGTGTCCGGATATAGCAGGTTTGTTATCGCCGCCGCCCATCAACACTGCGTTAGTTGCAGTCCGCCTATTATGGGATCCGATATCGGGGCAATCTATCCTGCGCCCGGATACCTCTGGCTAATCCAGATGGTCGAAAGTGATTGGTTTTGACATCCAACCTTGGTCCACTGGGTGGATCGTCCGACACTTGTCATGGCGAGTGCCGTGTTGGCTGTCCGTGTTATCACGTGAAGCGAAGTTTACTGTTTTGACTTCTCGAGGGAAAGTCTTTGACTTCCGGTGCTCTGCTGGTGGGGCTCGCCATCGCCCTCGCTTGGACGAGCCCCTTGTGTCCGCGTTAAGTCTGCGGACTGTTTGAAAACCCAACAATTTCGGTTGGTATGGTTTGCGTGCCTTCCGGGTATCAGGATTTGACATATCCGATCTAAAATTTTGTTCAAATTTGATAGCTCGTCTCTGTTGTCCTTAAGAGGCCGTGTTTTATTGTCTGGCCGCGAGCTTTTGAATCCGGCGTTGACCGCTGTGCCCTGTGGGCTTTTTTTGTTATTCCGGCACTGATCCTTCCTGCACCGTGACTTTCCTTTTCCATCTCTGATCTCAGATGTACTCGGGTCGCTGGTGCTGCATATTGCTAGCCAGCTGTCTTCTCTTGCGCAAAAGCGCGTCATGAGGCTTGTTAGCGCGGCCATTGTTCTTGGCTTCTCTTGGCCGAGGTGTCTGGCGAGCCATTCGTCTCGGACGTTGTGTTTAAAAGCTGCTAAGGCTTCCGCGTCCGGACAGTCGACTATTTGGTTCTTTTTGGTAAGGAACCTGTTCCAGAATTTGCGCGCCGACTCTCCGGGCTGTTGGGTTATATGACTCAGATCATCCGGAGGGCGGACATAAGTCCCTTGAAAATTTGCTCTAAACGCGTCCTCAAGCTCTTCCCAACTTGCAACAGTGTTTTCTGGGAGGCTTTTGAGCCAATGCCGAGCTGGCCCTTTGAGCTTGAGGGGTAGGTATTTTATGGCGTGGAGATCATCTCCTCTAGCCATGTGTATGTGTAGTATGTAGTCTTCATCCGCACTCGGGTCTCAGCCGTCGATGCCTCTATGTTTATGGGTTTAAACCCTGCTGGAAATTCATGATCCAAAGACCTCATCGGTGAAACATAGCGGTGTGTCGGCGCCCTATATTGGGTGTGCCGCTGTCTTCGAACACTTGTCGTGGTGTGTTACTTCCTGGGGTCCTCTTTTTTGGCCCGTAGATGGACCTAGTTGGGCCGTCTGTTTTACCAGGATTATAATTCGGCTTGTGTGCGGCCCCGTTTGTCGCTTTGGGCTTGTCATCTGGCCGTCTATCCGGCCAGGCAGCCTCTTTATTCTTTGACTGTGAAGGCTCGATGGCTTCCTCGAAAAATTCTGGCAGCAACTTGCACTTCGGGTAGCTCTTAGTTTGATGGCCATTGCCATATTTGTCTGCGGTCTTGAATATTGTTTTGAGCTTCCGTTTCGCCTTCTTCAAACTTCTTGCAGTGGCGACGAGTTTTTTGCGTATGTTCTTATGCCTGGTGTTGTGGCCGGACTGTTGATTGCTCCGTGAAGGGGTTGATTATCCGCTCGTCCCCTTCGTCGCCGCTCACTGGCTTGCCCCGCTCTATCGCTGGTCGTTAGGAAGGCTGCTTTGATCGAGGCAGGACTTAGGGCGGCGCTTCACGCCGCCGCTTTTGGTTCTTTATCGGCGAGATTATCCTCTGCGCCCCGTTGTTCCTCGTTATCGCTTCCCTTCGGGTGTCCACCATGTATATGTCGATGACGAGGTGGTCTTCCGAGGTCCTGTAGGCACCGGTTCTTGGGAGTCTCCGCATCATCGCCCATACCGCCGATGTCTTCGGAGTCGTAGTCGAGTATGTCGGTTAAATCATCGACGGTGGCTACGGGTGGGTGGTGGGTGGATCTGAATTTCTTCGCCATCCGCGTCCCAACCGCCCCGGCCGTGTTCGCCAGGCTCTCCGTGATAGCGAGAGATGCTTCAATGAATTTATGATATCGCCGAAGGGCGAGTGCTGAAAGATGTCCGCAGTGGTGAATTCCATGATCGGCGCCCAATCGGATTCGACTGGCAGGGGCGCAGGAGGTTCGGAGTCCGGTAGGGAGTCCGGCACCTCGGAGTCATGGGCTTTACGTGGGACAAGGTAAGTGTTTGGCTCCATCGCCGTAGGAATTGCAGCTCTCGAGGCGGTGTCCAGCCATCCGTCCTCGATCCGAGCGATCGGCTCCGGACTATGAGTCGGAGCGGATTCGTGTGCGGCCTCCAAGGGGCTGTCCGGCGGCAGAGTTAGGTCATGCCCATCGTGACAGCCGCTGCACGCCGGCCGTGGCTCAGATCCATCGAGGATCAAGTCCCCACGGATATCGGCCGTGAAGTTTAGGCTTCAAACCTGACTGACGGCCAGGGCGTAGCTTCGATCTGCTCCAGATGGCCAAGGGAGTTGGCCCGCAGGCGGTCGCCCGAATCTGAAGATCTGTCCGGGAGAAAGGTCTCACCCAGGCCTGCGTGTTGTTGATTGAAGAGGCCATCAAGCCTATCGGTGACGACACGAGGAACTCTCAATGAAAGCACCAATGTACGTGTCAAAACCGCGGATCTTGGGTAGGGGGTCCCGAATCTGTGCGTCTAGGCGGATGGTAACAGGAGACAAGGGACACGATGTTTACCTGTGTTCGGGCCTCTTGATGGAGGTAAAACCCTACGTCCCGATTGATTGATATTGATATTGTGGATGTTTACAAGAGTAGATCTACCACGAGATCAAGTAGGCTAAACCCTAGAAGCTAGCCTATGGTATGATTGTAAGGGTTGTTGTGATTGTTGTCCTACGGACTAAAGCCATCCGGTTTATATAGACACCGGAGAGGGCTAGGGTTACATAGAGTCGGTTACAATGGTAGGAGATCTACATATCCGTATCGCCAAGCTTGCCTTCCACGCCAAGGAAAGTCCCATCCGGACACGGGGTGAAGTCTTCAATCTTGTATCTTCATAGTCTTGGAGTCCGGTCGGCTGATGATGGTAGTCCGGCTATCCGGACACCCCCTAATCTAGGACTCCCTCAATGACCTCTAAGGCAGGGTCAGAAGCTGTGTGTACCCTTGTCGACCTACAAGGTTCGACAGTAACTTGATCCGAAGATTCATGATCATCATCATTTAAGTGCATCTAGTGCTCCTTAGTGATTTTGGTGTATTGGAGACTTATAGGTTAAGGGACTAATGAGTTTGTGAGTGTACACAGGTCTATAAGTCCATGAGGAGTTTGATATTTACGATGTAAGTCGACCCCTAAAAATGAATGTCTTCAACTGAAGACTTTAGTTTTCTTGAAGACTTTGAAAGTGAAGAAATTGGTGTGACCATGAAGACCTGATATTCATGCGAGGAATATGAAGTGTGAAGACTTTTTTTCGTAGTTTCATTTTCTCTTTCTTGAGTCATAGGAAACACTTGTCTTTGTTAAAGGGGTCGAGGTAAAACTAAGGAAAAGTTTCCAAGTGATGCTCATCTCAATCCTACACCTACCCAATCCTTTCGAGTGAAGCCATTGGAAATCTCATATAGTTCAGTCAATTTCTGCAGTGACAGAGATGAAGATGTTCTGTTCTCTGAGGAATTTGTTCTGACTGAGGAGTTAGGAATTCGCCAGTGTGGATTGCCTACAAGTGAGGAACATCATAGCCCCAAGGAATTTGATAAGATCAAATATCCGACCGTTGCTGTCTATGCGGCAACTGTCCCAAAATACCTACCCACCTAACGGTCATATCATTGAAGGACATTTATGTCTTATCATGTCGGGCTGCTCCCTAGGCTATAAATAGCCGCCCCCTACAACCACTAGTTGGTTGGCTGCTCCGAGAGATAGATTGACACTTGTCATTGAGAGCATTCCATCCTCCGAGGACTTTGAGCGAAAATCATCAAGTGAGGAAAACCCAAACCAAAACACCTACAAACCCAAAGTGATTGAGCATCACTGAAGAGATTGTTCCTGTGTGGAACCGATGCTTGTTACCTTTGAGGATTGTGTATCCTCCAGACGGTTAGGCATCATTGTCTAGAGCATCCAAGAGGAAATTGTGGATCACCGAGTGACCGAGTCTCTGAAGGTTTGGAAGTCACCTGAAGACTTACCACGAGTGATTGGGAGAGGTCTGTGTGACCTTAGCTCAAGCAGAATACAGTGAGGACTGTGTGTCGGGGACTGTGTGTCCTCAGGTTTAAATACCTAGCCGCTCCAACTAGACGTACAACTGTCACAGTAGTTGGAACTGGTCTACCAAATCATCGTCTTCACCAAGCTACTGGTTCTATTTCCTCAACTCTTACATTTCCTCATTTCTGTGTTGATGTACTTGATCGTTACTGTTTGAAGACTTTGACTGAAGACTTTCACAATTTCCTCAATTCTATTTCTTCAGTCTGTTTGTCTTCAGCCTGCTTATCCTGTGTTTACGCTACTTGTACTCTGTGCTTGCTTTCATTTCACCATGCTGACTGTGTTACTACTCTATTATGCTTGCATCTGAGTACTTATTCCGCTGCTAAGTAGTTTGTTGCTTAGGAATTTCCTCACCTTGAAATTCCTCAGCGACGAATTTGTAAAAATAGCCTATTCACGCCCCTCTAGTCGATATAACGCACTTTCAATTGGTATCAGAGTAAGGTACTCCCTTGTTCTGTGTGATTTTGGTTTAACCACCTGGATTTTTAGTTTGTCGACTGCAGGAATGAAGAAAGTGACATACCCCATCTTTGGCGGTCATGATTATCCAAAGTGGAAGGCCATGATGAAGAAGCGTCTCATGGCGATGGACAAGAAGTTGTCGACCGTCACTGAGATTGGTGTTACCGATCTTTGCAAGATGGCGGAGGCTGATGATATTTGCAAGTACACTCAACTTGACATCATAGCAAAGGATGTGATCTGCTCCTGCTTATCTCAAAATCAGTTCAGGAACATTATGCATCTCTGCCATGCGAAGCTTATCTAGGACTGACTCTCTGGTATCTATGAAGGTCATCGAACTCGTCATGATCCCTGGTTGGAGGATTTCAAGGAATCGCTCAAAATGATAACTTTCGATCCTGGATCATCATCCTCTGCACCATGCCTTATGGCAAAAGGTGCCAAGGTAACTGAATGCTTACTATCTGAGTCTAGTGATGATGAATTTGGTGATGAATTTGGACCCAGCTATACCAAGCTTGCTTCTCTTGCCACTAAACAACAAAAAGCTTTGGAAAAGGTTGAAAACATGCTAGATGAAAGCGATGATATGTTGGTGAAGAAATGGATCGAACTCAAACTCGGACTGATAATCTTCAGATTCTTCTGATGAGTCATTTGACTCCAACTATAAACTATTCAAAAATCAAAATGCTGAAGTATTTGCTAGATATGTTGGCACTAACTAAAGGAATGGTTCCCATATGAAGAAAATCTGGGTTCCCAAACGGTGCCTTGAAAGTCTTATGGTGAATGTCATCATGACACACTACTGCAGGATGCTGCTAACACGACACTACGATCAGAGACCCTTCGAGAAACTGTGTGTGATGCAATAATCGCAAACGGTGTTGTATGAAAACCATCAGAAATGTATAAAACATTTGCGATGACGGATGCATCAAACACGGTTCAGGTTTTAGTTGCGTGTGCGATGAAGGGCATACAGTTCAGTTCAACTAACTATATGTGATGAGGAGGAACAAAAGAAACGGGCAGCCATATGAAGGCGTGTGCGATACACAACATGCGGTTCACTCGGATGAACTATTTGTGATTAGGCAACACAAAAGAAACGGTCAGCCAGATGAAGGTGTGTGCGATATACAGCATATGGTTCACTCGGATGAACTGTTTGTGATTAGGCAACACAAAAGAAACGGTCAACCAGATCAAGGTGTATGTGATATACGCATGCGGTTCACTCGGCACTTGTCATCAGTGTGTGACCTCTGTGGCAACCGTTCGCTCCCCAGGAGCCTCTTCGTGTACCATGGCAAACGTCCACCACCTCTTCGCCTTTCCCTCTCGATTTGGAACTTCTATTGCATGCTCTTCCTCCCTCCTCCATTCGCCTTCACCCTTCCTTCTACCATTGTTCGATCATCTTCTCCATGGAGGTAATAGGCCGGAAACGACCCCGTTATTCTTGCCCCGATCTGAATGATGACGCGGTGGAGGAACTCATTGATCGGTGCAACGTCATCACCTCGGCTAGCATGGCAGGTTCGTTCAAGACCATTCTTGACTCAACTAATAACATCATTACAAGGAACCCAAGGGTTCAGGAGCGGTTTGATCTCCCCTATCTTCTTTGCCGTGACCCTGCTGACTAGTGCGGGGACGAGGGAAGCCTCACCTTGTGCAAGTTGATGCCGCATGATAATGATACGTATGATGTTAAGATGCCATCGCTTGAGGGCAAGGATTGCGCAGGCGCAAATAGATATTGGGTTGTTTACATTGGGTACAACTGCGAGTGGGAACTTGTGAATGTGTACACTCGTCACCGGGTTCCACTACCAAGAGGTTGAGTACGCTGGTATTCTACGTGAGTTCAAATACGATCATGGTGACTGTCGTCTACGGAAGATAGCAATTTGTCCAGCTCCCAGCCGCTATTGGGATTACTCGAACTATGAAGTTATTGCTATCTTCGACAAGCTTGTTGCCTTCCTTACTTCCACGCCTTGATGGATATTGCTCAAAAATTAATTTCTGTACACAGATGAGTACTGTGATGCAATTCAATACGAGGGTCTTGTATTGGCTGCCACCACTCGTGGCACTATTTTTGCATGGAATCATCATGCTTTCGGTACATTTGTCTTCCACCGTAACTATAATTGTTTCATCCACATGCATGCGAGTTAGCTAGTTTCCCTTTACTAATTAATTAACCTTCTTGTGTTTCCAAGGTCCTGTGAACATTCCACCACCTATAATTTTCAATTTTTCTAACCAAGGGGGAGATGACGATTCTGTTGATCACGAGCATGAGGACGAGCTGGACCCATATACTCAGTGGCGCCTGGAAACTTATTCCGATGGATCACCTATTCTTCTTGTCTGTATATAGGGCACTACTGATGTTACTAAGGAAGCAGGTGTTGTCTCGCATGGTTGCACTCTCCGAACCTATTCCAACATCCGTTGCAGGGTATTCGGGATGGATACTAGTGTACTAGCGCCAACCCCTTCTCCCTGGTTCAGTGTTGGAAGTCTTGGAGGAAACTCGCTCTTCCTTGGACAAAACTATCCAATGATGGTGGAAGGCGATCCAACTGCTGTTGACACAACGTTACTACCATTTAGGATAAGCAACTGTATTTGTACCTGGACATTGCTATGCTTCCCTACCATCCCAATATGGGTCCTGACATAGGCCGCTTCAGCCTGGATGATCAGTCCTGCATTGGTCTCGAGATTGACAGTAGCTGGCCCTACCCAGAGAATCACTTCTGGTTCAAATCAAGCATTTCCATTGCCGAAGAGTGGTTGAGCTGAAGTTCATTTCATCGCATTGTTATTTGTTGTGTGAGAAAAACTTGACTACAATGTTTTGTCGGAAATGATCTATAATCCAACGTGTATCCTCATTGTCATTGTGGGCTGATGACTTGTTGTTTGTAATCAATGGTACATTTGCATATGCGTCCATCAACTCACACCTGCTAGTGGTGTCCATATGAACAGTGCTAGTGATTTTAGTTGCAAAAATTAGATAGTGCTAGTGGTGTCCATATGAACAGTGCTAGTGACTAATCACAGTGTTACAAGGTTGACAAATGGCAATGTTACGAGATAAACAAATGTCAATCTTTCCAGTTTGACAAATGGCAACAAAGCTTACCCAATTGTTTGTATGTGGTTGCACACGGGTCATGCAAAAGAACCGTTTGCGTTGAAGGGATGCAGAAATCCTACTTCGCACATTTTCACTTGGCTTCCTGGGGAAGCTGTCGGTTTGCATCCGGGTGTTCTAACTAAAACGTTTGTGATGAGTGTTTTATATTTAAAAACCATTGATGTTCTTTTCAAAATAAAATCATTTGATAAGTCTGTACATTAAGAGAGAAAAATGCAAGTTCGTTCAAAGCATATCTTTCATTCAGTTACACTGCGAATTTATATTCATATGATCGAGAATTCGAGATACAGCATTAAACCCAAAAAAACTATTTCCGTCGGCGGTGGAGGCGGCGTGCCGCGCCGTTGTTGTCGTTGTCGTCCTCCGGGACACCGTTGTTGAAGTCTTCAAGGCAGCACAAAATGTTCTTCACTTGTAAATCAAACATCATGTCGTCGCGCGATCGACGGGCGGGGCGCGGAATGACGGCAACTGGCGCCGCTGAGAGGTAGCAGTCGACGGCAGCGTCCCATGCCGCTGAGGGGGACACGGGCACTAGCGCGGCGGGTGCAGCCAAATGCACGGGGGTCGGCGCCACGATGGGTGGAGGGGCGCGCACGGGGATGGGCGCTGGCATGTACATGAGATCGCACGGGTCCGCGGAGACCTCGCTGACGCCCGCGGCTTCTAGCTCTGTGATAGTGCTCGGCGACCAGCCCGTCAATGCTACGGGGATGGTCGCTGGCGTGGACGCGGGGGTAGCAACTGCTGCGGCCAGCTCGTTCTGGGCCATGTCCATGAGGCCCCATTCCTCCTTATTTTCTATCTCCTCCAGCTCGGAGTCGACTTCACCAAACTTGAAGACTAGTGGCAGATGATCGTTCTGCGGCATGGCGTTGTTGGAGGTCTGCGGCTGTGGGAGGGAGGGGAATGGGAGGCGAACAGTAAGGCCGCCCATATGAAACAGCGGCTCGGGAGCCATTAATGGAGAGGAAGGTGGGCGGCCCTGGAATCCAAAGGGCTCGCTTCCTAGTGAGCCTGCACAGCATACAGCTCACACGCTTCCTGGTGAGCTTGCACATTGGATGACAGCTTGCACGACTCTCGGTCAGCCTGTGCACCGGACTGCGCTCGCGCGCCTCCCGTTCAGTCAAGGTCAAGAAGCTATCTGCACGGCACCTCCTACAGCCATTAAAACCAAGACACATGGCGTCACGTGAATGGTTAAAAGAACGCACACGGTTTGAATTCTACAAACGTTTGAGATATTAAAGTGGCAGCTATTTTTTCAAAATGCCTTTGTTGGCTGTCATTATTTGAGTGCGCCTTCTCTCAAAATGGACATGAAAATGCCACAGCATGTCGGGTGCCATTCCATGATAGCATGCCAAGTTTCACGAATTTCAGACGAGTTTTCGATTTACTAGAATTTAAAAACCAGGCATCTCAACGTTTTGCGGGCAACAAAGAGTGCCCTACTGTTTGAATTTAATTCCAATCTCTTGCATGGGACCTAGAAATTCACCCTAGGACACACATGTGATTTTTCAAGAAACTTTGGTGCATTGGAGCATGTGCATGTAGTTCAATTTTGAATTATGTACATAACATGCCTAGAAAACTCAATTAATGCATAAAAATGTCCAAACGAACCCCGGAAAGTCCCAAAAATTAACACAACACTCCTGTTGTTTTATGTTGACACGAGAAATTTTTTGAAAAGCAATAAGAGGCAATGGATGTCGTTTTGTCCCCAAAGGTGGGACGTACGTTCCCTACCGAAACCATCAGGCTTGTTGTGAGAAGCTCTGGTTTGTGAGAAGCGTATACCCAAACCTGCCCCAAATGGGACAATTTTTTACCACGGCATGTTTATGCCACTCAATGATAGAATGCCAAGTTTCATGAATTTCAGAGGAGTTTTGGATTTACTAGAATTTAAAAACCAGGCATCTCAATGTTTTGCCGGTAATCAACGGTGCCCTGGTGTTTGAAATTCATTCCCACTTCTTGCATGGGACCTAAGAATGCACCCAAGGACACATATTTGATTTTTCAACCAATTTATATGCACTGGAGCATGTGCATGTAGTTCAAATTTGAATTATGCACATAAATGCATTGAAAACTCAGTTAATGCATAAAAATGTCCAAACGAACCCCGAAAAATCCCAAAAATTGACAAAACACTCCTGTTCTTCTATGTTGACACGAGAAAAAAATTTGAAAGCAGTAAGAGGCAATGGATATCGTTTCGTCCCCAAAGGTGGGACGTTCCCTATCGAAACCATCATGCTTTTTGTGAGAAGCTCTGGTTTGTGAGAAGAATATACCCAAACATGTCCCAAATGGGACAAAATTTTCACCAGGGCATGTTTATGCCGCTCCATGATAGCATGCCAAGTTTCATGAATTTCAGACGAGTTTTGGATTTACTAGAATTTAAAAACCAGGCATCTCAATGTTTTCCCCGCAATCAACGGTGCCCTGGTGTTTGAAATTCATTCCCGTTTCTTGCATGGGACCTAAGAATGCACCCAAGGACACATATTTGATTTTTCAACCAATTTGTATGCCCTGGAGCATGTGCATGTTTCAAATTTGAATTATGCACATAAATGCATTGAAAACTCAGTTAATGCATAAAAATGTCCAAACGAGCCCCGAAAAATCCCAAAATTTGACACAACACTCCTGTTGTTCTATGTTGACACGAGAAAAAATTTGAAAGGAATAAGAGGCAATGGATATCGTTTTGTCCCAAAAGGTGGGACGTTCCCTATAGAAACCATCATGCTTGTTGTGAGAAGCTCTGGTTTGTGAGAAGCATATACCCAAACCTGCCCATATGGGACAATTTTTTTACCATGGCATGTTGATGCCGCTCCCTGATAGCATGCCAAGTTTAATGAATTTCAGACGAGTTTTGGATTTACTAGAATTTTAAAACCAAGCATCTCAATGTTTTGCCGGCAATCAACAGTGCCCTGGTGTTTGAATTTCATTCCAATCTCTTGCATGGGACCTCGAAATTCACCCAAGGACACACATGTGATTTTTCAACCAACTTTAGTGCATTGGAGCATGTGCTTGTAGTTCAAATTTGAATTATGCACATAAAATGTCTACAAAACCCAATTAATGTATAAAAAAGGCCAAAAGAACCCCGAAAAATTCCAAGATTAAACACAACACTCCTGTTGTTCTATGTTGACACTAGAAATTTTATGAAAGCAATAAGAGGCAGTGGATATCATCCCGTCCCCAAAGGTGGTACGTTCCATAGCAAAACCATCATGCTTGTTCTTAGAAGCTCTGGTTTGTGAGAAGCTTATATCCAAACCTGCCCCAAATGGGACAAAATTTTCACCACGGCATGTTGATGCCGCTCCATCATAGCATGCCAAGTTTCATGAATTTCAGACGAGTTTTGGATTTACTAGAATTTAAAAGCCAGGTATCTCAACATTTTGCCGGCAATCAACAATGCCCTGGTGTTTGAAATTCATTCCCATCTCTTGCATGTGACCTAGAAATTCATCCAAGGACACACATGTGATTTTTTAACCAACTTTGGTGCATTGGAGCATGTGCTTGTAGTTCAAATTTGAATTATGCACATAAAATGCCTTGAAAACCCAGTTAATGTATAAAAAAGGCCAAACGAACCCCAAAATATTCATTCCCATTTCTTCCTTGGGACCTAAGCATGCACTGAAGAACACAAATTTGATTTTTCAACCAATTTGTATGCACCGAAAGCATGTGCATGTAGTTTAATTTTCAATTGTGCACGTGAAATGGCTAGAAAACCAGTTTATTGTATAAAATGTCCTAACAAACCCTGAATAATTCCAATTATTTTACGACACACATATAGTTGCATGTTCACTGCGGATAAAAGGTCTAGCAATTCAAACAATGTCCATTCCCGCTATGACCCCATTTTGCAATTCAAATCAAGTAGATCCCACACAGTTTATTATCACCAACCGTGTGAGATGTAGTACAAATATCTTTGAGCACCGTCGGTGTATAGTATGCCTATGGCTTACACAAGAAGGTGCGTCGGCTACAGTCCACAGCTGGCGTGTCAAGCACGCTAGCTCACTCCCCAAAAACTCCCGCCTCTGCATCCCTCGCATTCTCGAAAATATCGGCCTCCTGGAAGGTTTTAAATTTTGATAGCGCATGATTAGTATGTGTGGACTGTGTGTGATCTCTGTTACTCCCGCTCTGCTTCAGTCCCTTGATTCAAATTTTTGGTAGCCCCGTATTTTACTCCCGCCTCTGCATCCCTCGCAATCTAAAAAAATTCTGCTCGCCCGTGATCCAAATTTTCAGTAGCCCCGCCTTGTAACTCCCGCCTAGTAAAATTTTCAGTTGCCGCAGTATTTCCTCAAACACAACCTTGCTGCCCCCTCCCTCCACACACACACACCCCAAAACTTCCGCTCACACAGACACACACAACCCTCAAAACCATTGGTAGGTCGCCGCCCTCGTCGGCGCCTCCATCCTCAATCTCTGCCCGTGTGCTGGGGAGCTCGAGGAGCCAATGGCCAAAACGAGGTTTATCACAGCCTTTTCACCCGACGCCAGCGAGGTGGCCGCCGAGGTGTCCCCGTCGTCCTCCGCGGGCCCGATCCGCTGTCGCCGGTCCCCCGATCCGCCCGCCACCGCGCCCATACACCGGTTCGAGGACTTCCCCGTCCTCCCTCGGACCCGGCAGCCGACGAAGTCCTACCTCGGGGTTCGGCAGCGGCGGTGGGGGACGTTGGTCACCGAGATTACAGATTGAGAGACCCACACCCGCCGGTGGCTCGATAGCTTCCACACGGCCGAGCTCGCGGCCATGGAGTACGACCGCTGGTAGGTCCGCTACCCCGGCGCGGCGGCTAGGCTCAATTTCCCCTTCGGCACACGTCCAGTCCACCTCGTTCCAAAGGAGCCAGGAGTGGTGAGCTCGGCTATGGCGCGGGAGGACCGCGAGGCGTGGGAGCGTCTCGAGGCCGAGGTCGCCAACGAGGCCTACATGCAAGAGCTTCGCCGGCAGCACCCAGAGCTCATGGAGGTGGAGCAGGCGATCTTTGCTGGTGGGAAGGGCGGCAAGGTTATTGCGCTCTCCTCCGATGAAGAGGTTGAAGCGGCGAGGACGGCGGCGCAAAGGGCGGCGAGGTTATCGCGCTCTCCTCTAATGATGAGGTCGAAGGTGGCGGCGACGGTGGCGCGAAGGGCGTTGAGGTGGGCCTCGAGGACAAGGAGATTGACGTCGACGAGTGGAGGAGTGCCTTCCCCAACGACCCCGACGACAGTACTGGCTCGGACCAGGCTCGTGGCACACCGTACATGACGAGGAAGGATTGGCTCAACCTCCACTCGACCAAAATTAGTTTAGCTTAGTTTAAATATTTGTTTTATGTTCGGTTATGCAAAACTATCTATTTTTTTGTTTGAATGCATGCTACTTTCGGTTGAACCTGCTTTGAACTTGATCAAATTGAAGTTTACAACCTTAGGTTTAGGGGATCGATTAGAAACGGCCAAAAATTGTTGGAGTACATATATATCCACTAAGGGTTTTAGTCCTTTAACTTTTTAAGGATCGCCTAGAGATTTCCTTATGACTTGTTTATTTCAGTTCTTCACAATGTGATGCTCTAGATGTGCAACTATTTGTTGTGCAGTTCAATTTCATCAATAACAGTTTCAACAATACCACTATGAATTACGATATTTGGTTGCTGTTAAGGATATTGCAGTTAACATGCCTTTTCGTTTTTCAATTGTTGTTTAGCAACATGCATTGTACTGAATGACTAAATATGCAATCCCAGGCTACATAGCAACAAGGAACAGTGTTATCTTAATGTTCTGATGATGTATAGATATACATGTAATAAAATCTTATATAATGGGATGGATGGAGTGTTGTACTACATCATTTTTCAATTGTTTTTTAGCTTCTAATATTAACTTGGTGCTTTTAGGTACATACTCCCTCCGTTCCTTTTTATAAGGTGTATTTGTTTTTTGAAAAGTCAAATGAGTGCAAGATTGACCGAGCTTTTAGAAAAATATATCAACATTCACAATACGAAATTTATATCATTTGATCCATCATGAAAAGTAGTTTCATATTTTATCTACTATGTATGGCACATGTTGTTATTTTAATCTACAATCTTGGTCAAACATTCAAATGGTTGACTTGCACGGAAACCAATACACCTTAAATTCTGGAATGGAGGGAGTATATCATTGCCAAAGATCCACACTTCGACCCTTTCTACGTATGGGGCAATGAGATATTCATGAACCAGCATCTAGTGAGGAAACTGATAAAGATAGTTACTAAAATGGGTCAAAAGATGTCAATCAAACTATTTGTTTACACTTTATGCAAGACAACAGTGAACTGCAGGATGGTAAGTAATAACCCTGTAGCCTTCTTTTTACTGCCCGTAATGAGTTGTGTTAGATGACAATATCTGAATCTTTTTTCTTTTGCAGTGGATCTTGAAGCAGTTTACTCAAGATTACCTGTCAAACTACATGATTGGTGGACGACCATCACAAGGGGTTGTACTAGAGTCCTGCATGCCTTCTGCATCCAGGAGAGCACAATAGGGCCATTCCGCTTCACCTTGTTCATCAACTGGAATGTCTGTCGCCTCTTTCTTTACCATCTGTAATAGTACAAGTATAGAACCTTGGTACATCATTCTTTATTTGGTGCTTCTGTAATTCTTAAACATATGTACCTGTGAATTGAATAATGCATTGGTTGTTTGAACCTGATGGATATGAATAAAACTATAGCCTACTTTCAAGTTTAAATTAGGTACAATTTTAAATAGCAGCAATTAAATTAGGGTGAAACTACGTTGTGCAGGTCATTACGGCACACACGGTTGGTAAAACACAAACGTTTGCGATATACACCACAATCCGAGATGGTTCACAGAGAGGAAACGTGTGCAAGCATGCACACAGTTGCCGTTCGCAAAGCGTGTGTGATGTCAGACACTATCACATACGGTGCGGGAAAACTAAATGTGTGTGATAATCATGAACTGTTTGTGATGTGCCAGGCATCGTAAATCTCTCGTGCGCGGAATCTTCCTAGAATCTGCCTGGAAAGCTCCCCTGCCTAGAATCTGCCTGGTTTTAGGTAGTACCACAAAACTCCGACTGCGATGGCAATGCGAGCACAAACGAGTAGCAAGGATGAAGTGTTTGGAATACACTGGTGCGCATCGGTCCTAAACAAACGGTATCGGTGTCAAAACCGGCGGATCTCGGGTAGGGGCTCCCGAACTGTGCGTCTAGGCGGATGGTAACAGTAGACAAGGGACACAATGTTTTTACCCAGGTTCGGGCCCTCTCGATGGAGGTAATACCCTACTCCTGCTTGATTAATATTGATGATATGGGTAGTACAAGAGTAGATCTACCACGAGATCAAGGAGGCTAAACCCTAGAAGCTAGACTATGGTATGATTGTTGTTCGTCCTACGGACTAAAACCCTCCGGTTTATATAGACACCGGATAGGTTAGGGTTACAGTCGGTTACAATGGTAGGAGATCTACATATCCGTGTCGCCAAGCTTGCCTTCCACGCCAAGGAAAGTCCCATCCGGACACGGACAAAGTCTTCAATCTTGTATCTTCATAGTCTTGGAGTCCGGCCGTGATGATAGTTCGCTATCCGGACACCCCTAGTCCAGACTCCTCAAGAGCCCTCGAACCAGGCTTCAATGATGACGAGTCCGGCGCGCATATTGTCTTCGGCATTGCAAGGCGGGTTCCTCCTCCGAATACTTCATAGAAGGTTTTGAACACCAGGATAGTGTCCGGCTCTGCAAAACAAGTTCCACATAACACGTAGAGAGAATAACTTTTGCACAGATCTGCTGACGTATTCCGCGGCGTGACATCACACCCCGGCAGGCCTTTATATGAATCCTTTTTTACCGTTCCACCATAGCGCGTCTAGCGAGGCGGTTTCCTTGGCACTTCTTATCAAAGCATAGATCGTGCCCCCTTATTCCGGGATTCTCATCAATACGGACATGGGTAACCTATCCGCGCCATTGATTACGGCGCTTGGGAGATAAGCGAGTTTTACCAGGCTGGTGGGGGACGCATAGCTTCGTCCGTCCATATGAGGGGATAAGGATCCACCTTTTCACCTACGCCTTCTTCCTCCTTTGCTCATCCATTTCCCCGCACTCGAGCTCCAGCGCCCAAGTCCGCACATCCCACCTCAACCTTCTCCAACCATGTCAAGAGCGGGAGGCTGGTGGATGGCCTCCTCACGGAGGGGCACATCACAAGACTGCGGGAGGCCGGATATTTTTCCGGTGACATCGCGCACAGGCAGCCCAACGCGGGGCAGCTCATTCCAACCCCCAGGCCCCATGAGAGGGTGGTATTTCTCCCCCACTTCCTCCGCAGACTAGGTTTTCCACTTCACCCATTTGTCCGGGGGCTCATGTTCTACTACGGCCTGGACTTCCACGACCTGGCCCCGAATTTTATCCTCAACATCTCGGCGTTTATCGTCGTAATGCGAGGCCTTCCTCTCATCAGCCCCACTTCAGCCTATGGCTGAAGATCTTCAATGTCGTGGCCAAGGTAGTGGGCGGCCGTCAAGCGGAGTGCGGAGGCGCCATGGTCGGCAAGATTGCCAAGGTCCTATGGCTCGAGGGCGCCTTTGTGGAGACAATAAAGGGCTGACAATCGGGGTGGTTCTACATCACCGAGCCACGCGACCACGAATGGGTGGCGGCCCCCAAATTCAGATCTGGCTTCCCCACACGGCTCTCGTCATGGAAAGAGACGGGCCTGACGTGGGGAATTCGGACGAGCTCTCGGACTCCAAACATGCGTCCAAAACCGGTGGACAAGAATCTCGGGCTTGTCGACGTAATCCAGTGATGCTCATCCGCCGATTCTCCCATGCCAACAACGGGCCTTTAATTTGTGGGAGTTCGATCCGCACAACACGAACCTTGAGCCGGCTCTTGACACTACGTCACGAAGATGCACGGAAGGTGCTGTTCAAAGGCGCCAAGCCCCACATCCGCTAACAAAGATCACGAATACAGCTCGCGGCGTCAAGCGGCGAGGTAAGTTATTTACCCTTTACGAGACTCTTTTTCATAGATTGACTCTATGTGGGATCTAAAACTCCCTAATCTTTGACATGATCGGGTGAAGACGTCCGGACAGATTAATCCGGCTCCTTTGCTTGGAAGATCCAGCGGACGCCCGATTGACGGGCTGCTGGCTCCAGTACCCATGTGGTGCGGAGAAGAATGCCAAGAAGGAGGCCACGGGAACTCAAGGAGCTCCCGACGCCAGTGTCTTGTCGATTCTGAAGGAATCTTCTCCCGAGGGCGAGGAGGAGGAAAAAAGCTTATCCCCGGTGAGAGGAGAGGAAAGGAAGGCCGCCCCAACCGGGAGGCCGGAGGGTCCAAGAAGGAAGAACCCTTCCCGGACTTCTCCACAAGCGTCGGCGACGACGACGAGGAGGATTGGCCAACAAGGGCCAAGCCTGGCGAGATCGTAAGTGTCCGGATACCCATGGCTTTTTTATCCTTGCATAGTGTTCTCTAATGCCGAACAATCATGCAGCCCGCCCAAGGGCGAGTTCGCCACTTCATCGAGCGGGTCCCTAAGTTCGACGGAAATGGAGAGTACTTCACTTCCGACCGCCTCCTCACCTCAAGCTGCGGACGACACCGCGGTGGGGCCCCAAGGTGGGCTTGGTAAAGAGGAGGTGGCGCAGGAGGCGCCACAAGGCAACCTCCCGGACTCCAGGCCCGTGGGGGGCAAGACCCCGAGGGGCTCTAAGCCCGACCCTTGTCCGGACTCGATGCCAGAACCTTCAGCGGTTCCGGAGTCCGGCAAGCGGTCCCTTCGGAAGAAGGGTAAGACGCCGGTGTCCTCCGTCCAACAGGAGGAACCGGATAGCATCGAGGCGCTAACAGCGCCTCCATCAGGAGGAGCACCGCCTTGTATGAGTGCGGTGATCCGGACAGATTCGATCCGCCAAGAGCGGGCTGACCAAGCTTGTACCAGCCTTCTAACAGGCTTTGAGGTAAGTTTAGAATATGTAAAAATATTACCGCATAGACAGTAGCCCACGATGCTTAGTTTGGTGTTAAAAGAAAAGCCGGACTAAGGATCTAAAAAGATATCGCAGGAGTCTAACATAAGTATGTCAATATGGGAATGCAGGCTGCTTGCTTGACCTCTGCCAGACCGATCATGCGAGGTCAATGCATTGAAGCAGAGCCTCGGCGGTCCGAGAACGAGCTCGGCCAAGCCAAGAAGCAGCTCGAGGACAAGGAAGGTAAGTAGTACCTTATTAAATAAATACCTTATAGAAAGGTTTGGTTGCAAAATAACAGGAATAACATGGATACTGCAGGGCCACGAACGAGGTGGTGACCACAAAGGAAGCGGTCCGTGGCCGAAAACAAAGCGGCCATGAACGCACCGAGCGAGAGAAGGGGGGCGAAGCTGGCCATGGTGCGGCAAGAGCTCAAGCTCTCGTGGAAAAACACAAGAGTTTGGAGCGTGACTCGAAGACTCGAGAGTCCGAGCTCGCCTCGGCTCTTGAGAGTGCCAAAGCTGCTAAGGCCGAGGCCCAAAAAGCCCTCCAAGAAATTGAATCATTAAAGAAGATAGCGGCGGGTAAGGCATTCTTTATGCAAAGCAAGCATGTGAAAGTGAATTACCTATTACTTACCCGGATTCAAAGCTCTCCAGGAGCATTCGCAGATTTGCCCCGTAGTGTGTCTGATGCTGCCGCGCCAAGGAGGGGAGCTCGACGGAAAAGGTGTTCTAGTCTCAGTATGCTGAGGCCGGACATCCGGTGCCCCTGAGCGACTAGATGAAGCAGCTAGTCGAGCTCCACAAGGTCGCCGAACAGGCCATGAAGGGCCTTATAGCGCGGCTGTGGCCATTGGAAGCCATGCCTGGGAGCTACTTGACTTAGTGCAGCGGTGGTGGGCCTTTGTCCACGGATTGAAGTCATCAAGCGCTCCGTCTGCATTGAAGGTGTCCGTCGGGCCCGTGCCCGTGCTAAAGTGCACTGGGGCAAGCTGGATGTGGAGAAGCTTGTGACGGACGGGCCACCGAAGGGCAAGGAGCATCGCACGCCCGAAATGTACTATGAGGGCCTCTTGAAGGGTGCCCGCCGAATAGCGGATGAGTGCTCCAAAGATGTAATTTTTGAATAGGCTCGCATTTGTTATCCTGTACGCTGAAAACTTGTTCATATGCGCTAAGCAACGCTTGTTAATTTAAAATATTACCTTCATCGGCCGCTTATCAAATTTGAGAGATGGCAAGTCGTTGGCTTCAGCCCCCATGCCACAGTCTTTGGGGTGTTCGGGATAAACTTGAGCACTCTTGTTCCCATTCTTGGGTCCATCTAGGGCGCTCAACACAACGAACAAGGCAACCGGACTTATAATGCTTGAACACTCTCACTTAGCCATAGAATTCTATAATTTTAAATTTCGTGAAGCCCATAGTATGGAAGACCGAGTTCGGGCGCTATCCATGCCTTGGCGGACAATTCGGTTCCTCGCTCTAAGCGGCATAAGTCTTTAGGGACCCAAAAAACCTCTCGAACAGCGATCGGCTCTCGCCCTATCATGACGGTCAGTTTTAGCTTTCTCCAGAGGTGCTCGACTCAGCTCAAGCTGGGCACAATTGCAGTGGTTCTCCGGTGCTACCTTAGCCGATATAACGGAACGTAAGGTACCAAAACACGGAGCCGGGCAAACCCAACTATTGACCCAAGACATGATTCGAGCCGATTCATATAATGCTATAAGTTCGGGTGCCGATTGTGAAAGTGTTCGGACTTATCACACCATAATTTTGGGATACTTAAGCCCTGGTGTATTGGCCGTACCAAAGTGTACAGTTGCAACATGTCATGAAATGAACATATGTATAGATAAAGGAAGTAGTGCAATAATAACCAAAAGCTATGTATTGTTTATTCAAAAGGTACTGCGATGAAAGCGAACGATACAAATAGTGCGATAAGCAAGGGATGGGACTATCTAACATGTCCCCCTCCGAGGGGTAAGCTGAGGATGGTATGTAAAATAGGTATAATGCTCGTAATAGAGACCACCAACACTCGACGTGGCTTTCGCTTCCCTGGCTGTTGCATCGTGAGTTCGGCGATTCTAGTGCCGGACAGGACTTCTGAAAGACGGAGTCCTGAAAGTAAGAAAAAGGAAGAAAAAAAAGGAATGACACAATCGGGAGCCCCTGGTGCGGTCGAGCCGCATTCTTGGCGTGCCGTGGTCTTGCCCCTCCCCATATGCCCATGGTATCTCCAGAGCGTAATTATGTACGTGTAATAGTAGCTTCGTAATTTCACGAGGGTGGGGTTGGGGCGGATTGCTCTGCGATGCTTGAATCGTGCAGCGGTCTTGTTGTAGGTTACTCCGGGCGCGCTTGACAGTGTCCGGACGCTTAGTGGCCGGACTCGAGAATTGCTGTGAGAGGCTGCTTTGTACCTCCGCCGCAAGGGCCGCCGTGTGCTCCTCCATTTGGAGAGAGCGTTCGGTGTTTCCATTGAGCGTGATTACTCCTCGAGGGCTGGCATCTTGAGCTTGAGGTATCGTGGTGCGGAACCACATTGAAATTTGCAAATGCGGTTCGTCGCGGTGGCATGATAGCCGCTGCGAATGGGACGATGTCGAAGATTAACTCTTCGCTTTGGAAGTTATCCGGGATCCGAAGACCACTTGAGTGTAACGAGCCCGCATAACGGCCTCTACACCCGGTATGACGCCTTTAAAGGTCGTCTTTGTGGGTTTAATCCTTGAGGGGTCTATGCCCATTTTGCACACTGTATCCTAAGAAAGCAGGTTCGGGCTGCTGCCGCCGTCCATCAGGACTCTGGTTAGGTGAAATGCGTCAATAATTGGGTCAAGAACCAATGCGGCAAAACCGCCATGACGAATGCTAGTGGGCTGGTCCCTTCGATCGAAGGTGATCGGGCAGGAAGACCATGTGTTGAACTTTGGGGCGACTGGCTCCATCGCATATACGTCCCTTAGTGCACGCTTCCGCTCCCTTTTGGGTATGTGGGTTGCGTATGTTCACCGTCCGCACTTGTGTAGGAAAACCCTTCTGCCCTCTATTGTTTGGCGGCCGGGGCTCTTCCTCGTCATCGCTATACAGCCCCTTGTCATTGAGTTCGGCACTTAACTTGCCTGCTTGCTTGAACACCCAGCAATCCCTGTTGGTGTGATTGGCTGTTTTTTCGGGGGTGCCATGTATCTGGCACAAGCGATCGAGTATTCGGTCCAAGTTGGACGGGCCCTGGGTATTTCTTTTGAATGGCTTCTTTCGCTGACCGGGTTTAGAGCCTCTGAATCCGGCATTGACGGCCGTATCTTCAGTATTATCACCGTTAATGCGGTGCTTGTTCTTGTTGCGAGGCAACCTGCCATTGTTGTCCTTCGTATCCGAACTATCAGGATGTTTGGCCAAGTTGTTGCTTCGAGCTAGCCAGCTGTCCTCTCCCGCACAAAAGCGGGTCACGAGTGTTGTGAGGGCTGCCATGGATTTTGGCTTTTCCTGTCCTAGGTGCCGGGCAAGCCACTCGTCGCTGATGTTATGTTTGAAGGCTGCAAGGGCCTCTGCATCCGGACAGTCAACGATTTGATTTTTCTTTGTTAGGAGCCGTGTCCAGAATTGTCTGGCCGATTCTTCTGGCTGCTGAATTATATGGCTAAGGTCATCGGCGTCTGGTGGTCGCACATATGTGCCCTGGAAGTTATCAAGGAATGCGGCTTCCAGGTCCTCCCAACAACCAATTGATTCTGTTGGCAAGCTGTTGAGCCAATGTCGAGCTTGTCCTTTAAGCTTGAGTGGGAGGTATTTGATGGCATGTAGATCATCACCGCGGGCCATGTGGATATGGAGGAGATAGTCCTCGATCCAGACCGCAGGATCTGTGGTACCATCGTATGATTCGATGTTTACGGGTTTGAAACCCTCAGGGATTTGATGATCCATTACTTCATCTGTGAAGCATAGTGGGTGTGCGGCGCCTCTGTATTGGGTTGTATCACGACGTAGCTCATATGAGCTTTGTCTATTGTGTTCGGTCCGGCCGGGTTTGCTGTATCCGGCGCGACGGTAATCATCCCGTGTCGTTGGGCGCCCACGCGATCCATAGATCGATCTTGTATATTTTGCCTTGTCCTCCAATATATCTCGCAAGTCCGGCGCGTTTTCCCGTGCCTTGGTACTTTTTGAGCGGCGTTGGGGTGTGGATTGAGCGGAGGGGCGAGAGGCTTCTCTGTCGCGACCACGGGGTGGCCAGTCTGCCATGTCGTGCGCTGGCGACTTGGGTGCTTCCTCCTCTGATCGAGGCAACGGCCTGCGTTTGGGGTAGCTTTTGGAGGCGTTGAGTTCATACTCTTGGCTGCAAGGACTTCATCCATCTGTCACTAGCGGTCTTGGTCAGCTCTAAGTCGTTGCTGCTTTTTCTCGAGGCTGCTTGCCGTGGCTATAAGCCTGCGTTTGAAATGCTCTTGTTCGGCGGGATCCTCAGGCATGACAAATTCGTCGTCGTCGAGGCTTGCCTCATCTTCGGAGGGAGGCGCATAATTATCGTCCTCGACCTCTATTTCTGCAGCCCGTCGTGCGGACTTCTGCTCCTCCTCCCGCGCCGAGTCCTGCTGGAGGGGTTGTCTTCGATCGTGCTGGGTGTTATTATCTCCCGTGCCGGAATCACCATTTTTGCTGTGGCGGGATTTAGAGCGGCGCCGCTGACGTTGGCGCTTCGGTTGCTTTTTGGAGGTGTCATCCTTCGTTGTTCCATCGCCGTTCCCATCTTTTGGGATATCCACCATGTATATGTCGATGACGAGGTGGCCTTCCGATTGCCACAGAGGTGCTTGGTCTTGGTAAATCTCCGGCATCGTCGTCCATACCGCCGATGTGTTCGGAGTCGAAGTCGAGCATGTCGGTTAAATCATCGACAGTGGCTACAAAGTGGGTGGTGGGTGGGCGTTGAATTTCTTTGTGTTCCGTATCCCAACCTTCCAGTCGTAGTCCGGCAGGGCTCTCCGGATAAAGAGAGAGACTTTAGTGAATTCAGGATGTCGCCAAAGGCGAGTCTTTGAAAGATGTCATGGCGATGAACTCCATGACCGGCGTAATCGGATTCGATTAGCGGGCGGAGGTTCGGAGTCCGGAGAGGAGTCCGCACCACGGAGTGGAGATCTTCGCAGCGACAGGGATGGAGTTCGCTCAATCGCCATAGAGATTGTAGCCCCGACTCGTGTCCAACCACTCGTCCTCGATCGGGAATCCGCTCCGGTTAAGGGTCGGAGGGATCTTTGGCGCGGCCTCTAGGGCCTTTGTTAGCTGCAGAGCTAGATCATGCCCATCGAGACGAGCAGACACGCTTGGCATGCTCGAATCCGTCGAAGATCAAGTCTCCGCGGATATCGGCCGTATAGTTCAAACTTCCAAATCTGACCTGATGGCGGGCGTTGCTTTCAATCTGCTCCGGATGGCCAGCGAATTGGCCCGCATGCAAAGCCGCGAATCTAAGATCTGTCCGGGAGAAAAGTCTCACCACGGACGCGTCATTGTTGATGATCGAAGGAGCCATTGGGCCTATCGGTGATGACACAGAGGAACTCTCAATGAAAGCACCAATGTCGGTGTCAAAACCGGCGGATCTCGGGTAGGGGTCCCGAGCGTGCGTCTAGGCGGATGGTAACGGAGACAAGGGACACGATGTTTTTACCTGTTGGGGCCCTCTCGATGGAGGTAATACCCTACTCCTGCTTGATTAATATTGATGATATGGGTAGTACAAGAGTAGATCTACCACGAGATCAAGGAGGCTAAACCCTAGAAGCTAGCCTATGGTATGATTGTTGTTAGATCCTCTGGACTAAAACCCTCCGGTTTATATAGACACCGGATAGGTTAGGGTTACAGAGTCGGTTACAATGGTAGGAGATCTACATATCCGTATTGCCAAGCTTGCCTTCCACGCCAAGGAAAGTCCCATCCGGACACGGGACGAAGTCTTCAATCTTGTATCTTCATAGTCTTGGAGTCCGGCCGTGATGACAGTTCGGCTATCCGGACACCCCCTAGTCCAGGACTCCCTCAAACGGTTCATCTGTAAAAGAGAGGAACTTAGTTGAAAAAAAAAAGATCGTGCGAAAAATGTACTTTATATTAAATAAACAGAGTATGATTCGAAAAGTGAATAAATTTGAGCTTTATTGTCTCTTGTTGTACATGTGTGCAGCCCCTTGTATGGGTGCATGCTGCTAGTAGGCGCCGGACTCGTCTAACCCTGTCCGGGGTTCGAATGACCTATTCATGTGCTTTGGTTAGCGGAGCCGGGCTGGTGTGGGTCTATCAAGGCAGCCTCGCATTCTCCCGTGCTCGATTAACAGTTAATACTCCCTTTTAATGAGATGATGCCGCGTGGACCGGGCATTTTAAGTGTAAGAGATGCATAATGCGATATTGCGTTAAAGCGGGCGAAAGCTTCGCGTCCCAATAGTGGTTGATGGCTACTTTTAAATGGGGCGACATGGAAGACTAACTTTTCGCGACGGAAGTTGTCGGATGAACCGAACACAACTTCTAGTAGTAAGGAGCCCGTACAATGGGCATATGGGCCTGGCATTACCCCTTTAAAGGAGGTGTTGCTATGGTGAATTTTGGTTGGGTCTATCCCCATCCTACGGATTGTGTCGTGATATATCATGTTTATGTCACTGCCGCCATCCATGAGGACTTGTGTAAATTGGAATCCGTCGATTATAGGATCCAATATCAAGGCAGTCCATCCCGCGTTTCGGATACTTTCGGAGTAGTCCTGATGGTCGAAGGTGATTGGTTTTAACAACCAGTGTTGGTACTCCGCTAGGGTAGTATGTGCGGTAGCGCGATCTTAATGGGCGCCGCTCTTTTTCCTTTTATCACGTGAAGTGAGTTTACTGTTTTAACCTCTTGTGGGAAATTCTTTTGTTTTCCGTGCTCTGCTTGTGGGTTCGTCATCATCCTCACTTGGTGTGTCGAGCCCCTTGTGTTCGGCGTTGAGTCCGCGGACTACTTGAAGACCCAACAATCTCTGTGGGTATGGTTTGCGGGCTTCCCGAGTCTTGTGGATCGACATATCTTGTCCAAGATTTTGTTTAA
Organism: Aegilops longissima; assembly: GCA_021605205.1. Classification (NCBI taxonomy): domain Eukaryota; kingdom Viridiplantae; phylum Streptophyta; class Magnoliopsida; order Poales; family Poaceae; genus Aegilops; species Aegilops longissima. Next base: position 100,444,485 of record CM038679.1, on the reverse strand, counting down.
GTTGGATAGCTCATCGCTATTGTCCTTAAGGGCAGTTTTTATTGTTCCGCCGTGAGCTTTTGAATCCGGCGTTGATCGCGCCGCTCTTTGGACCGTTCCCTTAATCCGGCGCTGGTCCTTGTTGCGTTGTGGTTTCCATTTCCATCCCTGACTTGGATGTACTTGGGTTGCTTGTGCTGCATCTTGCTAGCCAGCTATCCTCTCCAGCATAAAGCGGGTCATGAGGCTTGTTAATCGGCCATTGTTCTTGGCTTTTCTTGGCGAGGTGTCTCAGCGAGCCATTTGTCTCGGACGTTGTGTTTGAAGGCTGCTAAGGCTTGGCGTCCGAGACAATCGACTATTTGGTTCTTTTAGTAAGGAACCTGTTCGAAATTTCGGGCTGACTCTCCGGGCTGTTGAGTTATGTGACTTAGATCGTACTGCATCCGAGGGCGGACATAGGTCCCCTGAAAATTTGCCCTAAACGCATCCTCGAGCTCTTTCCAGCTTCAATGGTATTTTCGGAAGGCTTTTAAGCCAATGCCGAGCTGGCCCTTTGAGTTTGAGGGGTAAGTATTTTATGGCGTGGAGATCATCTCCTCTAGCCATGTGTATGTGGAGGATGTAATCCTCAATCCAGACTCCAGTCTGTTGTTCCGTCGTATGCCTCTATGTTTACGGGTTTGAATCCCGCTGGAAATTCATGATCCAGCACCTCATCGGTGAAACATAGGGGATGTGCGGCGCCCCTGTATTTGGGTGTGCCGTGATGTTCGGATATTTGGCGTGTTGCATTGCTTTGAAGAGCTTGCTTTCTCGGCCCATAGATGGACCTAACTGGGCCATCCTTTTGATGTGAATCCTTATGCGGATCGCGTACCGGCTTGTGTGCGGCGCCATTTGCCGCTCTTTTTTTGTCGTGGGGTCGTCCATCCGACCGGTGGCCTTCTTACTTTTTGATTGTGGGGGCTCTAAGGCCTCCTCATCAAATTCGGGCAGTAGTTTTCTCTTTGGGTAGCTCTTTGTTCGGCGACTGTCGCCGTATTTGTCTGCGGTGTTGAATACTTTGTTCCATCTGATTCTGAGTGCATCTTCCGCTGTTTTGAGCTTCCGCTTCTGCTTTTTCAGGCTACGCGCAGTGGCGACGAGCCTTTTGTGGAGGTTATTCTGCTCCAACAATTTGTCCGGCGTGACGTCCGGACTGTTGTCTTCGCCGGGGACGGGTTGTTTATCCAAGTTGTCCTGTTCGGACGGTTGCTCGATAGCATGTTCGTCGTCCACCGGTTCGCCCTGCTCTATGGCTGGGTCTTTGTTGACGCAGGACTTGGTGCGGCGTTTACGTTGCCGTTTTGACTGCTTTTCGAGGGATTTATCCTTCGTAGCGTCCCGTTGTTCCTCGTCTTCACTTCCTTTAGGTGTATCCAACATGTATACATCATGGGATGAGGTGGTTGTCCAGCATCCTATAGGTGCTGGTTCATGGTTGTCTCCTACATCGTCGTCCATACCGTCGATGTCTTCGGAGTCGAAATCGAGCACGTCGTGTAAGCTTTCGACAGTGGCTTCGAAGTGGGTGGTGGGTGGGCGTTGAATTTCTTCGTCGTCCGCATCCCAACCTTCCTGACTGTAGTCCGGCCAGGGCTCTCCTGATAAAGAGAGAGACTTTAGTGAATTCAGGATGCCACCAAAGGGCGAGTGCTCAAAGATGTCCATGGCATTGAACTCCATGACCGGCGCCCAATCGGATTCGATTGGCAGGGGCGCGGAGGTTTGGAGTCCGGAGAGGAGTCCGGCACCTTGGAGTCACGGTCTTCGCAAAGGACAGGGATGGAGTTCGGCTCAATCGCCGTTGAGATCGTAGCCCCCGAGGCGGTGTCCAACCAACCATTCTCGATCGGCGAGATCGGCTCCGAATCAATGTTCAGAGCAGACACTAGTGCGCCCTCCGGACACTGTTCGGCGGCAGAGTTAGATCATGCCCATCGAGATGGTGCGGTGCACTTGGTTGTGGCTCGAATCCGTCGAAGATCAAGTCTCCGCGGGTGTCGGCCGTGTAGTTTAAAGTTCCGAATCTGACCGATGGCGTGGGCGTAGCTTCGATCTGCTCGGATGGCCAAGCGAATTGGCCCGCAAAGCAAAGCCGCCGAATCGAAGATCTGTCCGGGAGAAAAGTCTCACCTGGACCGCGTCGTTGTTGATGATCGGAAGGAGCCATCGGGCCTATCGGTGATGACATTGAGGAACTCTCAATGAAAGCACCAATGTCGATTGTCAAAACCGCGGATCTCGGTAGGGGTCCCGAATCGTATGCCTAGGCGGATGGTAACAGGAGACAAGGGACACGATGTTTTTACCCAGGTTCGCGCCCTCTCGATGGAGGTAATACCCTACTCCGCTTGATTAATATTGATGATATGGGTAGTACAAGAGTAGATCTACCACGAGATCAAGGAGGCTAAACCCTAGAAGCTAGCCTATGGTATGATTGTTGTTCGTCCTACGGACTAAAACCCTCCGGTTTATATAGACACCGGATAGGTTAGGGTTACACAGAGTCGGTTACAATGGTAGGATATCTACATATCCGTATCGCCAAGCTTGCCTTCCACGCCAAGGAAAGTCCCATCCGGACACGGGACGAAGTCTTCAATATTGTATCTTCATAGTCTTGGAGTCCGGCCGTGATGACAGTTCGGCTATCCGGACACCCCCCAGTCCAGGACTCCCTCAAACGGTTCATCTGTAAAAGAGAGGAACTTAGTTGGAAAAAAAAGATCGTGCGAAAAATGTACTTTATATTAAATAAACAGAGTATGATTCGAAAAGTGAATAAATTTGAGCTTTATTGTCTCTTGTTGTACATGTGTGCAGCCCCTTGTATGGGGGCATGCTGCTAGTAGGTTGCAGACTCCTCTAGCCCTGTCCGGGGTTCGAATGACCTATTCATGTGCTTTGGTTAGCGGAGCCGGGCTGGTGTGGGTCTATCAAGGCAGCCTCGCATTCTCCCGTGCTCGAGTAACAGTTAATACTCCCTTTTAATGAGATGATGCCGCGTGGACCGGGCATTTTAAGTGTAAGAGATGCATAATGCGATATTGCGTTAAAAGCGGGCTTGGCGTCCCAATAGTGGTTGATGGCTACTTTTAAATGGGGCGACATGGAAGACTAACTTTTCATGACGGAAGTTGTCGGATGAACCGAACACAACTTCTAGCATGAGAGCCCGCATAATGGGCATATGGGCCTCGCATTACCCTTTAAAGGAGGTGTTGCTATGGTGAATTTTGGTTGGGTCTATCCCCATCCCGCAGATTGTGTCGTGATATATCATTTTTATGTCATCGCCGCCATCCATGAGGACTTGTGTAAATGGAACTGTCGATTATAGGATCTAATATCAAGGCAGTCCATCCTGCTTTGGATACTTTCGGAGTAGTCCCGATGGTCGAAGGTGATTGGTTTTAACAACCAAAGTGTTGGTACTCCGCTAGGGTATATGCGCGCGCATCTTAATGGGCGCCTGTTTTCCCTTTTATCACGTGAAGTGAGTTTACCGTTTTAACCTCTTGTGGGAAATTCTTTTGTTTTCGGTGCTCTGCTTGTGGGGTTCGCCATCATCCTCACTTGGTGTGTCGAGCCCCTTGTGTTCGGGCGTTGAGTCTGCCGGACTGCTTGAAGACCCAACAATCTCGTGGGTATGGTTTGCGTGCTTCCGGAGTATTGTGGATCCGACATATCTTGTCCAAGATTTTGTTTAAGTTGGATAGCTCATCGCTATTGTCCTTAAGGGCAGTTTTTATTGTTCTCGCCGTGAGCTTTTGAATCCGGCGCTGATCGCCAAGGCCCTTGGACCGCTTCCTTAATCCGCGCTGGTCCTTGTTGCGTTGTGGTTTCCCATTTCCATCCC